>CM033641.1:201655398-201963266 GCA_019512145.1 Engystomops pustulosus
AAGAGTGGAGTCTAAGACTAGAGTTAGTGTAGTGAGGAAAAGGGGTATCATCTTACCTTTAAAGGTGATACCTGAAGCCCTACAGGACAAGCTGAAGCTTCCTACCAGGACACAGCTGCCTCCCAGCCTGCCCTCTACATCCAGGCTGGTGAACTATCTCCTGAGGCTCCCTCCAACTCACATCTCAGCACTCCATCTACCTGTTAAAGGCACGTTGCTGCGGTTCCTGCCGGTTCAAATAAAGAACTGTAAGTTGTTTTCTTCAACTTCTGTCTCCGTCTGGTCCCTGCTAATACGGCTGCCCTCATCACCGGCACCCTGTCCATCACCCAGAGACTCACACTCGGGACATTAAGGGGTTGCCCCAGGGAGATCCGCTATAGCAGCCTCTCCCTAATCTTTTCTTGCCAACACCACCCTGCTGGAGACCTGCCAGGCTGTAGGACAGCCCTCCGGTTCCCCCGTACCAAGCACCGTGACAATAGCGTGCTTAGGCCGCAACCGCCAGCCACTCCGGTACCGCGGGCCCCGGCTGTCTCCAGGCCTCACCCCAAAGGCTAGGCCCCGGTGGGGGATGTTGCATATGTAATACGGAGATAGTCTTCTCAAGACACACTGTACTTTATATCAATTGAAACATTTTGCAAAATATGGAAAATTTTGGGCACATTTTTTTCTAGATCACCCCACGCCAAATTTTGAATCACTGACATTTGACAAAAGTCTGCTTTATGCTGGCATGATTCCTCATAATATATTTTCATTTTTGAAGGATGTATTGGGACTTTAGGAGTAATGGGGTTAAAAATAATTGGAAGTAAAATCTAAATATTACAAAGTGAAATAAATTTAGCCCTAAAAATTCCATATGCACAAGGTATTAAATAAGAAATTGCACTTCTGAGTTTGTTACTCAATTTCTCCTGAGTATGTCAGTATCACAAATATATTAGTAGTTGCAATGAGAGATGGCAGGGCACAGAAAGAGTGCTATTGATCTTTTGGAGGCCTAATATGGCTTGAATAGTTTTTAGGTATTTTGAAATTCCCTGAAATACCATAAAAATGTAAACCCAGAATAAAAGCCATTTTTTAAGTCACTTCAACCCCAACACATTTTTTCTTTTCAGTAAGTTATACCCCAATAATGTACATGTAAACTGGTGTATGGGTACAAAGTGAGGCAAACAAGGGAAAAATCCATAATATTATCCATATCTCTTATTATTTTTCTCTGTACAGAGCAGTGGAAGGCTTCTTTTCTGTTTAAAAAATGTACCTTCCTAATTACAGTATTTAATATTCCATTCCATGTACTGGGAAGCTGGAAAAAAAATTCAAAAATAGGTGAAATTGACCAACAAAAGCATTTCCCCATTTTCTTATGGGCTCTGTTTTTATGGATTTCACTGCGTGCTACACTATCTTTTATTTTTTATGTCTGAGTATGAGGATAGAGAGAAGATATACATTTTTAGGTTTTTAGGTTTTTAATATATTAATTGCTACCATACTGGAGATTGCTCCAAATGGCATCTTCCCTTTATTCTTTGGGTTGGTATGACCTCTGAAATACAATCAGTGATCACGGAATACTTTCTTACAAAACAATATTGCCATAATCTGATGCTAACAACTTTTTCAAACTTCAGTGTAGTAAGGTATCATGTTTTGCGGGAAGCACTAACATTTTTATTGCTAGCTATTTGGGACTGTATAATCTTTCAATCACTTTTATTCAATTTTTTATGTATTGCAAAATGGTGAAAAAGTGGAGATTCAGACATTTGGATGTCATGTTTTGTTATAATGTTTGTTTTATATTTTGATAGATCTGGAATTTGGGATGCAGGGATACCTACTGTATATACTCGAGTGTAAGCAGGGAGTATATGAGTGTAAGTAAGAGAGTTTTTCAGCACAATTATTTTGCTTATACTTGAGTATATAAAAAAAAAAAAAAAGTACTTGCCACCAGTGTTTCCGCAGCCCCTCTCCTCTTTCAGGGTTTCTTTGTAGAAGCATGGGTAGAGACGGGTTCATGCACTCTGCCCACGCACACATTATGACGTGGCAGTGTCGCCTCCAGATGACCTCATGCTGAGTGCGCAGACAGATTGCATGGATCCATCTCTACCTGTGCTACTACACAGAAACCCAGAGAGGGAAGAGGAGCTGCGGGGAGCACCGGAGATAAAAGACTGCAGGCTATCATGACTGCATCCATGTGCCGCCACTATTTGAAAAGCACATGCATTTGCACAGCATTTGCTGTAGTGAGTGGCATATACATGCAAAAATTAGCAAAAAAGTGCCTTCTTTTGCAACTTTTTAAATCTACAGTTCAAATCCTCAGATTATAGCCTCTCACACCTCTCTCCTCTGTCTATGGCCTCTTAGCATACAAGGGGCTTAAAGGAGTTGGTCACTTTTCCTCACATTTTTTGTAATGTGTGTGTAAGGATTTTATGTAATTTGCCAATATAAATCTATTAAAAGTTCTGCCTTTTGTCTTTTACCTCATCAGCCAGACATCCCTGACCATAAAATGGCCTCAGATGGAGGGTCATGTAATCTCTATTTGCCCATGAACAATCTCCTTGTCTGGACCTTATAATAGTAAATATGAATATAAGATTATTCTCACATTTCATGATGTTAACACAATAAAGATCAATTAAACCCCTTACTTTACAATTTTACTCAGTGTTATTCCTGTTTTAGCTCCTATCACTCTCTATGCTGCTCAGTGCAAAATCCCAGGGTGTGGGCAGGGACTCTCTTAGCAGATACATTATAATTCATTTAGATCTCTGGGGAGTGACAATGTGGCTAGATTATCAGGATACAAGTGTATATACACCTTCATCTGGCTTCTGACATTGTACTAACAGACTGACACATAGAAAGAGAGATGAGACAGATAACAGATGCATGAATCCTATTACAAATAGACTGACAGACTTTTACACTATTACACTGTTCCCCCCTCCCCCGGATCACTTATCTCCTTGTAGTTTGAAGTTTGCAGTTTCTCCCTCTGCTCAGGATGTGCTGGCAGA
This sequence comes from Engystomops pustulosus, assembly GCA_019512145.1. Taxonomy (NCBI): domain Eukaryota; kingdom Metazoa; phylum Chordata; class Amphibia; order Anura; family Leptodactylidae; genus Engystomops; species Engystomops pustulosus. The sequence continues at coordinate 201,658,461 of CM033641.1, forward strand.
AAGTGAATCAGTGTCTCTGAGCTTCGTGCAGGGGTCATGGCTACAGGCTCAGAGCAGAGAGAGACAGAAATCTAATCTCCACGCTGTCACACAGAAATCCAAGATGGCGGCCTGACCCTAAATTTAGAAGTTACAGGGTCGTGTCTGGGGGCATCTGAATTTGTGTACATCATTACTGATAGAGACAGGTTGGACTTATACCTGTGAAATGCTGTATTTCTGTTAATAATAGTGAATTAGAGAATGTGTTATTGTCACGGGTGCCCCCGTGATCGATGTCACGGATCGCGGGCACATCCGTTCCCCTCTCCGTGGCGCTGCCCCAGTCCCCGCTCCACACCGGCACTTGAAGATCTAAAGGGTTAGAAGACAGCTGATTGGTGATGGCACTTCCGGGTTTCCTTAAAGGCAGGCCGTTTCCAGGATTCCCTGCCTGATCTTTGAGCTACCTAGCCATAGTGAAATCTTCCTGTGCTCCCTATATTTTTCCTTGTTCCTGCTCTGCTGAATTCCTGTTGTGACCTTGGACCTGACCTTTGACTTCTGCCACCTGCCCTGACTGTCTGCCTGTGCCTGACCTCGAGCCTTGACTCTGATTCTGTACCGTGACCTTGTCTGCCACCACGGGCTAGTTGCATCTGTGGAATGACCTGGTGGCACCCTGCTACAGCGAGACCATCCCGATTTGCGGCATGCTCTGGTGAAGACCAGATGGGGTGGTCCAGGGGGTCCAATGACCCCGAACCCTGACAGTTATTTTGTTATCCGGAGTACATATAAGAACTTGTCTTAGTGGGAATACCCCTTTAAGGTCCTTGCAAGTAGACAGATAGGGATCGCATGACCCCGCATCTGCAACCATTTTATGGTCAGGAATGTCTGGCTGAAAGACAGGAGGCTTCAATTTACATATCAATAAAGCTGTGCAGAACTTGTAATTGATGTGAATCGATAAATTACCTAATATCCTGCCCTCCATATTTACACATTACAAAAAATGGTAAAAAGGGTAAAGTGGCCAACCAATTTAAGTAGTTGCATAAACAGGAAAGCTAATAATGACATTTATGGAAAGAAATTGTTTTTATCATATAGGAACAAAGGTAAAGAAATTTTAGAAATGTAGAATTGCTAAACTTCTTTTACTGTAGCTGCGTATGAGCAATGAAATATGTTTGTCAAATTCATGTAATCATGTTGTTACATCTGTAGTGGGCAGAGAGGTCAGTGTGGGATGTAATTCTCATGCATTGCACAGTATATACAAGATGTGGGCTGAGAAATTCCAGAAAAGGCTAAAAAGCTTTTCTTTTGTTAAAAAAAAACAACCACTTAAAAAATCTAAAAAAAGAAATACTGTAGTATTTGAATAATTAATAATAACAAATAATGATTTGTTCATTTGGTTAAATAGAACATATTTCAAGTATTTAACCCCTTAACGCTCTGCGCCATAGCTCTACGCCACAGAGGTATAGGGAATGTATGAAGAGGGCTCACGGGCTGAGTCCTCTTCATACAAAGGTGGGGGTTGTTGCATATTGCAGCAAACCCCCACCGCTAATAACCTTGGTCGGTGCTTGCACCGATCGCGGCTATTAACCCTTTCAATGCCGCCGGCAAAGTCGCCGTGGCCCCGAACGTCATCGGGGGGCGGCAATTGGTTGCCATGGTAGCCTGGGTCTTCATTTGACCGAGGCTTATGGTTTCTGCAGATTCGTTACAATGAGCCAGTGGCTCATTGTTAATGAATGAGTGCTGCAAAAAGCCATATATTGGCAATACAGAAGTATTGCAGTATATGGTAGAACGATCTGACCATCTAGGGTTATTGTAACCTAGATGGTCTAGGATATAGTGAAAAAAAAAAGAAAAAAAAAGTTATTACAAAAATACAAAAAATTAATAAAATATAAAAATTCAAATCACCCCCCCTTTCCCTAGAACTGATATAAAATAATAAACAGTAAAAATCACAGACACATTAGGATCTGTGCGTTCCCAAAATGCTCGATCTGTCAAAATATAAAAGCGGTTACGGCCGGCGGTGACCTCCGAGACGGGAAATGGCGCCCCAAATGTCCAAAATGCGGACTTTTACACCTTTTTACATCACATAAAAGATGGAATAAAAAAATGATCAAAATGTCGCACAGACTTCTTAAATGGTAGCATGCAAACGTCGGCTATTTCACAAAAAATGACACCTCAACCAGCTCTGTGCGCCAAAAGTATGAAAAAGTTATACACATGCGTTTAATTTTTGAAAAATGTATTTAAAACACAATAAAAAACCTATATAAATTTGGTTATACACCGCGATCGAACCGAACCAAAGAATTAGTAGGCTCTGGTATTGGAGCGAAGAGTGAAAGTTGTAAAAACTGAGCTCACAAGACGTTGACGACATGTTTTTTTTTTTCAATTTTTCCACATTTGGAATTTATTTTCAGCTTCGCAGTACACGGCATGTTAAAATAAATAACATTACGGGGAAGTAAAATTTGTTACGCACAAAATAAGCCCTCACACAGGTCTGTACACGTAAAAATGAAAAAGTTATGGATTTTTGAAGGTGGAGAGCGAGAAATGAGCGAAAAAACCCTTATTAAATACAATATTAATTTTTTTTTTGTTTTTCACATAGCAATTTCTTTTGCCACATTCATAACCTACATGATGTTCCTGTTACATTTCATATATCATTCCAATCCATCTATCACCTGGGCACAGTATAAGTACTAAATGTATGATCTCTTTTGGTGCAGAGTCTTTTGGTCCAGTAAGGATAAGTTTTATTGAAGCTGTGGTAACACTTGTGCCCTGTCACCTTACACTCAAGTCTGTGAAAAGTAAAAAGAGTGGGAATAAGGCTACCTGTACACATGTTCGATATGTGTAAAAGGAACCATGCGTTAGTCAGATCCCATGGCTGAGCACAGACAAGTGGACGGGACTCCTTGCATCATAGTGAATTATGATTTAGGAGTCCCTAACAGTAGCACCGACAGTGTAACAGTTATTCTGATAAATATTTCTTTTATGAGATAATTGCTTTAAAATATCTAAAACAATTTTATTTTCTGCTCCGTGCCAGAAAAGTTTAGTAAATGAGTTTGAAAAGTGGAAACCCCTACCCTACTAAAGGTACCAATTAGTAGTAACAATGTCATACATCTTTTTAATTTCAGAAGACTAAAGATTGCCTTTGACTGGCAAACAAGATGCCTTTCTGTGTTTCACTATACGTCAACAATTCACATACTGTCAGCAGCCAATTGCATAAGAGAGTGAGTGACATGCCTGCCTTGTCACTGATTAGTATAAAATGGGGTTAGAAAACCAAGAAAGAGGCTGGCATGGCGCTATTATGGAGAGAGTCTTCTGGTAAGTTCAAATTGTTTATTCCCAAAACTGTAAACGAGGTGAACTAGGTGCTCCAGCACTGAATGGATCCAGCGCACAACGATTAGCTATTTCCATTTGTACTTGAAGAAGGGTGTTCCGCCCGAAACGCGTTTACAGTTTTTGGAATAAACAATTTGAACTTACCAGAAGACTCTCTCCATAATAGCGCCGTGCCAGCCTCTTTCTTGGTTTTCTAACCCCATTTTATGCTTGTGACACCACGCTCGTTATTTAAGCTATTTTACGGTGAGCGTGATTCTCAGGGGGGGTACGTCCATACCTCCTGCTCTATACATGGATATTTTAATATCAATTTAATTTACTTATTCCCATTTATCCTACGATAATACACGAGGCGCCGTCCTCTTGTTTTGCCTCTCTTTTTTTTGTTTTCGTTATAGTATTTGTCACTGATTAGTGCTGGAGACAGGATAGTCGGCATGTCTAAGTATTGTATACTCCTTCTTTTTTTTGTTCTTTTTTTAATCAGATATTTTTGATTGAGAAAAGATTTTTTCAGGTATGTAACAAGCTTTTACCATTTTCATTTATCTTCTAACATGGTAGTGAGAAGGCCAATATGTACACTGGCCATACACATTAGATATACACATTACAAGATGTAGTCACAAATTTGACCGGGTTTAGGTGACCGTCTTATCTATATAAACGGGCCTCATTAGTCTTCCCTGATGGCAGGTAACATTAAAGCAGCAAACCCTTTTAATATCTGGGAGAGAAATCAATGCCAGACTCTTTACTACACATGCACCTATCTGCACTTCGAGTATTCATGTATTTAGGGGAGCTGGTCAAGCATTCTACTGTAAGCTATGTTAACTATATGAAAATTGTAGGTTTCCATAGGATCTCTTAAATAGAGATACCTTCAGCAATCTTTTTACCTTCATAGTTTTCAGCACATAACTAATATCGATATGGTTTCATTATTATCATTAGAGATGGGCGATTCGTCACAAATCCTACGTTTACGGTGATTCGTGGGAACTCTGGGAAGGATAAAGGAACACCCTCGATCACATGTGCAAATCTGTAAGCCAATCAGCAACCAGCAGGCGTATGTTATGTCACACAGCCTTATAAAAACAGGCAGCCATTTTCAATCTCAGCATTTCACAATGTATGTGCTGTCTCCAGCGTCTAGCTGCTTGTACTGTACTGTGCTGTAGTGATTTTTGCTCCAAGGATGTCCATTTTGTGGATCGATATACCCCAAATAGCAGTTATTTTTTGTTGCTGAAGTGAATAGGAAGAAATAAGTGCCAAATGCAAGTAGTTGCTGGAGTGATTTTTGCTCCAATCCCAGGGTGTCTGTTTTGGGGGATCTATATACCCCAAATTGCAGTTCTTTTTTGTTGCTGAAGTGAATAGTAAGAAATCTGTTTAAAATCCACATACTTTCTGTGGTGATTTCTGCTTGTATCCCAGCGTGTTAGTTCTTGTGCTTCTGTGTACCCCAAATTTCAAGTTTTTCTGGTAGATAAAGTAGATCAATGTCATTAACCAATATGTCACACGGAGAGGTGGCAGGTGGAGCAGGCACAGGTCGCAGCACAGTAAGCAGATGTCACGGCAGGGGTGACTCTGTGAGGCCAGAACTGCTGTTGTCATCTAGCGGCAGTGTGTTGATAAACAATCCAAAGGTTGTTGATTGGTTGACTCGGTCATCCACTTCCTCCCAGATGACATCTGACAACCCCAGCCAAGAGTCTGTGGGTTCGTCAGATACAACACTTAGTTGGCAGCCTCTGTCCTGTTCATTTCCCTCAGTCAGAGATCTACTAGGTGTTCTGGGCTCAGCACCACTATACAGCGAGGATGAACTCCTTGAGGACAGTCAGCAGCTGCTTTGCAGTGAAGAGGTGGGGCAGACATCCGCTGCTTTGTGCAGTAGGCGGGAAAGTAGAAATGTGGAGAGCGGCATAGTAGGTTATGTTGCAATTGCAATTAGTCGGGCAGTGCATACTGAGACCTTTGAGGAGAATAGCTGTGACAGGGAAACACAAATCGATGATGATGTAGCCGATCGCACTTTGGAGCTGGGTGAAGGCAGCAACTCGCTACTGTGGCTGTGAGTCAGCAGGGTGGCAGCAGTGCGAGGATGGGAGCCAAGCTGTCGTCACTCAGTGCAGAGTGTTGGCAGTAAAATCTGTGGCAGTTTTTTGTTAAAACACCAGAGGAGCCGAGTGTGTGTATATGTAGAATCTGCTGGCAGAAAGTGAAGCGTGGCTAGGGAACTAACTTTGGCACCACAGCCCTGCGTCAACACATGCAGCGTCACCATCCAATGGCCTGGGAGAAATGTGGTACAGATGTGAAGGTCAAGCCTGCCACAGCAGCAGCAGTAGCAACACCTAGTGGCACATACATACCATATCTGCTGAAGGGAGCTGTCTTTGACATCATCTCTTGGTCCAGATGCTCCTGCCCCTTTGCTACCCATGGCGGCAGCAGTTGGCGAGGCGATTACAAAGAGACTGTATGCTTCCAGCCATCCTAAGGTGCAGAAGCTGACCGTGCTCTTGTCCAAGTTGTTGGTATTGCACCCTTCAGAGAACTAATGGCTTGTGGTGGAGGTGGAGGTGGAGAGTTCCAAGCCAAAATTATTTTCCAAAAAGTCAGTGCCAGCCCTTCACAAATATGTATAACAGAAGGTGGGCCAGTCCTTGGGCAGTTTTTCCGAATCCGTCGGGTTTTCTGATGGCCACGCCCCCGATTTCCGTCGCATGTATCCCGGCGCCGAAATCTGATCGCGTGCGCCAAAAACCTGGAGCAATTCAGGGAAAAACGGCGCCAGCAGCATCAAGTGGGTCCTAGAGGGGGGGGGGCGGGGGCAGCTTTAATATCCATATGTCCTAGTTGTATGCTTTTCTCCTCCACACTCATACAGCGATGATACAGCGAGGAGACAGGTACTCAGGCGTTGAAGCTTCCCCCTGTGAATCCCTTGATACAGCTGGCAGGGAGCCAGGGTGATGTGCTAAACTTTTTTAAAAAACATTTAATTCTAGTCAGAATGCTGATAAAGGAATTTTTAAATCAACATGGCAGATATTTGGAAACTGTAACCACAAAAATGACCTTCCCAATGACAGGTTCCCTTAGCTAGAAAAGTCTTTAGCTGCCTCTAAAGCTATTACATCATGTCATGTATCAAAAGTGGAATGGACTCTCGTGATAGGGATGTATATTACCACTATACAAGGCACTGGTTCGGCCACACCTGGAATATGCTGTCCAGTTCTAGGGCACGGTCCATAAAAAGGATGCCCGAGCTGGAGAGGGTTCAACGTAGAGCCCACAAAACTGTAAGGGGTATGGGGTCTTAGATAAGGAAAGATTAAAACAACTAGATTATTTAGTCTGGAAAAGAGAGACTACGAGGGGACATGTTTAATTTTATAAATATATGAATGGTCCCACAAAAAATATGGTGGTAGTTGTTTCAGATTAGATCAAATCAAAAGACGAGGGGGCACTGTCTCCGTTTGGAGAAACCAAGGTTTAATAACAGGGACGACAGGGCTTTTGCTATGAGAACTGTCATCTGTGGAATAGCCTGCCTCAGGCGCTGGTCACAGCAGGGACAGCGAGAGCTTCAAGAGGGCTCAGATGCCTTTTTACACCTAAATAAATGTATTGTTATGACTATAGGTTGTTTCCCCTAAATCCCTTCCTCATCCAATCCCTACCCTTCCTTGGTTGAACTTGATGGACAAGTGTCTTTTTTCAACCGTATAAACTATGAAACTATGAAACGATGAAACTATATTAAAATTTTAATATATTACATTTTGTAAAACATTGCTTGTATACTGGCATGTTAAGCTTAGTTGAAAAATTGAGCAGCTGCAATAGGTCAGTCTCAGTCTATATGAAAAGAAACCGGACATTGCCAAAGGGATCAAAAAGTTTATACTTAGTATACATAAACAGTACAAAGACCATCCATCTGCATGTGTCCAACCACTCTGAACTGAGCTCCTCCTGGTTTAAGTAAGCAAATGCTAAAAAAAACTTTCTTTCATATAGATATATTGACGTCATGAGAGGTCTTATGTCAGCAGCTTTAGAATGTCAGTGATCTCTCCATAGTCCAGCACATGTACATTACAGATTTTATTCCAAATATATTAACTCACTGCATAGTAGCTGCAAGGAGCTGCAGCATTTTATTTTAAGACCTTGGTAATAAGTTAATTAAAGAGAAATTAAATTTTATGCTGCCATTCACATTTTCCAAAACTATTACAATTCTAGGTGCAATAGCTTTATGCACATGTAACAAGGAGTAACATCGCTTACCCTAAACTTATTCAACTAAACACAATTCCAAGATTGAGAAATTGCAGTTTCTTATTTACATCTAAAATAAATTCCTAGAAGTGTTTCTGAATCCTTTGAAGTGTTTTTCTTTTTGGATAAAGTACAAAGATGTTATTTCTACAATGAATGAATGGCCAATCTATGATTTGACTCAAAAGGAAAACAAAGATAATGACCCCAGAACTTGCAAACCCCTTGTAATTCCCCTTTTTTGTCCTGCCTCATTTACCTCTTCCCTACTTTCTCTCTTATTCTTTAGCTACTTATCTTTCCTATATGTTTATTAGGCAGATAAGTGTCCCGGGTGCTATCTTGGCCTTATCCTTTTAAAGTCAATGCTGGCTGGACTTTGATTTTATGCATCCATTTTTATATATCTATCAGCTTTTATGGTATCCCTAACACAACAACGAGATAGGTCATAGTTTAGGTCTACTGCTTCCTGTAACGTGTGTGTTTACATCATGAAATGTTATAACAACAGGTTACACAAAAAAATATTGGATTTTACATACTATAAAGGCCTTTTATATTTATATAAAGCTATGAATAGACCTTGGCCCTTTTATTGCACTATATGTTTTCCATAAGATACAGTAGTTTTGGAAACTGGGGAAATGTTAGCTACTTCATTACAGGAGGGCACCCGACTTACAGACGACCCCTAGTTACAGATGGAGCTCCCTGCCCACTGTGACTTCTGGTGATGCTCTCTGGATACTTTACTTTTTAGTGTCAGACTGCAATGATCAGCTGTAAGTTGTATAGAACTTAACTTATTCATAACTGTATATTGGTTTTAGCTACACACCCAGTTTTGATTTCATCTCTGTTTACATAGTTACCAACTGGACAAAGCTTTTGTTCTGTTAGGACAAATCTTTATGAAGTAGTCTGAAACCCACCCACAGTATTTTAGCGGCTTAGACTACTTTGTAAAACGAAAATGGTAAGATTCTTTCTAAAGATGGTCAGTTACTGGTTTGCACCTGTCTATTCCCAGAACCCCTGGTGGCGGTGGGTACCGAGGTAAAGGTATCAGCTTTAGTGAAAAATTGACAAAAAAAAGATGGCAAACACTAAGGCCAGCCCTTAGTAATGAGCACTGTCAACTAGACAGCACCACCAAATTATAAAAGTGATGCCAAAAAACCCACACTTTTAAAAAAATAAATAAATAAAAACGCAGACTAAAACCCTCATTGACCATTTTATTTGTAAAACAAAATCTTAAGTATTCCACAGCAGATACAGTCCTGGAATACAAAAAACACACACAATAGAATATTGCCAAGGGGGGTTGGGGACATGTTCATCGCCATGGGGACGTGAGGGACAAATTGTTGCAAATGGGCGGACATGTTAGTTGTCTAAGGGGCAATTTCATGGGGAACCCCAGCAGCCAAAGTAGTCAAAACACAATAGGGCCCAACCCCCGATCCCTCAACCCCCTTCCCCCACCCCTATCACTTTACCCTACCAAAAAATAATAGTTGAGCCCACCTTACATTCAGAAATACTGGACCCACAATGCTGTTAAAAAATAATAATAATAATAAAAAGAATTGTACTTATCTTCTGCAAGAAATCTGCTTTTAATCTTCTACGATGTCTTCCTGCACAAGGTGAGGCTGAATATGAGAGCGAGCAGGCGCATGCTCAAATATCTACATGCCTGCACGCTGTGGCATATCTGGCATGCGCCCGTGTTCACATGTAGTACATGTGGGGAAAGGTGTCTCTATAGTTTGCCACAGGTAGCAAAGAAGCTAGGTTCACCCCGGCCTGCACAATAGCCCCTACATATTTCACAGTAATGCCCACAACAACACATTTCCACAGAAACCAACTATTGCTGTAAAGCAGTTCAACTTTTTAGATAAGCAACTTTGGGCAGATAACTCTGTCCCAAAAAAATAATAAAATGCAATTAAAAAAAAGTATGTTGTAGACTTTAAACCTGTTGAAGCTCCAAGCCGTACTATTACAGCGCGGAGTCCCACTAATAGCACTCCACACCATAATAGTACATTGTGAAGCCAGAAACATGGGGTGTCAGCGGAATCTATCACTGACATCCTTGTGTAACACCCGCAGTTGGAGCGAGCTCCAATTGGGAGTGTTAAGCCTTTAATTGTCATGTGGGTAGATTCCTTGCACGATTGACGCTATGGGTTTGAGCTAAGACCCAAGGGCTGTCCATAATAAATGCTTGTAAGGTAAGTATAGGCTGACAGTGCTAAAAACAACAAGCTCATCAGCCTCCATTGTAGCAATCTCCTCGAGCACGGTTCAACCCGCTGCAAAGGGCATAGCAACATATAGAAAAAAGGATCCAGATCCAGCTCATGGAGATCTTGTGAAATATAAACTTTATTAGCGCTTCTGCAACATCCAGATACACAGCAACAGGTAAACGGTCAACGCATTTCAGGCCGTTCACCTGCTCTAAATCATGACATAAAAGAAGGTGAACTGCTCCAAACGCATTGACCTGTTACCTGTTTCTGTGTACCTGGATGTTGCAGAAGCGCTAATAAAGTCTATATTTTACAAGATCTCCATGAACTGGATCTGGATCTTTTTTTCTACATGCTGACAGTGTTAAAACCCTGCAATAAATCAGCATTGCACTGTATTATAATGAACAAGCAATTAATTGATTGCTTGTTCATGGCCCATACTGAGACAAGAAAAAAAATAATGAAGTATAAATAAACTAACAAATTAATAAAAATGCCCCCAAAGACCTGTTACATATAACAATTACATATAAAATAAAAAGTGAAAATCACCATACAAACCCAACATATAAGGAATCGCCATGTCCATAATGACCCATACAATAAAAAGCAGTCACTATTAAACCCGCACAATGAACGGCATAAACACTTCAAAAAGAAAACACTAAAAATTATGATTTTACCTATCTTGTCCAACATAAAATGGAATAAAAAGTAATCGAATATGTATCAATACAAAAGTGCTACTGTTGTACAGTAAAACAAGCTCTTAACCAGCTATATAGACCTCTAATTAAAAAAGTTATGTCACTTCACTTGGTGATGCAAAAATATTTTTCCCCAAACATTAGGATTCTTTCTACAAAATTTGTAAAGCGTAGAATATCTTAGTGAGCCATAGAATAAATCTAACATGTTACTCAGGGTATATGGAAAACACCAAAAAAATGCCAAAATTCAATAACAGAATTGATGTTTCTCCTACAGCCCCCATACACAAAAAAAGTGAATTCATTTTCAGCAATAGGACATAGCCACCCAAAAAAATAAGCCCTCAATGACAACTTTAACAGAAAATACATTTTATAGCTCAGAAAAGTATGCCCATGAACAAACTAAAAACCACTAAAATCTATTGGACAGAACTGGCTAATGCAGGTCGCTCCTTTCCTTCTGTGCCTACATGTGGGTTGTCTCCATACTCAAGAGAAATTGCATAACAAATTTCAAGATGAGTCTTTTCTTTTTGTCTATGTGAATGGGTAAATTGAACTAAATGAATATATTCCTGACAAAATCGGACCTTTCTAAATTTCACCTCCATTTTGTTTTAATTACTATGAAGATCTCAAAGAATTAACAATCTTCCTAAAAGCTGTTTCTGATAGTTTGAGGGATGCAGATTTGGAAATGGATTAATATTATATTATATATTATATTATATGTGGTTTCTAATATTATATATTTCAAATTTTGTTAAAAACAATAATGAAAATGCAGAAAATCGATGTTTCATTGGAAAGTCATATGACATCAAAATAAAATATACAGTGATTTTAAAAATTATAAAAACATTAAGGTGACATAAGGAAAATGTGAGTTACTAACTAATTTAGGTGGTAAAACTATCCAGAAATGAGATAATTTCCAATTTTCAAAATGGTGAATTTCTTAAAATTTAGCACTTTAACAAAGTAAGACATGTTATGAAAAAACAATCTCAAAATCGCTTTGATAAGTTAAAATGTTCAAAAGTTATAACCAAATAAAGCAACGCATCTCAGACAACAAAAAATGGGGCTGAACCTTAAGCTATAAACTGGCCGCGTCCTGAACAGGTTAATTACCAAAGACAATGGGGGACATTAACTTAGACTTTTTTTGGACTGTGCCCTTTTTCCAATGGGAAAAAGACCTGCACAGGTATTTAAGTAGCGGGTGTGTTGCGAATTGTGGCGCACGTGACCCTTATTTTTGCGCAGCTGCGCTGGTTTCCATGCAACGCAGTTATAGGGGCGTGCCTTCGGACGATCCAAATGATTTGGACTGAATGTGGGATTTAGCATTCAAATTGAGTGGCAATCCCAAGCACTTAGATGCACCACTAAAAATATGGTGAACTGGTGAATATGGTGCACAATCTTAGTGAATCGCGGCATAGTGCATTATTGTCAGACAATGCACTTTCACAACTTTGTTAAATGGCCCCTGTAGTTCCAGTAATGCTATGTAGAGAATCAGACCATCCTTTTGTGCAGATTGTGTAGTATGGATGTATAATTTAGATGAAATGACAATGAATGCAAACATGCAGAAACTAGTATCTATGCTGTGTTTAATAAATAAAAGGGATTAAAACAGTTTCTAATTATACCCTAATATAAATATTCCCTGTAGCAGGATCTTAAGGCTAAACGTCAAATTAATGCCAAATCACTGTAGCAAGCAACACAGTGTTTATTTGCTTGGAGTACTTTAATCATTTACAGTCTCTGTTTATAAAGCTTGTAAATATGATAATGTCCAAATGGAGTGTTGTAATGCTAAGATGCAACATTAAAAATGAAATGAGCATTTAGCAACATCCAGGCTGTCAAGACACTCAAAGGACATTGTTACAACAAAAGTATGTTTTCTTTTTCTTCTTTTAATCTTGGTATAGCAGAGAATTAAAGGAAATCTACCATCAAAATCCAGCACGATAAACCAGGGACACCGACTAATAGATCCAGGCACTGTGACTGTGATAATCTTCTTATATTTGTTATCCATGGCCTCCTTCCTTACAAAATCAATGTTGAAAAATTATGCTAATGAACTGAAAGGCTCTGTGGAGGGTGATTCTAGAGTTCCATAGGTGCTGCAGCTTCACAGGCTTTTACAATGAGCAGAACATGTCTCAAACAATGAGCAGCAGCAGGAAGTGCAGTGGGAGGAAAGACCTGCTCTACTCATTGTAACAGCCTGTGAAGATACAGTACTGAGGGGCTCTGGAAACACCAAACGGAGCCCTTCTGGCTCACTAGCATATTTATCATAATTATTATCATAATTGATTTTAGAGGGAAGGAGGCTATGGAAAACAAATATAAGAAGATTACCACAGTCACAGTGCCTGGATATATGAGTAAGTGTCCCTGGTTTATGATGTTTGATTTAGATGGTAGATGTTTTTTAATAATTCACTTTCAACTATGCTTCTACTGTAATTTGTTACATATTAAATCCATAAATCCAAGAAAGGACTAAGATAATCCAGCACGGTGTTAAAAAGTTTTCAAGATTTTTTTTTTCTTCAAACAAAAGCTAATTTTTGACACACAGCACATATGACTACATATGTGTATATATATATATATATATATATATATATATATATACTGTATATCCTCGAGTGTAAGCCGAGTTTTTCAGCACAAAAAAATGTGTTGAAAAAGCCATAGGCTTATACTCGAGTCTATAAAAAAAAGTGCCATCGGTCGAATTGTGACGTCAGCAGCTCACTGATGGCACAGCTCGAGCGATGGCACCGCATGGAGAGAGGGAGCCGGAACTTCATCGGACAGAAGAGGACCTCCAGGCGGGTCGTCGGAAGGTGAGTAGACTTTTTTTTTTTATAGGCTGGGCAGGGGCTGTATACTGGGTGAGGGGCTGTGCGCTCGGGGCTTCAGGCTGTATTCTAGGCACAGGGGCTGTCAGGCTGTATACTGGGGGCAGGGGCTGCAGGCTGTATATTGAGGGCAGGGGCTGCAGGCTGTATACTGGGGGCAGGGGCTGTATACTGGGGGGCTGCAGGCTGTATACTGGGGCAGGGGCTGTATACTGGGGGGCAGGGGCTGCAGGATGTATACTGGGGCAGGGGATGCAGGCTGTATACTGGGGAGCAGGAGCTGCAGGTAGTATACTGGGGGGGCAGGGGCTGGCTGGCTGTATACTGGGGGCAAACTGGGACCAATGCATTTCCTACCTTCGGCTTATACCCGAGGCAATTGTTTTTTTCCCAGTGTTTTGTGTTAAAATTAGGTACCTGGGCTCCTCCTCGGGTTGGCATATACTTGAGTCTATACGGTGTGTGTGTGTGTGTATATGTATTGTGAGATACTGAAGGGGTTAACTGTGGATGGGCGGTATGTTTCCCCTAGGTTTTCATACTATGCAAGGCCTTAGTGCTGAGGTTGTGGCATAGTGAGATTATTTATAAAAAAAAAATAGTCAAAGTTAGTGTGGTTGTGAAGGTGTTAAATACTTCTGGAACCATATGAGCATAAAATAAATAATGCATTATAGCTACATGCATCTAAAAACAGCATAGTGTCTCTAAAGCCCTGTGGCAACACAATCAGGATTACTTGATATATTTTTCATTAGGTCTACTTCTACAATGGTTGCAAAAAAGTCACTAAGACAACCAAAACCTAAACAAGCAAAGACATTACAACGGAAAGTGCTAAACCTGACAATTTAAGATGTTAAGATTTATGATTCACCCACATGAAAATCTCAACATATCCCTTTTTATAGAAAAAGTAGTCTTGAAACTAAAAATGACAAAGAAATAGCCTATGTCTAAGGTTGAAAAGTTAGGGCTCCAGCATATATGTAGTACTTTACAGTATACAACCTCTGAGTTTAACCCCTTAACAACTTGGCCCACTTTTGTTTTTGCATTTCCATTTTTCACTCTCCACCTTCAAAAATTTTTATTTTTTCATGTACAGAGCTGTGTGAGAAAAAGTATTGGTTTGGACATTTGGGCGTTATTTTCGGTTACAAAGTTCAATGCCAGGAATAAAGGTTATTATATTTTGATAGATCGGGACTTTTGGGACGTGGAATACCTAACATTGTTGTATTTGTTTATTTATTTTTATACCAGTTCTAGGGAGTTAATTTGAACTTTTAGGTTTTTTTTTTCCTTTCTCAACCTTATAAAATTTTTTTGCTATTTCTGAGACTCCCTAGTGTACTTTAACCATTGGGAGTTTGATTGCTGCTCCCATACTTCTATATTGCAGTATATGGAAACTTTTTCATAGATCTGTAAAAAATGTGCCACTGGCACACTGTCACAGATCATCAGCAATGACAGGTCCCGGCATCTCATAAAGAATACAAGCTGTCATGGCTACTGATTGGTGCTTCCCAATGAAGTCAAGGGAAGCAACGATCAAAGTCGATATAACCGCACCAAATGGGTCTAACCCCCAGGGTTTTATTCGTCTATGCAAGAGAGAAGTGATAGTCAAGCAAAACAAGGTCATGCAAAAACAGTGATGAATCCCTGTCTGATAGTAGACATGAATAATCATTTATCCTCATTTATCCACAGCAATTGAGAAGAAAACACTAAAAAACACCTTGCAAAATCTCATGTTTTACAGGTTTTCAGTCAAAGAACTTGATTAAACACAAGAACAGGTAAGCAATAACAAACACAATTCCAATAGATGTGGTGGAAGATCACTTGTGACAGTTTCTAGATAACCCCAATCATTGTATTACTATCCATGATGAACAGAGATCGTGGCCTAGTTGTTGGGGATGTAGCTGTGGGACAGAAGCACTTCATCTTGTCCCATCTATGGATAAGGCATAACAATCTAAGTTGGTACAACCCCTTTAATACAAAAAATCTAATAACCTGGCATCATGCAGACACTGGTTTACAAAAATGTTCCTATATGTATAAACTATGGCAGTTAAATCACATGACCTGAGCAAAGCAAACTGACATAAAGCCATAGACAATTAATCTTGAGACTGTATTTACTTAAATATGAAGTCCTATTGAACTTTTCAGTGTACATTCAGTCACAGTGATGACAATTCATAGCAAGGCTATGCCTGCAGTAGAAGAAAGTTTGTGAAAGCTTCCAGCTATGTTATGTAAAAGAGGCTGATGACAGGCGATGCTTGTTCTGTTAGCCAGAACTAACTTACACCTGTGACCTTCTGCACTGTGCCTAAAGAACTAGCAGCAGACACAAAAATGAGTTGACTCTTCATTTCCTTTGCTCTGTAAAACAATGTCAACATTAACACTGTGTCTGTAAAAACAATAGACTCATATTAACTACACACAAAGGGTTGTTTCAAAATAAACAGAAACCAAGAGATGTTGAAGAAGTGGTTAGCATGACTGGTAATGCAAAGTGTAGTGGATTGCACTGCCAATGGTTATGACAATAGGACTAGTCCCGCCAGATGAGGCGGTATGGTAGAATACTACCCTGTAATTGTATGTATGTAATACAAACACATTGGAGGGCATGTAAAAAGTCCCATCTCCTCCAGTGTGGTTTTTCCATGGACGCCCCAGCCCACCATATTTATTAAAGATGAAATTGCATCTTTGTGTACTAAAAGAATTGAACTTTATAGTAGATCCAGCACACCATGTGCTGGCATTCAGTATTGTTAGTATTGTTTGAAAAGAAAAAAAAATGATTATAAACTTTAACCCCTGGAGCTACCATGATGTTTGGGAACGTTATGGTGAGCTTGTGTTTCAGCCACCATGAGGTTCCCCAATGTCATGGAGATTGCACAGACTCAGAATCAGAGGCCGTGCGATCCATGCAGGAGGCCGGATGTATGTGACAGTCAAGCCTTTGCATGAACAGCCGGCATCACAATAGTCGCAATCCTGGCTGTTTAACCTTTCAGACACTGTGCTCAAACATCAGTATGACAGTGTATTATTTTGAACAAGTGATCAGATGATCACTTGTTCAAGTCCCAGAGGAGTTTAAAAAAAAAAAAGTCTCCTCAATGCCCCCCACCACACAAACAACACATAATCCGTTCAATAAAATACAATCTTTACTGAACCTGTATAGTGAACGCCTTAAAAAGAAAAAAAACAGCAAAAATTTTGATTTTTTGCATCCACCCAAACAAAAAAACACCATGAAAAATGTTCAAAAAGTCACATTCACCCCGCATGATACTAGTAAAAAGTACAACTCGTCCAGAAAAAAAAAGCCCTAAAACAGCTCATTCAACAAAATAATAAAAAAGTTACGCCGCATAGCTGACAGAAATGCAAAATCAAGTGATTTTTCTGGCCAAATGAGTTTTTACTCACTAGAACAAGTCAAATATAAAAAGCTATATAGATGCCATAACCGTACTGACCCATAGAACATAAGTAACATGTTATCTATACTATCTGGTGCATAAAACATACACAAAAAAAATTAAAAATCAATTACAGAATATATTTTGCACCACCCACAAAAAAGCTAATAAAGGTTAAACAATGGGGTATTGCATCCCCAAATATAGTGTTGTTGCAATCCTCGAGGTGTCTAGTTTTAAAAATAGCAGAAGTTTTTACTGCCCTACTATCTTAGGTGTTCAGCGAATAAGACAAAAGACGCTCATTCCCTTTTAAGCTGCATTGTGCACCCATATAGCATTTTGTAACTATGGTGTGCATTTTTTCTTTAATCCCTTATAAAAATATAAATTTAGGGGGCAGAGCAAGTTTTTTTGGAAAATATTTTCACTTACAGGAGCCAATGTAAATACTCTCTATAAAATATCTTTGGTGGTAAAAAGCTCAATATAAACTTTGATAAATTCTCTGGTGGTGTAAATAGTAAAATATGAAGTCGAAGGGTGGAGGTGTGGGGGGGGGGGGGGGGGGGGGGGGGGGCTGTTCTCATAGCTCAGGAACCTTTCAAATGTGTAATGGCATCTGAAAACAACATAATCAAAATCTGTCCTCTAAAAGCTCAATGGCTTCTTCCGTTCTGTGCTCTGCTGTGGGCCACTAAAGCCCCTAAAGCTGTTTGTGAGAAGTTTCTAATATGTATAACTTTGAAAACCCTTATGAAGAAGAATTGTCCTCAAAAAATTTGAATCTGTAATTTACTTAACAATTAAGAAAATCTCTGGTTGAAATGTAAGCCTCCTAATGTGCTAATAAAATAAATTAACATATAAAAAATTATGTCTGCATAAAGCTGACATATGGTTAGTGTTAGTTAGTAACCAATTTGGGTGGTAAGACTAACTGTATGATGAGCATAACATTTAGAAATCAGAAAATCCCAAGTTTTTCAAAATTTTCACCAAATTTCCATTCTTTTTATAAATATAAATAATGATAAGTACAACATGAAAAAAAAACAGTCTGATAATAAGATAAAGTAAGATAAGTAACAGTAAGATAAAGTGTTCCAAAGTTATAACTGCATATTGTGACACAGACAGATTTGAAAATGAGCTGGATCCTTAAGGGGTTAAAATGGTTTTCCAGGCTATAAATGACATACAGTATCCATAGGTTTGCCATGGGTATTTCATCATTGGTGGTGCAATACCTGGAACCACCAGTTGATTGCAGCAGTGCTCATGGCACTCGTAGTAAGAGTAAAAGTAGCAGCTTACTCCACAAGAATGAAAAGAGAGTATTAACATCACATTTCTACTAAGAAAAAAAATGCTATTCTGACATAGAAAAGAACAATTAAAAGCCTTTTTCATTTTAATTTGTAAAATGTAGGAATAAATCAAATGACAAGTACCACAGACACCCGAGTATTATAAAAATGCCTGTCTGAAAAATAAATAGGTTTAAAACTGAAAAATGGGTGAGACAATGAATTTCATAAAAGTTTATGAGCAAACATAAAGACATATGTCATGTAATTGTCATACTCAAGATGAATCCCAATATATATCCACATGACTTGTGTGTCTACCTTTGAAAATTCTTCATACCCTAAGGTTGCATACCCTTCCCCTCTCAATAGGGATGCATGGAGTCTGGCTGTACTTAGAAGAGAAAGAGCGTTTGTGTGCCACGGTTCCATGGTCGGGTGCCATAGGCGTCAATGAGGAAGTATATTTGTGGCCGGATAAATGTCCCCATAATGTTTGTGTGTAATGTAGAAGTGGCCTGGAGACCATCTATGGAAATCGTTGGTGTTTCAGATGTATGGTCAAATATAGAAAAGGAGACAAGAAAGCGCTAGTGTAGTAAGTAGAGTGGATTATCAGGCTATTAACTGGTAAATGCTCTCACTTTGTAGCACTTATAAAGCGCTTAGTCTCTCCAGACTATGGTTGCTCAGCAACCAACCAACGCCAAGGCTCCCATCGCGTGGCATCACTTCCGTTTAGCGGCAAACCAGTGAACGCTGGTAACTACCCCCCGACCTCCACTTCCGCTCAGATTAGCGGCATTAGACTGGTTGCCTCGAAACCAAGCGCTCTCCACATTTCATACTAGATTGGGCCTATATATTTTATTAAATACCTTTTTTAAATATGATTTTGTAATATATGTTTTTGATATAAACCCCTTCGTTTTATATGTTATCCGGTCAGGAATCCCTGAGAGTTTTTTTTATTTCTTCCGGATTTTAAAGTTATTTTACTCTGCTCCTCATGCCTGACGAAAGCTCGGATTCTGAGCCGAAACACGTTGCAATAATAAGAAATCTTTGTAAGAAACTGATTCGAAGAATTTTGTATGCCTGAGCACATCTGATACCTCCTAAACCATATTTGGGTCCTTCCACTGCATAATGTTTGTGTGCAGGGGGCCTTCAACTTTTAAACATATTGCTACTAAAATTAAGAAAAATCAAGTTTTACCGGTCCAATTCATACTCAATACCACATAATGAACACATGAAAGTAGAATGTTAGAAATCTTTGCAAATTTATTAAGAATGAAAAACTAAAATATTGCATTGACATAAGTATTCGGCTTAGTTAAAGCATCTTTGTCAGTGATTCCAGCCTTTAGTTTTATTGGGTATCATGCCAAAAGGTTTGCACACCCGGATTTGGAGATTTTCTGCAATTCTCAGCAGATCTTCTCAATCTTCATATTGGTGTGGAGAAGGTCTCCATTTTACTGTCTTTAGAGCTGTTTGACTGGTCCAGGTCAGGATTTTAGCTAGGCCACTTGGGAACGTTCACAAAGTTTGCTGTGAGACACTTCTGTGTTGTCTTTGTTGCGGCCATGGGATAATTGTCTTGTTGATAATTGAACCATCTACACAGTATGAGATTAAGAGCATTCTGGAATAGGTTTTCATTTGTAATATCACTTCACTTTGCTACCCTACAGAGACCAATGGGCACTTTCATCAGTGATGGCAGCGCTCATTGGTCCAGGGGGACGGGTAGCAGTGAGCACATAACAAGTGCTAGCAGCTGTGGACCTCTTCTGCTGCTCTAGATCCTAATGCTAGTTGTATGCACCAGCGTCAGGAGTAGGTGCCCGGAGCAGTAGAAGAGCCGAGAGCAGCTGTACTCACTGTTACTAGGTCATCCCCTGTTTAGGATGCCACTCTGGTCTGGGTTCTGACGCAGGTGCATACAACCAGAATCAGTATGCAGAGCAAAAAGCTGCAGTGTAACCAAGCGGGGAAAGAGGAGCAAGTGGAAGTTGAATATTACATTTCTTTTTCCAGGGGCTCTCCAATATTGTTAGGGGTGCACTGGGGGGTCTACCATATTATTAAAGGGCTCATGAGGGTCTCCAGTATTATTTGGGGGTCTCCTGTATTATTAGGTGAGCTCTTATTAGAGGCATCAATATTATTAGAGGCTCTTGGGTGTCTCCAGCATCATTAGAAGAGAATTTTAAAGTTCACCACATTTTTCACAAATGCAACTAGTGACAAGTTCCCATAATGCCATATTAAATGACACTTCTTTTAGCTAAAAATTGTTTTCTTGGGGTCTCCATTACGGTATGCTCTGGGTTCACTATTATTCATTTTCTGGTTTAGTTGTATATATTGTCTAGTCTATTTTATTATTATTTTATTAATTTTATTATCTTGTTGTGGTAAATGTTTTCTAAGTTTGTATATGTGGCTGTACTGTTGTATTAACATTTGGGGTCGCTTTTTAAGTTGTATTGTGGTTGTTAATGGGTATTTGTTTGGCCCCTTGCCTAATATAAGTCAGTTTCTGACAGTATAATACAATCCACTACATAAAGGTTGTGTGTTAAATCATGAAAGCAGTCAAAGTTTTATTCAAAAAAAGTATATATTTTTATTGTGAGAAAGAATAACCATGCCAAATGAAAATATGCTTATGCTACCATCATGGACACACAAGATATAAGTTGTTCATATTCTCTTTATAGATAGATAATAAATGGATAATTGTGAGGAAAAGAATAGCTAAATGCATCTGAACGCTTCATATTCAGAAAAAAATTATATTACTGACTTTTAAGCTGACATTTGATAGTAAAATCACTTTTATAGTAGATGCACTAATACAAAATCATTTATGAGGATAGCTGCCCAGCATAGAATAAGCCTGGACCTTCATCAAGTGGCACAGCTGCTGCCTTGCAGCAATGCAATTTCTGCTAGCACGTTATATATTACTGCACGTGGAACATAAGTAAAAACTTAGCTTTACAAATGTTAAAGTGAATACCATGGCAAACAATATTAAAATATGTGGGTTTTCTTTCATTGGCAATAGTAAGGACAAATCCACATATTTCCATATAACAGAGGTATAGCTTACAAGTCTCTGCAGCACATTCTCAAATATGTGGCATTTCTTAAAGTTGAGATTGATTACTATTATTAACTCATTACATTACAGTTATAAAAGTAATTTTCTCACCTACCCACAACTTCCAGCAGGGGCGGACTGGGAATTTACAGTGGCCCTGAAAAATAATTCTAAAAGTGGCCCCATTCTGCGGGAGGGTCAAAAGAAGTAGGCGTGGCCACATGACATGTACAGAGCAACGAGCAAAGAATGAAAAGACTCCATTGTAGAGGAATAAAACTAATATATCACTTTTAGAAGTGATACAATATACAACTAAATATAGTGCCCCCTATGTACAATAATTTATTATAATACTATTATAATACTGCACCTATGTACAAGAATAGAACTACTATAATACTGCCCCCTATGTACAAGAATAGAACTACTATAATACTGCCTATGTACAAGAATAGAACTACTATAATACTGCCCCCTATGTACAAGAATATTACTACTATAATACTGCTCCTATGTGCAAGAAAATAACTATTATAATACCGTCCCCTATGTACTAGAATATTACTACTATAATACTGCCCCTATGTACAAGAAAATAACTGCTATAATACTGAGTTCTAAACACAAGATTAAGCTCAAGCCACCACACAACAGGACGCTGTGTGCTCGTAATTAATCCAAGAACCAAGGGTGAAAGCAGAGCAAAGAAGCAGGAATCCGGCACTCCAAAAATCCATTAAAATAATATTGCCTCTCAATGTATAAGAATATAAATACTATAATACTGCCCCCTATGTACTGCAATATAACTACTATAATACTGGCCCCTATGTACTGCAATATAACTACTATAATACTGGCCCCTATTTACAAGAATATAACTACTATAATACTGGCCCCTTTTCCAAAGACAGCATGTTACCCCCAGTTTGCCTCCTCTCTTAGGTAGCCCCCATGTAAAGCCATTCACCTTTCGTAAGCAGAAGGACCTGAGATGGTTAGATAGGGCATGTAAAAATTTCATATAATGTGTAGGACCACCTTAGTATAGCACGGCCTTCACTTATGCATATTTTTACATTTCCTTACATTTTTGATCACCACATTTTCATCTGAATAGGGCAAAGAATTCAATATTACATAACCATATATTCACAGATTTCCACTGTATACAGCAAAAATGTATAGCATTCCCTCTACCTTGCACAAATATGCAGCATTCTGAGAGACTGAATGGTGTGCACTCTGAATGCATCCAGTGCTGCGGTCGCCATCGTTTTTTTGGCTGACCTGAAAGTGCGGGTGGACCTAGAGATATAGAACAGTCACCACAGATTGAAGTCCCTTAAACATTTCATTACCTACAAAATACACATACACAGTGGGAGGATGTATCAAACTCTAGGGCTAGTTTATCCCTGCACTTCTTGCTGTGCCAGATATATGAAGAAGCTCCAGCCTCTTGATCTATCCGCAGGCCAGCTGCACAGGTGGAAAAATTAGACCCAGGTCCCACCTTGTGTCCCAGCCTCTTGATCTATCCGCAGGCTAGCTGCGCAGATGGAGAAATCTATGCCAGGTCCCACCATGCGCCCCAGTCTCTTGATCTATCCGCAGGCCAGCTGCGCAGACGGAGAAATCTATGCCAGGTCCTAACATGCGTCCCAGTCTCTTGATCTATCCGCAGGCCAGCTGCACAGGTGGAAAAATCTACCCCAGGTCCCACCTTGTGTCCCAGCCTCTTGGTCTATCCGCAGGCCAGCTGCGCAGATGGAGAAATCTACACCTGGTCCCACCATGCGCCCCAGTCTCTTGATCTATCCGCGGGCCAGCTGCGCAGGTGGAAAAATCTACCCCAGGTCCCACCTTGTGTCCCAGCCTCTTGATCTATCCGCAGGCCAGCTGCGCAGATGGAGAAATCTACCCCAGGTCCCACCATGCGTCCCAGTCTCTTGATCTATCTCTTGATGTTTGCAACTGTTTTTATATATTTTTCGATTTTCAGACAAATAAAGATTGGAACTTTTAAAGAAATCCTCTGTGCCGGAGTGATCAAAGAATTTCTTTTTCCTCTATGCCCATGTCAAGGTACGGACGTACTCCTGAAGCACGAGTAGGTGAGCGGCTAACTTTTTTCTAATCTTGCTTGTTTTAAATGTTGGACCCTGTTAGCACACAGCTCCCGTAGACATCCAATACATCCTAGCACACCAGTACTCATCAGTGGAACTGACCACAAACAGGGTGATCAAATGGATTCAGATGTGGAAATTCCCATACCAGATCGCAAAAAGAAGGCCGCTCAAGTCTTTTCAGAGCTACAAACGAATGAATCCTCATACAGAGACATATTGCCTGATATAAGAACTTGGGAAGATTTGACCATTCAGGAATGCAAAATTTGGTGGGACCATACCACTCTCTCTACATATGCTACAAAAGAAATGATTCCCCGTGGTCTTAGGATCAGAAAAATACCCACATATGTTTATTCATCGGAATTCGTTACCAAATGGAACTCAATCCTTTCTGACTGCTCCATACAATTAATGAAACTTATAATAGAACACGAAGAAGTAAAAATCAAGGACATACAAACGCAAATAGAGACTTTAAAAACTACAATTTCATCAAGGACTACACCCGAGGCCATTTAACAGCAAAATTAAAAACAAAAGTGACAAACTCGAAGAGGAAATAATGACAACTAAGAAAGAAAAATATCAAAGATTGCTACGACTACCTACATGATCAGTTCTATGAATGGAGAAGAGACTATTTCAGTATGACCCCCAGATAAATTCTTAAGAAAAACAAGAAAAAATACAATAAACAACGCAAAAACAAACAGAAGGTCAATTTCATGTCCTCAGAAATAGATAGCTCGGACTATAACGATGAACAATCGGATGTCGACATGCGTACACAACCAACAACTTCACAGTCATCCTATTATAACAAACCGAAAACTAACAACAAAAATTTAAAAAACGGACGAGACGGGGACGGAGGAAAAGAAAAACACTCATATCCACCCCCTCAATGGACACTACGCAGTCAAATCCGAAAGCAAAATATATGTCTTGAATATCTCTACCAAATCACTATCTGATGACCAAAGAGACTTACTATCGCTGAGACTCAGTTTTTCACCATCCAATGGCTTCGACTTATTTAACACCATCAAGGACATTAACAAGTTTGTCAGGGGACTCACTGTCAAAAGACATTTTATGACTGACATCCCAGACAGTGTGAATACAGTCGAATCAAGTCAACATAGCAATGTTCAAAACAACATGTTCTCCGGTTTTAACTTTGCAGAACAAATGTTGATTATTACATTGACTGAGCTGGATGAAGGAGGGGTAACATTATCCCAAGACAATATAAAAAAAATTAAGGATACCCAACCCTCACTTTTATCCAGCTCAGTCAAGAACCCCCTCTATGGACAAATACCAGGAAGTTATAGAGAGAGAATTGAAAAATTTGCATGCCTCTTGCTCCTCCAGCAGACCTGCTCATAGGTCCAACCTGACACGTAGACAAAAAACGCCCTTTAAGAATTGAAGAAAGATACTTCACTCATTGTTAAAATGGCAGATACGGGTCAGCTGTGTCGCCGTTATGGACTCCGACTTATATAAAATACAGGTTCAAAAGACTAACAGGGGATCCCACCAAAGTATTTACCACAGTATTAGAACATATTTTGGAAGAGGGGGTTGCACTACAAGCTCTGAATGATAAAGAGAGGGAATTTTTGGAAGTGTCACAAACCAAAAATTCACAAGCAAATTAATCCACCTCCCATGCGTCCCATCGTATCCGGCATTGGTTCATTGAATGAGAAAGCTTGTGAATGGCTCGACTTACAGTTGCAGCCCTTAGTACGCAGGATACCTGGATATCTGCAAGATACCAGGGATGTGCTTAGAGCTATAAATGGGATGAAATGGTCAAATAATTTTGTTTGGGTAGGATGCGATGTCGCAGCGTTGTATACAAGCATACCTCATACAGTAGCAATCGAAGCACTTGACCACCATCTCAACAAATACAGTACTTATAATACTAATTTCAAACTTTTTATTAAGGAACTTACATGGTACCTAATGACACACAACTATTTTTCTACAAGTCCGTGGGGTCTCCATGGGGGTGAAATATTCCCCATCTTTGGCCAATTTAGTCATGGCCTTTTTGG
Source organism: Engystomops pustulosus (assembly GCA_019512145.1). Taxonomy (NCBI): domain Eukaryota; kingdom Metazoa; phylum Chordata; class Amphibia; order Anura; family Leptodactylidae; genus Engystomops; species Engystomops pustulosus. Next base: position 201,684,180 of record CM033641.1, read on the forward strand.
AAGAAAAGTATGTTTACAATGAGAATAATCCCTTTCTCACCTCCATGCACTGATACGGCAGATACATCGACGATCTCCTCATCGCTTGGGGGGGCGATGTGTCTGCCGTGCCAGTGCTCATGGACTACTTTAATCACAATCCATATAATCTACAATTTACATACTCAGTGGGCATTGACAGTGTCATTTTTCTGGACTTGTTCATCAGTATAGATGAAAGGGGAATAGTACAAACCCGTACCATATAGAAAACAAACTTCAGGAAATACTATATTACATGCAAAGAGTTCTCACCCGACACACACTATAAAATCCATTCCAGTGGGTGAAATAACAAGAGCCCTGAGGAAATGCAGCACTGATCAAGATTATCATTCAGAGACCACAAACATTATCTCCAGATTAAAACAAAGGAAATACCCAAATTGGGCGCTAACTAGGGCCAAATGCATAGTGGATTCAAAAAACCGTGAAGAATTACTACACGGTACTAGACAACATCACCCACATGAAGGAGGTAACAACATCAACATTCCATACCTGACATTACAGTATAGCAATCAATTTTACCAGATTAAAAGGATTGTAGAACAGAACTTACCCATTCTTATGGATATCAAATTAGCTAAAATTTTACAGGGTGGATGTAAAGTAGTACCACGTAGGGCACCGACATTAGGCAATTATGTTTCCCCAAGTCTATTTTGTGAACATACAGGTCATAACAGCAATCCCACGTGGCTGACCACTAAAGGCTTCTACAGATGCGGCACACACCCATGTACTACATGCAAATTTGTTAAAGTTACAAAAAAATTTTCCAATACGGACAATACAATAACATATGACATTAACAAATATCTCAATTGCAACAGCAATTACGTAATATATGTCATCAGATGCAGCACATGTGCAGTCATGTACATTGGGTGCACCATACGGAGATTTAAAGAGAGACTGACTGAACATCTCAGAGATATTACCAATATCAGAAAAGGAAGTTTCCATACCAAACACATGTCAGGAGCCGGTAAACACTTTGTTGAGGTACACCAGGGTAACGTTTCAAGTCTAGAAACTTTTGCAATAGAACAGATCCATAAGGGAAGGGGGGGGGGGACAGACAGAAGACACTGCGAAATAGGGAAGCATTTTGGATCTTTCATTTAGATACAAGAATACCAAAAGGCTTAAATTACAGACATGAATTTTTATTTCATTATTGATCGCTTCCTCATTGGTGTTCTACTGTCATCCTCCTCCCTACTTATGAAAACATTTTTATATTTTTATACTTACATGCAAATAATTGAATAAGCTATTGGATCTGTTCTGCCATTCATCATTAATTTTTTATGAGGGTGCTAGTGGTGCGATCTGAGGGGTAATGTCGGGATTGAGTACAGTTTATCCCGTGGGTGTATGGCCGCGTGTTTTTTAAATGATACGTACCTGTTGTTTCATAATCTGGGGCGGCAACTGTATCGAGCAGAAGGATATGTGGTTTCCAAGGCACCGCAAACAAATGGTACATTGTAACACAGGCGCAGTGGACATAGCATTGATTGATCCGCTGTGACCCGCAGTCCTCTATAGGAATGTTAACCATGCATGTTAATGGAAAGCCTTTTGGGTTCACGCATTTCCTAAATTTAGATTTCATATTTTCCATTATCTATAATGTAATACACAGTGGGTATACCTTCATCCTATTCCATGCATTGTATTTTATTGTGATGTTTTTAGGGTCGACGTGACGATTCCGGATGTACGTGTTTTACGTCACCCGGTTACCGGCATATTAGACACACACCTTATTCCATTCAGTATGCCATGACTAAGGATGTAGTACACACCTGAAACGCGTAAATCCGTTATTTCCACATTATTTGTACTTGGTGATGCATTAATGGATGTTTGCAACTATTTTTATATATTTTTCGATTTTCGGACAAATAAAGATTGGAAGTTTTAAAGAAATCCTCTGTGCCGGAGTGATCAAAGAATTTCTTTTTCCTCTATGCCCACATCAAGGTCCGGACGTACTCCTGAAGCACGAGTAAGGATGCAGGTGAGCGGCTAACTTTTTTCTAATCTTGCTTGCTCTTGATCTATCCGTGGGCCAGCTGTGCATCCGGAAAGATCTACGCCAGGTCCCGCCTAGCGTCCCAGCCTCTTGATCTATCCGCGGGCCAACTGCACTGCCAGAAAAATCTACGCCAGGTCCAGCCTTGCGTAAAATTGCTCTATGACCTGCAGCAGGAATGGACACAGGCTATAGCTAGAGCGCCAGCCCTCTTCACAGTCCGGCAGACTCACACAGTCCACTTGGTGTGGAGTTGGCCTCATGCTGAAAATAGTCACAATTCCTGAGTGTGTCTTTTATATACTCTCCAGTGTGACTATGAGAGATTTGCGGTAGGCATTGCATGTTTGCTGTGACACCAGGCTTTCCTGTGTGGAATCAGCAGAGATAAGTCGCACACTACTTACCTTTTTGGCTGATTTCTTCTGAAATTGGGCCAAAATCAACCAAAATTTATTTCAATGCATGTCGCAGAACTTATTCGTAGAATCAGTACCAAAGTTAGTGTTTAATAAAGGGCTGTGCAGTCAGGTAAGCAAAATCTGCAAAACCTCTATTTTAACAAATTTCTTCCTAAAAAGCAATAACAAATTTTCTTTATTGTAAAAGTAACATTCAGGTGTTACATCTTTTTGGATACTACAAAGAAATTCATTATGCTATAATTATAACACTGTATTTTTACAGTTAACCTCTTCATGACCGATGGTCAATGATGTTTTAAAGTCCAGGTCAATTTTTGCAGTTCTGTTATGTGCTTCTTTGAATGACAATATCGTTGGAAAACACATCAAACAAATTTTTACTTTGTTTTTTTCATGACGTGAAACTTTAATAGGATATTTTTTTAATTGCATATTTTTTCTTTATATATAAAATTAGTAAATGACTACACATGTGAAAAAATAGCTTTTTTGTAATTTTTCTGATTAAAGGGAACCTGTCACCAGGGACCTCATTTTCTCTAAAGATAGATTGTAAAAGCCCATGACACCTGCAGTGCAAAAAATGCCTCTCTGCCTTTTTTAAGCATTTGCATTACAATATAATTGTATGTTGAACTTACTATTGCATCCTGACAAAACCCTGGGGTAGTCATAGAGGCTAGGCTTTGGTTTGGATGCATTTCAAAAAACAACATGTGATTTGTCTGAGCTGCAGGTTGCCTCCATCTTTGTGCTCCTGTACAGCTCTGTCCCTACCCCACTGATGTCATCTCACCAGGCTGTGACCTCTGAGAAGGAGCAGGAGGTGGAGCTGTACAAAGGTGGGGGCTAAGATCTGAGGAGTGAGTAACACAGACAAGGCACATGTTGTTTTTTGAAATGCATCCAAACCAAAGTCCAGCCCCTGTGACTACCCCAGGATTTTCTCAGGGTGCAAGGTAGGTAATAACACACAATTATATTGTAATGCGGAAAAGGCAGAAAGGCAGATTTGCACTGCAGGTGTAATAAGCTTCTGCAACATGTCTTGGTCTTGAAAATGAGGTCCCTGGTGACAGGTTCCCTTTAAAGTTTAAAATAATTTAAGAATAAACTAAGAATAAATAAGAATAAACTTTTGCCAAAGTATGTTATAAATATGTACAGCATCATTCCATCATCCTTTCTGCAAGTTCAGCTATAGATGCAGGGGTGTAACTAGAATTGATTGGGCCCCATAGCAAAACTTTGGTAGGGCCCCCATCCCTTACTGTGCCTATTAAATGTAATATCCTATCTTTGTCTTAAACGGGTATTCCCACGCAGACAAGTTTCCTTAATGTACTCAGGAAAACAAAATGACACATACTCTTATTCAATCTTATTAACAAAAAAACAGCATTTCACAAATGTAAGTACAACCTGTCTCTATAAGTCATTGTACACACAATTTCAGTTGCCCCTAGACACGACCCTGTAACTTCTGATTTTAGGGTCGGCAGCCATCTTGCCTGAGGCTTCACTGAGCTTCTCTCTCTGTCTGCTCCCTAGCCATGCTCTCCTGCTGGCACTTTAGCCATGTAGTCATGTAAGAAATGCTAAATATTTGTTTTTACATTACGGTGAGTGAGGGGGAAAAAATGCTAAAAATCCCAAATAAAAATTGATGATTTTGTTTGTGTCCCCCTTGAAATAGTTAATAAAATCTCATGAATAAGCTTTAGACTCCCAAAATGTATTATATATACATTGTATCTCATCCCGTAAATAATAAGCCTCATATGTTCGCATTACCAGAAAAAATAAAAATGTATAGGTCGTACAATGTGACAATACAAATCTGCTGTGAAGGGCGCCTCCATTCATCCTATGCCTGGCTGTGCGCCCATACAGCAGGACACCACCACATATGGGGTATCAATACACTCGGGAGGAATTGGGCATCAAATGTTGCAGTGCGTTTCATCATTTAATTTATTCTGAAACTGTCAGTTTTGGCCTAAATGAATGTATTTTCCAAAAAAAATTTAAAGTTTCTAAATCGCAGGTCCATATTGTTTTAACCCATGTGAAACACTTAAAGGGTTAATAGACTAAATAGAAGTTGTTGTACACACGTTGAGGGGTGAAGTTTCTATAGTGGGGTAATTTATGGGGTTTTACTATTATTTAGGCCTTACAAAGTCACTTGGAAGATGAGTTGTCCCTTAAAATGTGAGTTTTGGCAATTTTCAAGTAAATGAGAAAAATCTCACCTAAGGTTCTGCGCCTCATAACATCCTAGAAAAATGAGAGGATGCATAAAATATCATCCCAACATAAAGAAGACATTCAATAAATGTTAATTATCAAGCTTTTTGGGTAGTTTTGCTTCCTGTCTGGAAAGCAGAATATTTCAAACTTGGAAAATGAAGAATTTTTACAAACTTTTGCCAAATTTTCACTTTTTTTCAGAAGGAAACGCAAAACTTATCACTTAAATTTTGTAACTAACATGAAGTACAATGTGTCACGAGAAAACAGTCTCAAAATCACCTGGATACGTTAAAGCGTTCTGAAGTTATAACCAATTATCGTGAGACATGTCAGATTTGAAAAATCGAGTCTGGTCATTAAGCTGAAAACTAGTGTCGGTGATAAGGGGTTAAAGGGGTATTCCCATCTGGGCATTCACATTTAATGTAGTTCATTTTCCATATGTAAACATTTCCTCAATTGGATGTTATTAAAAAAAATGTTCCTGTGTAAACATAATTTTCATAAATGTACCCATGTTGACCCTTAGAAACTAGATGGCTTCCTCGGATACAACCACCTCACATTTTGGCAGTGGTGGCCAGACATGCACTATTGAGCTCTGCCTGACCACATGGATTCAGTGTTCATTACTACAGGATGGCTGTGGGACAGGCAGTAACTCCTCGGACATAAAATATTCATAAACTTTCAGTTTCTTCATGCAATCCCTCCAGCAGAGGTGGACGTATCCAAGGACACAGTCTTGTTTCTAAGGGACCTTATGACTACATTTATGAGAAATTATCTTCACACAGGAACTTTTTTTTTAATAACATCCAATGTTTATATATGTTACATATGGCAGATTAATGAAACTGAATGTGAATGCCCAGACGAGAATTTCCCTTTAAGGGTTAGAAGCCAGAGGGTCTTTCTTGTATATTTTACTTCTCATCCTCTCTCTCCCTCCAGCACATGTCACAACTCTACACAGCCCAGCACCTCGGTCTGCCGAAAGTTTCTTGTGAGGGAGCAGGGTTTGCTGTGAAAGTTCTCCGGAGGAAGAAGGAACTTGCAGAGGCCCAGCATGCAGCAGATGGTACCTGTAGGTAAGTGGCTGGCTGCATGCAGGAGCTCTGCTAAATAATACTGTGTCCTACACGAAGATCTGCCCTATCCGCCTATCTCTCAGCCTTTTCCTTCATGCTACCCACTCTCTCTGCCACTAGAGGTAAACAGACAGTCCTGAGCGGACCCTCCCTCTGTGCGGGCACTGCAGCAGCTTCTACAGTGGTAGCTCCACCACTGAGTGCATGTACTTCTACAATTCTGCAAATTGTAAGCTAAGTCTTTCCTGCTGAGTCCTTTACATTTAGCTTACAGGATGGAGATGGATCTGACATCTCAAAAATAGAAAGCGGTATATAAAAACAATCACATTTCTTTACTACAACTTTAGAGTGGATATCTCTGGTTCTATGAAGCATTCCAGCATACACATTCCAGGTGTCATATTTAAGATTCTCCTGTTTAATATGACACCAGAATTGTGTCACTAGGTGCCAGGGTTCTGGTGGTATAGGCGTTTGAATTTGGTCACTGTCATGGCGTTTATTAATATTTTTTCTGCATGGGGCATGTGCAAATAGGACATATATAGCCATATGGCAGTCGTGAAGGTGTTAAAGTTTGTATATTTCTCCAGACCACACCCAAAACTGACAACTTAATCTAACATATAAGGATTGGTTGGCTAGATTCTACGGGCGCTGACCACCGACTGAGAGTATCAGCGAATGTATCACTGGTTACAAATCCAAATAATTTATTGATAAAACCAGAATGGTAAAACAAAAGTACAGGAATGTATAGTATATCCTCCTAACGCGTTTCGGGTCGGACGACCCTTTCTCAAAGATAGGATTTCCGAGGCGCCGCCCTCCGTTGTCTCTGTTTTTTGTCTTTATTTTTTAACTCAATCTAACAATAAGGGCTGAAATACACAGTGCGGCCAGCCGCATCCAATTAACACATTTTGCCGATAATCCCTTACACGTTGATTTGGTGACTGATGTTAACAATACTTAATACAGTCACTAAATGACAATTTTGTAATGATGTGATGTGATGCTAACTGAACGATTACAACCATCACATGACCACAAACATAGAGCCTGCCTTGCTTGCTACAAAGTAAACCCCTTTTAACTTTCTATTTTAATCTTATGTTGATAGGAGGGATTGTGGCTTTAGTTTTCAACATTTTCTAATGCACAAAACAAGAAGTCAAAGATGGTGACCAAATTAGACATGGCTTAAGGTTTCAACTGGTTAAGGCAATCTTCCTGGAAACCACGGTCTATGTAACAGGCAGCTTGTGAGTCAGAAATGAACACACATATAGACTTCTGTTGACAGCTGTCCTCTATTGATCTATTAATCCCAAGACTCTATATGACCAAGTAGCTGAATAAACAGCAGCATGAGAGCTAATATGGCTGCCCATGTAAGATATCACACATGTACATGCTGATAAAATAGCTAACATAGGGCTAAAGAAAAGACTGTGCTCAGCTAAGTCATCAGAACACTTATTTGCTGTAAATACATTGTCACCGACCTTTTCCGTCTTCAATTTTTCCTACACACTTCGAGTATCTTTGGGTCAAATTTAGATTATACCTAGCCCATTAGGTACCTGCCTATTTACAGGTTTATTGTGGATAATATTAAAGCTTCAACTCCAATCCTGCTTCCAGGCCTACGTAATTGAATTTGCCGCATTAAAAGAGATTTGTGAAGCAGTCTAAATAGTTAAATGGGGTATCTGAGAATTAAAAGAAAAGTTGTATATGGCTTGGGTGGGAGGAGGGCTAATAAAACAATAAACATACTTACCTCCTCCCGTGCGCCTGTTCACTCATGCCACTGTACATGACTCCCACGCCTTTGTTTCTTTACAGAGGCTGGAGGAGCTGTCCCAACTACAACAGTACACCGGCTACAGCTTTAGTTTCAGGCTGTAGCAGGCATACATCAGTGGTCTGGACCACACTGCCAGTCCCTGTAACCAAACAAAGGTCTATCATCAAAATCAAGCCAGGAACACTTACTCATAGATCCAGGCATTGTAACTGTGGTAATCTTCTTATATTTGTTATAATCAACTTTTCAATTATGCTAATGAACCTAAAAGGCTACTAGGGTACAAATTTCAAAGTTTTATCATTAAAAATGTCATCTCATTGCACAATGTCACCTTGCTCTTCTCTAAACACTAAGGTATAAAAAAGTTACGAGTGTGAGATTATGGCAACGCAACTATGTGTAACTAAGTATCATAGTTTATACTGTTGAAAAAAGACACATGTCCATCAAGTTCAACCAAGGAAGGGAATGGATTGCATGAGGAATGGATTTATGGGAAGCAACTCTTTATAACATAACCATCAATGTTATTAAAGTGTAAAAAGGCATCTAGACCCTTCTTGAAGCTCTCTGCTGTCCCTGCTGTGACCAGTGTCTGAGGCAGGCTATTCCACAGATTGACAGTTTCATAAAATGTTTAATTATTTTCCAGCTTCCCAGTACATGTCACATAATACTTATTGGTTCCACTAGAAAACCCAACATGTCCCGCAGATAACATGCCCTCAGATAGCTTTGTAAATGGAAAAATCTTTAAACTATGCAACCATGCTAGTGATATTGCAGGCTTGTGATGTGGAGGGTGCATAGCTCCAACAGCTGATCAGCGGGGAGCCTGGGTCTCAGATCAAGCGGTCCAATGATTAAAGTTACAGAGAGTGTGAGCACGACTGGGCCTGATCTGCCAGACAGTTGATCACTGGTCAATGGGGAAGGAAGAGAATCAATTGTATTTGCATCTTTAAGACACACACAGTTGATTATGCGAGCATTGTGGGCAGACTTCTGCATCCACGCTGTATATATCACACGTGGCGCAATGACATCATTGGCCACCTGTGTTCTTTACTCGAAGAAGCCAGACAAAAAAGGAAGCTGTGGGATCCTTGCCACACTGGCGGTAAGTAATAAAAAAAAGAGCTGCTGAACACTTCATAAGGGTACTGCTGAACTCAGTATTAATAAGGGAGGCTGCTATGCTACATATTAATTACTGAGATGATTGTGTGCTACATTCTCTTTAATAGGGGGTGCTACTACACTACATTTAATGTGCTTTATATTAATTAACGAGGGGGAGTGCTGTTGTGTTACTTATCAATTAATAAGGGGGTTTTGTGCTATATACTGATTACTGATGAGGTGCTGCACTACATAATATAATAATAATAATAATCTTTATTTATATAGCGCCATCAAATTCCGTAGCGCTTTACAAATCATAGGGGACATATACAACTATATTACATTACAAAGAACAAACAGTCATATGGAACAATAGGAGTGAGGGCCTGCTCACAAGAGCTTACAGACTATGAGAATGAGGGGGTGACACAAGAGGTTGTATAATGGTCCAGCCATTCTTTATAAGGGAACAATATAAAATAATTTAATAAATAATTTACTAAACAACGATGTTGCTGCTTGAACCAGCCATCAGCCGCCATCTTATTTACAGGGTCCTAGGTGAAAAAGACTGCAGAGAAGCCTGGAGCTTGGTATATATCAGCTGTTTGCCAGATAACAGATGGGAGATAGGACATAGGATGGATTAGTAAAGGGAGAGTTGACATTTCAAGCAGTTAGCGAGTGTGATAGGCTTGCCTAAAGAGATGGGTTTTAAGAGCATGTTTGAAGCTTTGGAGGGTGGGTATTAGTCTCCGAGTCTGGGGAAGGGCATTCCAGAGAATTGGTGCAACTCGGGAGAAGTCCTGGATACGTGCATGGGAGGTTCGAATTAAGGTAGAGATTAATCTATTGTCACTGGCAGATCAAAGAGCACGGGAAGGGCAATAGACTGAGATGAGAGAAGAGAGATAGGGAGGTGCAGCATTATTCAGAGCTTTGTTTATTAGGGTTATTATTTTAAAGTGAATACGGAAGGAGACAGGTAGCCAGTGCAGTGATTGGCACAAACTGGAGGCATCCGCGTAGCGTTTGGCCTGAAAGACGAGCCTGGCTGCTGCATTAAGAATAGATTGAAGAGGAGAGAGTTTAGAGAGAAGACCGATTAGTAGGGAGTTACAGTAGTCTAGTCAAGAGTGAATCAGAGCAACAATTAGCATTTTAGAAGTTTCAAATGTCAGAAACGGACGGATTCTGGAGATGTTTCTGAGATGCATACGGCAAGAGCGAGCAAGAGATTGGGCCTGCTGCCTCGGTGCTATAGTGAGCCCACAGACCGAGATGGAGAGGTCAGGGTTGGGTTGGTTAGTAGATGGTGAAAAGACAAGAAGTTCAGTCTTAGAAAGATTAAGTTTCAAGAAGAGAGAGTACATGATGTTAGAGACAGCAGAGAGACATTCACTAGTGTTCTGGATTAAGGCAGGGGTGATGTTATGTGCAGAAGTATATAGCTGGGTGTCATCAGCATAAAGATGATACTGGAAACCAAATCTGCTGATGGTTTGTCCAATGGGGGCAGTATAGAGAGAGAGAGGACAGAGCCCTGAGGAACCCCGACACTGAGAGGAAGATGAGAAGAGAAAGATCCAGAAAAGGAGACACTGAAAGTGCGGTCAGAGAGATAGGAAGAAAACCAAGAGAGTGCAGTGTCCTTTAGGCCAATGGAGTGAAGCATCCTAAGGAGGAGCTGATGGTCCACAGATTCGAACGCTGCCGATAGATCCAGGAGAATGAGGAGAGAATAGTCACCTTTGAATTTTGCAGTGAGGAGATCATTGGAGACTTTAGAAAGAGCAGTTTCATTGGTATACATAGAGCGGAAACCAGATTGTAGGGGGTCAAGGAGGGAGTTAGCTGAGAGATAGCGGGTTAGTCGAGAATAGACCAAGTGTTCCAGGAGTTTGGAGATTAAAGGGAGGTTAGAAACTGGTCGGTAGTTAGTAGCATTGGATGGAGGTGGGTTATTGCTGCACTACAAATGAAGGACTGCTGGCTCTGCATTTGAATTCATGTGGGAGTGCCAATGGTGTACATAAATTAATTACAGGGTTGCATTGCTGTATAAAAATAAGTGGATGTTGTATATAAATTTGGGCATAATTGTTAGCCACGAGACACTATACTGTAAGTCACTGTGGTAACTTTAGGGGTACAGTGTGGAGTCAGATTTTTTTTAAAGAGCTAAAGACACAAGGGTAGAAAAATTATCAGCAGTATATTGTGGCCACTATATAGTTAGTGTGGTATAATCGTTTATAGGATACTGGTAGTGCTTTACATGTATATGAGTATCGTATATAGGGTGCCGGTGTGGGGGGAAAGAGTCTTGATGAATTCCTTCCTATAGTCTCATACAGACAAATGTGTAGTCCTTGGGATTGGGATCACTGCTTCTACACCAGCTTTCCAGTGTAAAGACAGTGATATAATTCAAAATTCTTTCGCACTGCATGATTTTTTGATAAAAATAGTGAATACACTACCTGCACAACATGTGGGCGTATAGAGGTCGTAGAGGGGGGTCCTTTTGAAAAACCAGCAAACTTTCATTCTCTGGTTTTTACACAAAACTACACCAGGTGGGACCTGGCATAGGTTTGCTTGTCCGCCAACAGATGCATCAGAAGTGGCACCCCTGCGTATAATATATCTAATAATAATAGTTCCTTTATAAATACAGTACACCTAGACGTATACACAGCTCCACTCAGAGCTTGGCAAATCAGTCCCTGTCCCGATAGGGGCTCACAGTGTAATAATCCTACCGATGTGTGTTTGGATTGTCGGAGGAAACCCACGCAAACATGGAGAGAACATACAATCTCTTTGCAGATGTTGACCTGGATAGGAATTGAACCCAGCGCTGCTAGACTGTAGTGTAACCACTGAGCCACTGTGCTATAGCTCCCTCTATGTGTGTTTAGGTCTGTGCAGCATTTATGTGTAATCTTATATACGACTTGCTGGGTGGAGACTGCATTTGGGATTTACAGATTTGCACCAGGGCCCACTGAAGTCATGTTACACCTCCCCTTCCACTGATTGTAACTGCATGCCCCCCTCCCTCCGCTGGCAAGTCATGAGAGGTCACCAGAAATACTCCTGCTGCTAGGGGGTAGTGTGACCCATCTCTTCCAGCTACTACACAGGGTCTTATACGTACCCTGGCAAAGTTTTGCATTAGTGGCCAACCCCATTAGTGCCCAACATTTCACCGGATAATACCATGCAGCATGCTGAGTTATGTAGTCTGCCTTTTTAAGGAATTTATGGAATTCTCCCCACAAAGCCTCCCTTAATCTCCATTTTTAGCTTTTTTTTTTTTGCAGTGTAGTTCGTTTGGCCACTAGATGTCAGTACAATTTTTTTTTTATTTTTATAATTTACTAAAACAAAAGAAAACATTTTCTCCTAAGAGGCTGTAGTCATTAGATGTGCCCCGATAATACCGCAGTGCAGTGTGAATGGAAGCGTATCGTGTGAAGGGTCAGGACCTGAGAGGTGCTGCCAGTGCCCGGGCACACAGGGCCACACGCATCCAGCCGTACAGATGAAGGCTGGCAGCCGGTGATGCGTGCAGAGCATGGCACAGCGAGTCAATTGAGCCCCCCTCGGGCGGGTTAGGGGCGCAGCCATCCGAGCAGCTTGTTGGGGCTGTAAATAGCACAGAACAGCTTCTCCCTCCTCCCCCTCTTTTTTTCACAGGAAAATTATGGCAGCTCCAGTGGCGCGTAAAATTGGTATGAGCCAAGGGAAGTGGCTTCTACCGGATCCCTCCGCGGTGTGTGCGCTTAGCATGGATTTCTCAGCACGCTGCACAAGGCTGCTCTTGTCTCTTTAAGGAGACACCGGACTCTAATTAGCCAGCATTCCTTGATGTGGCTGATAGCTAACATAGGACAAGGGAGGAGGACGTGCGGTAATGGAGGAGTACAAGCCCCCTCCTCCCCTGCTCCTCATGCCTCCATGCTTGTTTTCACCACAGATTGCCACACAGAGCAGCAGCAGCTCATCCACACACTAGCAGCGAGAGCGGCCCCACGTTACTTTGATTGACAGCCGGACAAATGTTTCCCCTGTTCGAAGGCTCGTTATGAGAAGTTCCAGCCCTCGTCCCACTTATCACACCGCCCAGGGAGGGGCTTATGTCAGACTCCGAAGCCCATTGGACTAAGGAGGTAGGCCGAAGAGGAGAAGGATAAATTGGATTCGTCTGTACCCCACGTGGGGGTAAGCCACTGACAGCTGCTCCTCGCCTTCCTACTATTGGAGCAGCTAAGAAATGATAGGCAGTCATTGGAGAGCGGCGATTAACGTTCCTATGCTTCCAATTGGTCAGCGAGACTAAGTGTTGAGGTCCTTGGGCGGGACTGATTGTGGCAATGAATCTTGGGAGTTGTAGTTTAAAGCACGTATTACACGCATACTAGTCATAGCGGAATGGCCCGTCTGCGAACTACAAGTCCCGGCAGGAGTGGGTGTCTCGCCTCAATGTTGTGAATATGTATCAGAATGTTAATGATTTGCTGCTGCTAAATTTGGTCATAGAAGTCACCTACACAGAGCGTGTTGTTGGAGCTGCTGAGAGCGGTAGCCTGGCTTGTGTGGGGCTTTTTTTTTTCCTCCAGGCGTCCCCCCTCCTCCTCGCCTTCATTTTACCTCCTCTGCTGATTTGTGTGTGGCTGGGGCTGAGCGCTCGCGGAGATCTGGGCTGAGTTGGAAGAGAGAATAAAACAAGAGAGATTTCAGCCGATGATTGGGATTTAAGGGTTGGAAAGATCGGACGACGCTCCATCTGCTGCACACGGGAACGGACGGGAGGAGAAAGCCGTCAACTTGGTCGTCGGAAAGTTCTCTGCTTTGTTCGGGATCTGTCACGGAGCAGACAATGAGAGCGGGGTCGTCGTGAGCGATCCCTCCCCCGTGGAATGTGGAAGGTTTGGCTCGGGGGATCCTCCGGCTGCTGGGCAGTAACATCGCTATTAAGCCGGGGGCAGCTGTGTCATTAGCCGGATCACACGCTCCCTCCTCCGCCTCCTCCTCCCTGTGTCTCTGCTCCCTCTCCCCGCTGGGGATCCCCCTCTCCTCTCCGCCAATTAGTCAATGAACCTCCGTGCTCCTGGGAGAGGCACCTAACCAGCGGCTTGGATGATTCGAGACCTGAGCAAGATGTACCCCCAGTCCAGGCACCCGGTGAGTAGCTGCCTTTGTGTAGTCGCCGGTGGTCCTGTGTGCAGTCGTGACCCCTCCCCTCATGTCCCTCATCTGCAGCCATTATGTGACAGCAGGGACGGGACAGAAGCCATTGTGCCCCGCTGGAGGGTATGGGGCAGCTCTGCCCCCTCCCCTGTGCTCATGTTGGCTTGTGTGCTTTCTCCTCTGCCACCTCATTTCCATTGGAGTTTACTTTCCATCTGGTAGAGATGGGCACCTGGATGCCAGGGGCAGGAAGTGAATTGAGTCCAATAGCCACAATGGAGGCCGCGTCCTAGCAAGTTGGGTCCGTGCGTTTCCGGCTATTGCGTCCAATGTAATTGAAACATACAGTGATCCTTTAATACACTATTGTGTAGCCAGGGAGACGTCCCCCCGCCCAAATGATCTGATCTTCTCTCTGGCAAATGACCTTAGAGAAGGAATGAGATGCCCGCTTGTAGCCATTTTCATCTGAGACAGGAAAACCTTTCCCCTCTTAGTGTATCTCATCATTACCTATGACAGGTGGCGGACTTGGGTGTATGTACACATCATTTATATAAAGAAACGTGTATGAAATCATGGGTGAGGTTTTCTGGTAGAGAACAGGTATATCTTAATCATTTGAATACTTTTGAAACATAGATTCCAATATATTTTTCATACGTCCCAGGCTACCAATCTTTATTGGACTCTCCAAAATCATTACGCCCCCCAAACATCTGTCTCTTCCATATGGCCTTTTATTCATTTATTATATGGTTATGATGATGGGGGGGGGGGATGGAGCTTTTGTGCTTGTAATCTCTTTACAATTCGTGGACTTTGGTTCTGTGCAAAGCGTCTAATCCTCTGGTTTTTATAAGACATCCCCACGCCTTCCTGGCAGAGAAGTAGCCTAGCCCAATCATTTCATAATTAATATTTATTGTTTTAGGCTCCGCATCAGCCAGCTCAGCCCTTCAAATTCACCATATCCGAGTCGTGTGATCGGATTAAGGAGGAGTTTCAGTTTTTACAGGCTCAGTACCACAGGTAATACTGTTTACTTTAGCTGATCCTCGTATTTGCTTAGCCCTTGTTGTCAGTTTTTTTTATGTATGTGTACTTAAGGCGTTAACCGTTGAAAGGGTTTGGCCTTTTCCTATAGGAAATACGAGTTAAAACACCTTCACTCCTCAAAGCCAAATATGTGGTAGAGTATAGCTATTATGTGCTATTATAAACTGCTGAACTGTTACAACAATGGGACAAATGCACTGCTGAAGTTTACCTGGAGGTGATCTCACCTGTGTGGATTACCTCCTCCAGTGCTTAAGATCAGAGGTGAGTGCTTTAAAAGGCTCGCTGGCTCTCCATGGTAAACATGATTAAGCAGCCTTTGGCAACATAAGAGTGGGATGTAGTTGATATCCTGCTGAGCAGAAAAAAAAATCCTTGGCATTCAATACTTGATACTAACTGGAATTAATAAATAAGTTACATATAAGCAAAGGGGAAAAAAAAAATCTGCTTTATGGCACTTGGGAGCGCAATGTAGCATAATTCCAGATTTCTGTAGAATGCCATATATATGCTAGAATAATGTTGTAATAACAGAGATCCCCTTTATTCCCTGTTTCCAAGCTGTCCAGCGTAAGACGAACGATTAGGATTTCATGTAGGTCAATCGATAAACTGATCTGATGAAGACGATAGTTTACACATAGATATAACTCCATAAGCTGACACTCCTTGATCATTGGGGAAATGGCTACATGTAAATCCAACCTATTACACTTGTCAAATGATGACAAAGGTTAACATCAAAGTAACTACCGGCAGTGGGAGGCGAGTATTATCCTGACAGGTAGTAGATTAGCCAAGACTTGTCATGATAATCTCCCACATACACACAGAATGGCGTTAATTACTTTGATGTTATTCCCCGCCTCCAATGGCCCAGTGTAATAAACAGGTCTCATAGCCCGTGCCATGATCTCATGGATATTATGCTCAAGATGGGTAGATGGTGTTCCTTATGCTTTCTCTGTCATTGGGGGAGGGGGTATTCCAGCCTAAGAAAGGTTACCTCAATCAGTGAATCTTTCATTCCTTCTTCTGTTTACAATGTTGGATTACATAGTTTAATCCCCTTTGATTTGAATAACATGCAATACATGCCACAGCAATAGTGAAAGGATTAAAGGAATTGGGACGTGCTGGTAAGATGCTCCAATGAGATAAATATAGAGATGGATAGAATGTGTATATGTTACCCTTCTTTACAATTGTAGGGCCATTTACCCTTCTTCAGGAGTGGCTGTTAATGGTGGGTGGGTTGTCAGTTGTCGATAGCCACAGCCAGCCTGGACAGCTTGTTGTCTGAAACCCCCATCTCTATGGCTGTCTGTAAGGGACTTGAAAGAAGAAAGGGTTAATTGCATTTTGATCATAGAGGGAAGACGTTTGGAGCCAGTACTTGACGGGAACATAAACCAGCCCTAGTTCTGTGTGGTTGATGGCAGCGCTCAGATCGCTGTGGTAAAAGTCAGTGCCGTGTAAATATGACCATTTTTGTCATTGCTTTGTGTAGCTTAAAGCTGGAATGTGAAAAACTGGCCAGTGAGAAGACGGAAATGCAGCGGCATTATGTGATGGTAAGAAGGAATATGTCCTCTTCTATTTCTCTTTTAAGCTTTTTATATACCAGACTCGTGTTGCTGGAGGCAAGAGCTGGATTATAGGTTAAAGGATTGTAGATTCGGTGTGGTCCTCTGTCATATTCTAGCACTTCTAAGAAGCCGTCGTCACTCCAAGGTTGTCTAATGGGCTTTCTCTTTCTTCTCTCCCCCCTGTAGTATTATGAAATGTCATACGGGCTGAATATTGAGATGCATAAACAGGTACGTTGATCTACTTCCACTTCCTCTGGCTGTGAATGTATTCCCCGCACATTCCTGTTAATGGACAATTTTAAGAATTTGGGAGAAAAAAAAACCAGAAGGTTGAAACTTTAGTGTGCCTTGTGGGCATCCTGTAATATTATCACAGGTGTTAAGAGACTGCACTTGAGGTAGATTACGGCTTCTGTGGAATGTTGGCGTTTCGATTATTCTATGGAGACGTGGAGCTACCCTTACCAGCGTGCCTCATTTGCATCCCTGTATATTTTGGGTGACGCGTTTTTTGTGTTGTGGCGAGCTCCGTTCTGTTTGTATGTCTTGACAGCTGGATTGCTGCAACGTGGGTGAAGAAATGTTTATGAAAAATGCATGTGTTTTAAGGAACGGAAATAGAAGAGCGTCGCTTAAAGGGCTAATTGTGCTGAAATCAAAGCAATCACACCCCATTGTTGATTCCGAATTTGTGAGATAAATGACATTTTAATTCCAAACATTGTAAGAACAATTATGTGAAGGGTTTGCGCTTGCACTTTAATGGGGAAGTTGTATGTGTAATTATGATTGGAATAGAGGATTAGCGCGGATTAAGTTTAATTAGAATATAATTTTCCATTACTGTCGTTTTTGTTCAAATTAGTAATGTAAACAAGGCGGTAATACTTGTGGACTTCATCAATTCCTGATGGCCCCAGTGAATTGCTGCATCAGACCTGCTTAGTAATTATCAGTGTTTAGCCGTGATACCCGCTCTAAATTCTCCGTGTCACTGTTTGCAGCCGGGAAATTAATTAGTCGCTTTAAGGAGTTTAATGATTTAAGATTTAGTGGCTAATGTCATGTTGAATCTTGTTTTTCCAAATATGTTTTTAAGACGCGACGCAATATCATTTCCCTTTATTTATTTATTTTTCCCCCTTCCTATTTCTTTATGAGGGAATTTGCTGAATTTTATGAGGCAGATTATGCTGTCATATTTCCACCCTGCCTTCTTGCTTTGCCTTGATTTTTACAGCTTAAAAGAGAAGCTTCATAATCTCCCTTCTACTCCAAAATTGATCTTTATACAGCCTTCCTTAAATGCAATCTTACACAAAATCCTGCAGGCTGTTTATCGCATTAAGAACTACAGACAGCCCCGCAAAACCACCTACTTACTATATTCCTTTTTAATCTTCGCTTCCTCCTCTTTTCACCAAAGCCGAAGAGGGAAGGGAGGGGACAGAGGGGGAAGGGAGGGGGGGTTATATCTGTCTTTGTTTTCTCCCACTAGACAGACGGCCTTGGTTCCTCTCAGGCACTCATCCAGATGTACTTACTCGATACCCTTGTAATAGAAAGCAGGTTATAATTCTGTGAAGTTGCCCTGCGGCATAATTGGACAGAGTGCTACAGATCGGGCCAGGCTTATTAGATTTATGCCTCTCAGGGTTCAAGAGCAGGGTTCTCCAGAGACCCCCTAGTAATTGGTGACCCTGCTATTTTAAACCTATTGCGTCTTGTGACTTATTTCTTTTTTGTGAATTGTATTATGAGGTTATATATATTTATTTATTTTTTTTTTTTTGTTCCTCCTCCCTTATTTATTTTTTTTTGTACTGATGGATATTATTTCATCAGGACTGAAAATGAAGCCTCGTGATTGAGACTTGGCAAATTGATGAAAGGATAACCGCGCGGCTGTGACTATGTGGGGGTCGATGTTTTGAGCCGAGCCCTCCCCTTGTTTTGATGCTCATCATCAGTCATCCAGTGTTGATTTTGATAGAAGACTATTAAAGCGAAACCTATGGGGAATTTGTCATTCTGAAAGGAAAGCTAATGCAATTAGTAGCAATTAAAGTACATTTAGTAAATTGGATTTAATCTTAATTAAGCCTGTGTAATGTTGCCAATTTTTAACAATTATGTTTGAGAACATAATTAATTTAAATTTTGGAAACTGAGTAAATAGCAGCAGCCCTGAATGGAAAATGCACCTAAAATATATATACGTAAGGCTTGGTTGTGTCTGTGTCCTGGGATGGCACACCTCCCTATAGGATTATATAAGGGATACTGCATAGAACCCTGTATAGCAAAGGAGTCCTGTCCGTTTACCTTCTCAATATGCTTGCAATAAATAGTTAATGTGCGGCTTCGTTATTCTGGAAATGTCATACCCTGGGTCTGACATGCTGAGTGCAAGGGGTTAAATGCAGCCGTGCCTATTGAAAATGAATCTGTTGCTCTTGCCATGTAAATTTTATTGCTAGACCCGGGCAACAGCCATTTTGAAGTGCTGCTGAAATATTAATTGGGCAGACATGAAAGGGCTCGGCAGCCTGATAGGATGTCATAATTGTAGATGCAGCAGTCGATGGCAAATGATGATAAATGGCATTAGAATCCTTTTAGCAAACTGTAATAACTTGAAGGAGGGAGGCTGTATGGATTTGCTTTATATCTGATACCCTCTAGTACCAAGTGGATTGCCAATACTGCTTGTTTAGCATTTTCTAAGGGCTATAGGATATTGATTTTTGACTTACAAGGAATAGCTCTA
Organism: Engystomops pustulosus; assembly: GCA_019512145.1. Classification (NCBI taxonomy): domain Eukaryota; kingdom Metazoa; phylum Chordata; class Amphibia; order Anura; family Leptodactylidae; genus Engystomops; species Engystomops pustulosus. The sequence goes on from CM033641.1 coordinate 201,703,605, forward strand.
TTTTCACCATTGAAAAGTATTGCAGGTTGTTAAGAAGAAATTGACTTGAAGAGGGCTGACTGCTGCCCATCATGGAGCAAATAAAGCAAAACTGCCGAAGCATAGTGAAGCAGCGAGCTGGGCCCTCAGCAATTTGTTGCTATTAATTTACCATGCTCGACAGCAAATCAATCGGCATCTACTTCATCTGCTGGAGAAAATGCTGTCCAGGGCAGATAAAAGGCCCTGCGTCTTCCACTGAATAGACTGGATTTTCCAAAAGGAGGCTGAAGTTAATGTGTAAATAAGCTAAATCAAAGCCGCGGCTGCACAAGGAGCTGGTTTTAATTAGGTTGGGCTTTTTTAGTGAGGATTTTTTTTTTTTCTTCTCTCCATTTCCTTTTCTCTGTAGAAGCAGCCTGATACATGAGTCCAGTTAACCCATGCAATGTAATAACTTGTTTCAGGGTTTGTAATCCATTTCTAAGTATATGTGACTTCTTCAAGGTAACGAGTCACGTGACAATACTGACATTGTGCGCACAGTATAAAAAGTTATTTGCATTCATATTTTGATGTTGAATTGGTGCTGTTAGATGAATGTCGGCCATTTTGCAGCAGGACCCACACAATCATTTGTGTGGGGTTGTTCTGACTCTGTGACCGTAGATGTTTAAGAAAAGATTGCATGTCTTGGATTTGGGAGATAAGTCGGTGTCATAGGAGCCTTGTTGCGACCTATACCACGTCACCCATTCAGAACATACACACTTGTCTAAGCAAAGGGGCTGTTTGTCCATTACTAGGTGGTGTTTCCTCCTTTGGGGGTGCGTACACTTTTTGTGTAAGGGTATAGCTGTATTTTATTGCTTATATAGGGGTACGGCCTATTTTGTGGTTTGTGTACGTTTTGTCAGGAGTATAGGGGTGTGGTCTCCCTTAGGACATGTCTACGGAGCGACGAAAAGTAGCAGAATTTTCCTGCAATGAAGAAAAAAAAAATCTGCTGCAAACTTTTCATGTTATACATTTTGGCTTTGAAAATTGAATGTCCTTTTATTCCTTTGTGATTCCATAGTGGGAAATACACCACATATGGACATGCCCTCACACTCGCATGAAGCCATTAGGCCGCTTAATAACAATTCTGCAATTTTTTAATACAAATATAGGAAATGTATGACTCTGCTTTGCTCATGCTATTCTGTAAGACTCTGCACAATCCCATCCTCTCTCAAAATCTCATGCTATTTAAACCCGGCCTAGTCGGAGCTATAGTTAGACTTGTGGTTTTTAAGTTGTCTTTAGTTAGGAGGATTTTCTTTCCTTTTGACACTGGTGACCACAAAGCTATTTGCTTGTGAGTAGGTTATAGAAAAACCCATAGTTAGTTTGTCGGACTTCCCTTTCACCTCTCCACAGTTTATCCTACTGTTGCTGTGTGCATTACATTTTTTCTTAAATTGGTGGTGGGGTTGGGGGCCTAACATACTAGTAGTCTGTGTAGTCTGTCTCCTTGCCAGCAGTGTTCGGTAGGCCATGACAGAAGAATAGCTGTACTGTATTTCTAAACTGGGAGCTTCTATGGGTGGCAAAAGGGTGCTGAAAAGTTTCACTTCTGTAGTGGTTCAGTAATGCTCACAACAGTATTTCCTGGAAAATAGGAGAAATGAAAATTGCTTACATTTGCTGTGGTTTTGTGCGAAAAGATTTTTGTCAATCTGACTGAAAAAAAATTAAATGTGATAGTTTACAAAATGGCTTTTTTTTCATTAGTGGTGTGAATTTTTGGAGGAGACTTGTAATTACCTAATTTTGATTTTTGACCAAAATTTGTCGTATGTGTTTTGCAGTCTTCTATGGACACCTCATAAGTTAAAGCAGATGTAGTGTTTTTTCTGTTCAATAAACTTTTATTGAAATTGGCAAATAACAAGGTTCAAAGTAACAACGGTGAATCGGGTACTCATCATATCAGCATGTATATCTTAGAGTACATAAGACAAGTGTCATTCAACCAATGGTACAACTAACATAGTATGGATAGCCGCTTCATGGAAAGCAAAAACATTGTATGAGTGCCACAAAAGAGGCCATCCCTATATGAAGATCCATATTTAAGGGTATTTTGAAAGACCAATTTTGATTAACAAAACTAACAACATTAACAAAAAAACATAAAACGAACATATACCAGGAAAACACATTAGGAACAATGGGAAGGGAGATAGGAAAGGGTCAGGGGTGGGAACACAATAGGAAAGGGGGGGGGGGGTAAGGGGTACGAGGATTCGCCCACTTGATCCTAAGTTTTACCTGTTCAGTCTATACTCCCTCTGTCCAAGAAGCAAATTCCATTGAGCTGCGGAACTCTATCCAAGGAGACCAGACCTTGGTGTACCTATCCAGATGTAGTGTTTTTTATATTTTGTTCCCCCCCCCCTACTGTAGGGGAGGTGTGCATTACCCTCCAAGACATTGATCTTATTGCGGGCATGATCTGGCTGCACAAATTGTAGCTAAATCAGGCCCCCCCCCATATAGATATATTACACCCAGTGACTGAGCCTGGCTGCTCTGTGCTGCCCCCTTTCTTCACCTGGTTGTGTTTTTTGAATAAATGCTATTATAGAAGCTTTTTGGAAGGCTAAGAAGCTATCATCTAATTTTTGGCCATAGTTTGGCATGGGCACAGTCCCTTTTAATAGAAGTAAAATAGGTTATAATGGAGATTAGACCCCACTGCGTATCTATATCTGTTAATTTTGGTGCATTCAGCTTTTTGATGCATAATTCCAATGCACTTCTGGGATTTTGGATGGAATCTGCGGTGGATGCTCTTGTACGGACCTGAAGTATTTATTTTTTTTTATTGTAATAAGGTCTTAAGTCGAGAGGCCCTTCCAGTGGGTTTATTGGGCATCGGGGTATCCAGCTATTTTAGGGTTAGTCTGCACTTCTGGTTAATGAAGATGTATGCTACTTCTACCTTACCATGACCAGCCCTTTATTTCCAAATGTTCAGTCTCGCTGCCGGTGAAGGATGTTGGACTGTGTGACATGGTTGGCCTTCTGTGTTTCAAGTTTTATATCTGTGTGGGCTTCCTTAAATAGACCTACGCTATGTTAATAAGCAGCGGTTCGAGGATTGGAGCACACAGTTGGTAAACCAAAGTGACCATGGATTTGGCCATGTTTCTTCTGAGATATTTGAGGCAAGCTTGGCTGTGTAGTCTGCATTGGGTTTCAAGTAAAGGTTTCTGTAACCACAGCGGAATGCTAACTATAGGCTATGTGTTATTCCTTTAACTCAAATCTAAGGGAAGACGACCACACAGATAAAACATTCTGTCATCATTTTATTTTATTTTTTTTTTCCCTTCTTTCTTAGTTATAAATTGACCCACAAAATTATGGAGTCATGGTGAGGATCCTTCTTTTTCTCAGTTTTTTTTTTTTTCCTGGAGCAAGTGCAAACAGCAAGTGGTGATTATCTTGAAACAACTTTGTAAATGAGTAGTTGAGCGAGTGTACAGCTCAGTCATTGATATGCTGGCAACCTTCTTAGATAAACATACTAGTTCTAATCTTCCTCTTATTGTCAAGCTATAGCATTGCCAGCATTATACACTGAAGCCACCTTTCATCTGTCGGTTGGCTTTCTACTATATTGCCTCCTCCCCCTGTTTTTTTTTTTTTCAATTTCTCACAATTTAAGAGGTCTGGAAATTTTAAGAGACCCAGACAAGACTGTTTACTGCATTTTGGTAAACCAAAGTATTACTCAGTGGCTTTGAGCCACATCCATTAAACTGTGCAGAACTGTGGTTTTGCAGTCTTCAGCAACCAAGCAAAACATGTTGTGTCTTCAGATCTTGCTTTCAGTTCCTTTTTTTTCTTCTTCTGTTGTTCAGCTTATGAACCTGTATCATGTATAATTTTGAGTAGGTACAGAACTGAAACTAATTTCTAATTATTTTACCTGTGGTTTGTAGGCAGGCTGAGATAAGGTTTTAATCTTCCACATGCCAGAGAATTTAACCTTCAGTGTAACAATAGATGTTAAGAGGGTTTCTGGGCTAAAAATATTGATCCACTTATAGCATAGGTCATCTTTTGAAAATGACCTAAGCTGCAGTGACTCTGTTCAGCCACTATACTGAAAATGGGGCTTCCTGCTGTATTCTGTGAACAGGTGAGTGGTGGGGGGTCCAACACCTGGAACCCCTAAAAATCTGATATTGTGGACCTATTCTATTATATGTTAGTATTTATAGCCCAGAAAACCATTTTTTATGTCCATTTCAGGGTTCACTTTTTCAAGTGAATTCTCAGCTTATTCTCAATTTAATGTAGATTTTTCTGTAATGTGTATGCACTGTCGTGGCGAGTATGTATATAGACATAGGATGCCAGTGATGAGTGACATCACACTAAATCAGATGTTTGGAGAGCTGTTCAGAGAAGTATAGGTTCTTTGTTACATAATCCTAGACAACCTCCTTTGGTGTTGCTGCCAGACATATTACATACCAAGTTTTAAGATTTCCAGTTGAGTTGCTGCCAGTTTTTAGGTTTGCAGAAACTCAACATGTACCTACATCAACTAGAACAGTTTTCTATAGACCTGCTGTACACGAGCGAGTTGGTTCTAACAAACTTTGTCTGTGGGATTTAATGGCCCAAGCCTGCTATGTGCAGTTTGGTTTACCAGTTCTATTGGGGAGATTGATCGGAAGTGTCTGAGAGCAAAACTGTTCTAGTTGCTCACCGAAGCATATAAAATGAAAGCTGAGCTCTGATTGGTTGCCATCAGTAATTGAAACCGCTTTGCTTCCAGACACTTCTGATGAATCTCCCCCAATGCTCTCACTGGTGAATCCTGAAGAGAAATGGATTTTTTGTCTGAACTAACTCTTTTGTATAACCGACCCAAGGCCTCATGCACACTTGCATAGGGTGTGAACTGACTGCATAAACTGTGGCCCACTCACGGCCCCCAGAGCAGCCACAGTTAACTGGTAAAGTGAGGTGCATACGCCATGACTGAGCCAGGTGGTCCTGCTGCCAAAGATCAAGCAGTTCCTGTACCCTACCCGTATAGCGATGCCCCTTCTGGGCTGCCTATGGAGATTTGGCAGGTTGTGGGCTGAGGAGGGCCTACCACTTCCACCTGGGTGTGGGCTTTGCCCAGCTTCCAGCCCGGGTGAAGCATACGACCATCTGCTTCGGGCTTAGCATGGTAATAGTGCTATTAACTTGGTGGTGCATGGTGCTGCCATTGATTGTGTCGATGGGTATCCTTGGGCTCCTTGTACACGAACGTATTCTCGCCCGGGTGAGCGTACAGCCACACGCTGGTGAGAGGGAAGAGTGCAGCCCAGCCATACATGCGGGCAAAGATAGAACTAGTTCTGCCTTTTTTTTTATTTCCTTCTAAGGTACAGTGGGCAATACATTCATTCTTTGAAATGAATGTGGCTCTATGTTGCCTGTACCAAAACGGTACTGTTCGGGTTTTGTTCAGCTCAAAATATCCGTTTGTGTGCAAGGGGCCTTAATGATACTGCGTTATAAACAGTTTATGAAGAGCTTTTTCTTTAAAATGTATTTTGAATGTTGTTCCTTTCTAAAGTGTAGTAGTCGTAAAAGCCTGCAGAAAGAAGTTGGCATAATACCAATAAGGTTCTTAATACTGTCATTGGGATTTTCTGACTGTCAGACTAGAGGTGAAGGAGTTTCTTATTTACTGTGTCTTGGTGTTCTCGAGACAGCGGGATTTTTCTGTTTTATAGCGGTGTGACATGGGCGAGACACTTCAAGCCATTCTCTTGTAGCTCTTGTTGCCGCATTGCCAGGAGGACTTGTAGATGCTTTGCATAGGTGGAGGCGGCATAAATCTAACTATGACAGGTTCAGCTAGTTCCCATTCTCTTACATTAGTCTGTGTGCACTACAGGCAATTGGTATGTAATGGAGCATGATGCTTTGTATTTATTGTAAAGCTAACAGGACCGGTATAATGTAACATGAATTTGTACGTTATATATGTATCTGACATGTGATAAATCTTTTTATTTAAAGGGAACCTGTCACCAGGAGACCCATTTTTAGCACTCCCCCAGTCCCCACAGAGCATAGTACATACACTGCCAAAGTTTTTTGGTTTTACAGAAAAAAAGATATGTTATATTGTACCTTTCATTAGCATCTGCTGGGTGACTGGGCAGTTGCCTTTTGGGAGGAGCTGGAAAGGAGCAGTCCCCCCCACCCTTGGGAAACATGTGACCTTTTCATATATATAAATAACTCCCCACACTCGGGATTGGCTGTAGAGGAGCAGGGGGCGACGCTAAGCCAAGTGATGGGTGTTTTCATATACGGAGTAGCTGTTCCCCAAGGGTGGGGGGGACTGCTCCTTTTCAGTCCCTCCCATTTGGCAACTGCCTAGTCACACAGCAGATGCTAATGAAAGGTACAAATAACGTATCTTTTTTTCTGGAAAACCAATTTTTAATACAAAATTACTTTGGCATTGTATGTACTATGCTCTGTGGGGACTGGGGGAGTGCTAAAAATGGGTCTCCTGGTGACAGGTTCCCGTTAAGTTTCTTCTGGCAGTCCCTGTTGAAGCTCATTCCTTTACTTTATGCACATTATACAGTTCTAGGCAGTGGAGATATTCTATACAGGAAATGTCGATTTCTGAATAATCTTAGTAAGAAATGAGCACAGTGACATTCAGCTTTCTTCCACTTGCTGCTCCATCTCTAGGTTACTGTGATGACATTGCCTATGCATTCTTCATACTTAAGTGTTCAGCTAATTTGACCTTGCATTAGGAAGACTGGCACCAAATTCTGTAGATCTTAACCTTGGTAATGCTCTGTATTACATTCAATCATTCTTAACCTTTTGTAGTAGAAGAAAAGCAATGTTCCTCTACAGTTGAAGACGTCCAAAATGATAAAATCTGAATGTTCTATATTTCAAGTTGTATTTACAGCTGGTGAGAAAATAAATATACAATAAATTTCCTATACTTCACTTTAATCTTCTTGAATGTAATTTACTTGTTCGGTGACTAAACCTACAAGAGGAAAAACTCCTTATACAAGTGGGTTGCGATCTCTCATAGATGCTAACCCACCCCCCATTTTATGACGTTTTGGGTGACCAAAAATTAACCTTAATTCTTCTACTGGTGAATACCCTTAATTTTGGGGAGCCATATACTTTAGATGACACTTGGTTGAACACTATACCTCTTTACCACCATCCACATTTGCTTTGACGATCGGAGGGACCCTTTTTTATCAGGTAGGATAGACTGCCCAAAAACGTACGGTCATATATTTGGAAATCCATCTCTACAGACTTCTGCCTATATTCAGAGTAGGGAGGGATCCCAAATAACTGACAGATCCTCACATAATTGACCAGATTAGGTAGTCAGTGGCCGTCTCTCTTCAGTAATTGAGCACTGATCTTTTACCTCTTGGTTGTCTGAATGTTTGTTTAAGGAAATTGTTGACCTTGTGAAACATACAGTATATATTTTTATTGCATTTCTTCTGACATTGCAATAAATGTTGATTTTTATGTAATTTTTAACTGATCTTTATGACTTGTAAATAACTGTCCATATAAGCATTGACAAAAGTAACTTGGCTTACGTGTACAGTTTACTCCGGCTTATCAGCTTTTATGGTATGTTAATCTTGTGCGATTAAAGGTATATGTATTTTTTTTCCTCCTTGGACATTGATTGACTCGTAAGCAAACAAAGACAAAAAGCACTTGAACACTCTTGGTTTAATCAGTTTGCTCAAGCACTTCAACAAGCTGTCAGATTAGAAAGTTTAAGTTCAAACGTTTGTCCTTCAGTTTCCTTTGCAACTCGATCCTGACAACACGTTTTACTGACGTGTAGGAGTGAGGTAGCACATTTACGCACATGGCAGGGTTGGCCTCCTTGGGGTACGTCTTCAGCCTCTACATTAAGTCAAGCCCCAAATCCTAGAAACATGTGAAAACACTGGCAAACTATGGTAAGCTGAACTTTCAGTGAAGCCCACAAATTTCAATGGTCCCTCCCCAAACATTGAGGTGACTGGAGACTTCATGGCCGTCAAGGTGAACCAGAATCTTTCTATTCTCTCCTACAGAAATATCATTTGAATATTGTGGGCATAGGAATAATGCCTACAATGTTGTAGGCTTTCATTGGGATGTGTGTGTGTGTGGGTTTTTTTTTTCCCCTGTTTTCTGGCCGTATAATTGGATTCATTGAGGACCGTTTTATAGACACGCCCCAAGGACCTGTATGATTGTAATCCTTGTAATAAAGGTAAAATAATTTATTGAAGCGATCACCATAGTGTATGTTGATGTCCATTATATGTCAAACTGTTTTTAAGCTTGATGGTCATTGTGAAAACTGCAGGGCCCTAAGGATATTTAAAGATAACTACAACATGGCAAGATAAAGTTCTTAATAATATTTTCCTTAAAGGGGTATTCTCATCTGGGCTTTCACATTCAGTGTCATTAATCTGCCATAAATAAACATTTCTTCAATTAAATGTTATTAAAAAAATGTTCCTGTGTGAAAATAATTTCTCAAATGTAGTGATATGGTCCCTTAGAAACAAGACTGTCCCTGGATACGCCCACCTCTGCTGGAGGGATTGCGCAAGGAAACAAAAAGTTTTTGTATATGAAAAGACCCGCAAGTTGCTGTGGATCCCACAGCCGTCCTGTGGCAATGATCGCTGAATCCAGGGGGTCAGGCAGGACTCAATAACACAAGTCTGGCCATCGCTGCCAGAATGTGAGGTGGTCGTAACCGAGGAAGCTATCTCGTTTCTAAGGGACCACATGGCTACATTTATGAGAAATTATCTTCACACAGGAACATTTTTTTTAATAACATCCAATTGAAGACATGTTTACATATGGCAGATTAATGAAACGGTATGTGAGTGCCCAGATGAGAATACCCCTTTAACATTGGTCATCATGACCTACTTCTTTTAGAGGGGTTTTCCAGGGAAGATAATCTGCCCATTATTGAATGGTGTCCCATGCTCTAGAGGTGGGTCCCTTTCTGGTGCTTCAGGATTGAAATCTGATCATCCATATGTTGTCCTGGCTTTTTATTGGGGGGAGGGGGGACATTCTGAAGGTGGTTGTTTGATATGAGAGCTGCGAGATGCAATTGAATATTTTGGGTTAACTGAAATATATGCTAATTGGATTACTGATGAGAAGTCCAACTGGTTTGGTATATAGGTTGCATCTATATGTAGATATATATTTAATTTTAATTTTTAAAATTTAGGTTTGCATTATACATGTGGTTTACGGATTGCGAATAGCCCTACAGCAGTAAGCACAAAATGGCAATGGGGCCATCATTTCATGTACTTGGACTTGGCAGTGAAGTATGTTGTTTCAGCCCTCTCCAGCCTCTTGGTGACACGCCAGCAGAAACATTCCTTGTTAAATGAAGATGGTCCTTATCGATTTGACCCATGCTGTTCTCATCCTTTGTCACATTTAGAGGTGTGAGGATCAGGGTCTGGATGGTTTCAGTAGTATATGTAACAGCATTGCCATTTCCTCCTATTGATTTTCTTTCTCTTCCCCCCCCTCCCCTTCCCACACCTTGTATTATATATTTTGTTCTCCTTAACAGACTTGCCATTGAGCAGTGATGTGCATTTTCAAAGCAGAAATGGTATATTGATTGAGCGGTTGACAATCCTTTTGTTTGATTTTTCATATTTGAATGGTGTAAGGTTTTTCTTTTCTTTTTTGTAAAATATGTGCATGGTGAAATACAATTTAAAAGGGCTGCAGTTGGAACACCTAGCATCCTATTATTTATTTTTATTTTGTCCCTAGCGATGGAGATATAGATGTAGATATAATTAATAATATTATTATTATCAAAATAGATTATCTATTTTTTTTTGTGTGTGTTGCACATAGTGTATTGTGAGGTTTTCTACCATCACACCGCATTTAGCAGCAATAATTTAGCAGCTGTTGATACGGAAGGTTCTTAATGCTTTGGCCGGCTTTAGAAAATGTAGCGAGGCCTAATAGCTTTCTGAAATTTGGATTGGGATAAACGGAATCTTTATGAATGTATGTGTTCAGAGATGCATGACCCACATAACCTACAAATTTGATTGGGTTGGCATCAACTGATGGATAGCAGATTAGAATCCCGTGGTTTGCAGGCTACAGATTTGTTGTCAAGCAAGATTTATCAGATGCAATCAGAATTTCAAGAGGGTAGACAGGAATTCCTAGGCACGGGTGTTTTTTAATGTGTTTTATTTTTTCCTCGATCACCCCCCTCCCCACCTGTGTAGATGGGTAGTAATGTATTATATGAATGGTGGGAGAGAAAAATGTATGTATATTGGATGAATCTTCTCTCCCTAAAGCTGTCTGTCTGTTGTTCATCAGAAAGCAGGTCGCAGCTCAGTGAGCAGAAGAAAAGATTTTAATAGAAGTTGTGCCAAGGGCTGTAATGCATCATTTTAGGGCCCTAATTACATTACAATGACAAATATCAATGGTGACAACAGCAATAACCTACATCCTTTAATGGCTGTTCTGGAAAAGCAGTTTGGGCTCTGCGCCATTAGTTTAGACTGGCTTTCAAAATCATAGACCATTATAAACACGTTTCCATAGTGTTACTGTACAATAACTTAAGCTCAGTAGTATGAATTGTAAATTTCTCTCCATAGCGGTGTGTCTCTTGGGACATCAAAGTTGCTAAGGCAACATGTACTCCGTGATGAAATAGTATGAGGTTAAAGGGCTTCCAAGATGAAGCTACAAAATGATGCATTATTAAAAGGTCTCTCATGCCAATAAACATCATGCCAATTAACAACTGTCCCTAGTGCATTGTCTTGCACCAAGATTCTCGTCAATAAAATGGATGTAAATCCATCATATTGCAACAGATTCCCAAAGGAGAAGTTTTGCATGGATCCTCTGCAAAGTAACCCTGCTGGTTCCCCATATCAGTTCTAATGTGTCTTCTTAGTCTGCCTAAAAATCTATAAATAAATAGACAAATGGGTGTTGACAGCAGGGTTAGCGTTCTTACACAATATATTGGTTTAGACCATATAAAACTAGTGTGAGATAAACCAGTATAAAGTTGAATGGAAGCGGACTCCTGTGACAAAAGACATGGCAACTTCAATATGTCATACTATGCGAAATTTACCATAATTCTAACCAGGAAATGTACAAAGCAAAGAGAAGATGTAGTTGATTTATTGAGAATACAAGTATTTACTAAAAAGGATGTTGGGAAAGCTACATGCATATCTCGAATTTTAGCCAGCATTTGTAAGGATGTGTTCGTCAGTTTTATAGAGTGTCCGTTCAGTGGAGGAATAGAGTGTCCGTTCAGTGGAGGAATAGAGTGTATCCCACTGTATGCTCACACAGTAGGATACACTGTCCTGCTCCTTTACCCTCCCCTGAAAGCGGTGGAAAAGTGAACATCGGCAGCAGCCAGTTATTGGCTGGTACAGATGTTCAGGGTGTTTCCCCATTGATGTAATATCACTACGGTCCTCCCAGAGCATAAGCTTAGCGGCCAGGGCCGGATGCAATACTTTGTTTGAATCCATCCCCCCATAGACTGTTATAGCCTACACTCAGCATCGCTAAGCAGGAGGGTACAGGATGGAAAGTAGCTTGCTACGGTGTTGCATCCTGTGTTTACTGCTGGATGTGATGGAGGTGAAAAGGATTCCCTGACCTGCCAGTATATGTCTGGGAGCTTGCCTGGCAATATTCTCTGAACATATCTGTAAAACGAGATGTGAATGTAGCCTTAATGTATTTTTTAGAAGAGACCCATACTATAGCACATGGTAAATATGGGTAGATCTTAAAGATGTTTCTCTAGGTTTCGTTCAGGAAGTGGTGAAATCACACAAATGTAGACAGCGGCCTAGTTTATTTTTTTCTTTAACCTTTCTTTCTAGTTCTGTAAAAGTGTAGGTGTGTAGAGTGAAAGAATGACACTTGAATAGGCCTTGCGTGCTGCTCAAGTGTTTCAAAGGTGTTTGTGGCAATATGACATGTTAGCTGTGGTTAGCTGTAGGGCTGAAGCTGTTTATAGGCCTTAGTGCTGAAGATGAATATCCACAGGAACTGAGGAACGGTTCGTGTGAGGATGTTCTGCCAGAATTTAATAGTTGCGGTAATCACATAGAATTGAAAGTACAGGGTTCTCTTAATTTCTGGGTTATAACATATATTTTTTTTTATTTTAAGTAGTTATTTATGCTATTAAAGTATAAATAATGTAAACCCCATTCATCCTTTCTAAAAGGAAATGATAAATCTACTATTTTACGTACAGTATATACTCGAGTACAAGCCAAGTTTTTCAGCACAAAAATTTGTTGAAAAACCTCACCTCGGCCTATACTCGAGTCAAGAAAAAAACAAACTGTGTACTCTCCTTCTGAGGCCCCCCGCAGGTCCTATTCTATACTGTAATGCTCCGGCATCGGCTCCGCGTCACAGCGCTGTCTGTCGCAGCCACTTGCTGACATTCTACTATGTGCATTGGCCCACACTATGATGGCAGCAAGCTATTGACATTGTGGGGCCTGCAACGGACTGCGCAGGGACACAGAGCCGATGCTGGAGCATTGCTGTATAGAAGAGGACCTCCCGGGGGGGGGGGGGTGGGTAGGGAGAGTCGTCTGAAGTAGACTGTTTGTTTTTTCTTACAGGCATTATATTGGGGGCAGAGGCTCTCAGGCTATATACTGGGGGGAGGCTGTGACCAATGCATTTCCCACCCTCGGCTTGTACTCGAGTCAATAGGTTTTCCAGTTTTGTGTTAAAATTAGAGGTCTCGGCTTTTACTCCTGTCGGCTTATACTCGAGTATATACGGTAATTTACTTTTGTTCTATATTGCCATAGACCTATGTGTGACCTCCTCTATGGTTTTCTGGGAGCTAAAAGGGGTTGTCTCTTCTATCAGTTATTCAACATAATCTGTGGATGTGTCATAAATACCTGAGGTCGGAAAAATCCCTTCAATTTGACTAGAAAAGTAGTTTGTCTTAAGAATAGAAAAGCAAAAAATATTTTAACCAGGAATAAATAAAGTACAATTTTTTAATGAATCTTGTTTAATCTTCTTTTTAATCTATCTAATAGCCCTTTTACCGTATGATAGCCTATTGTTTACATCAGTGGGTATATTTCTACCCTTGATCAGGCTTAATAGTGCTGTATTCTGCATTGTTTATCACTTTTGTATAATATCTTCTATGCTTCTGATGGTGTGCTACAGGGAGATGGTGAAAATGGATGTTTTTCTCTGTTTTGTAACAATTGGAGAGGGAGGAAAGTCGTGGAAAATGGTGTTTCTCGGATAGGCACCCATGACCTCTTTAAATACACGATTGGCCTAGGAATGGCTATATTGCTCATCATTTCTCTATTATAATGGAGGATTGTTGGATCCTCACAAGGTCATAGTATTGACAAAAGAATAGAACCTGTAATATTCCTTCTACCCTTGAGTTGTGTTGAGTTTGTAAACAATATTGTGCATATGACTGCATAGTATACGTTATGTTTTGTGTGTCTTTAAAAACCACCGGAGTCGCAACAGATGTGTTTATGTATTTTTGTATTTTTCACTGGTCACAAGTATTAGTTTTATTGTCTCTGTGTAATTCCTTCTGTGCAGTTTCCTAGCTGCGTGCTAGATGAGCTATAGATACTTGAGCCACTAACTCATTGGATGGTGTCAAATGCCGTGTGGATGTGCTCATTAATGTGTCACTGTCAGGTTTCAAGGCTGACTTGGCAACCTCTGCAGTTTTTTCAATGGTCTACTGATTTAGCTGTAAACACGTGAAAAAAAAAAATGCAAATTATCAATCGAAATTTTGGCTGTTCTTTTCATTGCAACTTTTGAGAACTGGCCTTATTAACATACTGCTGAGCTGAAGATTTTGGACCTACTGCAGATTTGTGGCTCCTCTCACAGCTCTGGGTTCGCTTGCTTTTCCTTCCTAGGCGTTTATTTAGAGGCTACGCACTTGATATACATAATTTAATATATCAAATGTTAATACTTTCTATCCGTGGGAAGAAAGGGCCTGTGAAATGCGTTTCTTAATGAAATGCTCTTATTTTTTTTTTTCTCTTTCTCTGCAGGCTGAAATTGTCAAGAGACTGAATGCTATCTGCGCACAAGTCATTCCTTTTTTGTCCCAAGAGGTAAGCGAGCTTCATTTGTAGTCACCTAGCTAAGTAATGCCATTTAAATGACATGTGAGTTATAAAAAAAAAAAATCCTCTAAGTATTTTCTCCTGCCTCGTATCTTGTGGTGCTTGTATTTCATTTTCTTGCTGCTCCACTCATTTCTAGCGTGGCGTCTTATTAAAATTCAGAGCAATATAATTTAAATGCACTTATATAGTGGAAAATGTTATAATGTACTAAGCATAATGCAGCTGTTTTCTTGTCATGTACGCGCAGTGTTGCTCAGAATTATGACGGTTTGTCAGAATGGCATCTAATAGACTAGATTGAAAAATTGCCAGAAGAGGTAGAGAATTGTTCTCCTCTCTTGATGATAGGCATTAAAGGCTTGCAGAGTTGAGGTTAGGCATATCAAGTGCTGCTAAAAGTAAACAAAGTGAATGGCGTCTTGGCTAACCGGTGCTGGAAGAATGCAAAGTTGTCACCAAGTAGGAATTCTTTTTTTTTTTTTAAAGCCACAATTTCCTTACTCTACAGTGTTACTAAAGGATAACAGTCTTCACCTTGTTCATGTGTTTACTTTGGAAACTCCACTAGAAGCCTGTCAATGTGTAGAAAGGTTGTCACTTGTTCCCAATTTTGGCTCTAGTGGCACTGGTGTCTTGGATTAGAAGATGAATAATCCATGGCAGATATGTTGGATCCAGCCAGGATTATAACAAATCCTATTGCCTTGCTATGGAGCCCTTGCTCAATGATAAACCAGTGTAATCTGCAGGAAGCATGTTATAGAACGGGGGTAGAGTGGAGTGATCTTGCAGTGTATTCACTTTCTTTGCTGAGAAGTCAAGGAGGTGATCCCCACAGAGATCAATGTCAATCACTGATGGTAACACCTGCATCAATTTCTAAGTAGAGATGGATGGAGAAGTAACAAGTTGTTATACTGACTCTTTCCCAAATTACTCTGTATAAATATGCTTGGCTTCTCCTGCTATATACTGTGAACCATTTCCCATGTGACCCGTAAGGAATTTCCTAGACTGTAAACCTTTCTTTTGGGTCAGTCTTTCAATATGTGACTCTTGCTCCAGAATTTTCTATTACATTGTTACATCTGTAGTTCTCTTAGCTTTTTCATCTTGGTTTGGCCTTTGATATCTGTGTAGTCAACCATGGCATATACACTTTGATAATGAGCACTATGTGGGGATACAGCTATGTACTAGTGCTATGGGTGGCATGGTGGCTGAGTGGGTAGCACTTCTGCCTTGCAGCGATGGGGTCCTGGGTTAGAATCCCACCCAGGTCAACATCTGCAAAGAGTTTGTATGTTCTCTCCGTGTTCCTCCGGTTTACTCCCACACTCCAAAACATACTGTTAGGTTATTTAGATTGTGAGCCCCATGGGGACAGGGACCAATTTGACATGCTTTGTGCAGTGCTGCTAATCTGTAGGCGCTATATAAATTATTATTATTATTATTCACAGCAATTTTCTGATCACAAGATTAAAACCAATAGATGGTATTGATTAAAGCTTTATTTCTTTAGCGCCATCATATTCTGCAGCTCTACAAATCATGGGACACGTGATTACTGAGTACAGTATTTTTCGGACTATAAGGTGCACCATCAATAAATGCCTACTAAAGCATCTAGGTTCATATACAAGGCGCATCGGATTATAAGGATGAATGACCAGCAGGTGGCAGACCTGTGCACTGTTCAAGGCAGCTGTTGTCTGTAAGTTCATATATATATGGCGCACCGGGCTATAAGGCGCACCTTTTATTTCTGAGAAATTCAAAGAATTTTTTTGTGCGGCTTATAGTCCGAAAAATACGGTAATGGCATGGTCATATGAAATAATAGGAATGAGGGTCCTACTCACAAGAGCTTATAATCCATAAATATTGCCTTCCTTCAGGCCAGAATTGCAGACGTGAACTTGGGTCCTTAGTGTTGGGAACCTGTTACATGTCCGTTTCAGGAGATCACTGGCCTTGGCGCCTTGTAATACAAGTTTAATGTGTTGTTGCATTCCAAGTTCTAGTGCTGAAAGTTAACCAGTTGCTGTCAGGATGATTTCTATGCCCCATAGTCATGGGGACAGCAAATATAATCTGGGGAATGCAAGCACAGCACTTTGAGGACCTGCATAGCAGACCGCCTTTTCCCAGGACCACGTCTTTTATCTATTGATATGTATTTATTCCTTTTTCCCTTTTTTATTTTTTATTCTATTCCATTGAACAGATTGTACCATAATTCTCCTAATTGGCCCATGCTGACTTTAATTCCGCCTCATTAACCAATACTTCAATCCTGTTGCTTCCAACTCTGATATGCCTGCAAAGAGAAAAAGTACCTAATTAAAATGACAGCAAATGTGTTATATATATATTTATTTATTTTTTTAGATTTTAGTTTTAACTCAATAGTTCTTGATCTGTCATACCACCCTAAACAACTCCATATCTGGAACGGTTACTATGCGAGACCAAAGCCTTTCCGTTTCTATTTATTCTGCGTTTTTATGGTGGTTTACACTGTGTCACTAAACCCACATGCCTACATTTCTTGCCAACCATATAGAAAATCCCTACTCTGTTGATGTATTCCTTGTGTAGTGATTTGTTTGAAGTTTGCCCTGCAGATCTGTCTTAAAAGGCAATTCTAGAACATCCAATGGTAATCCATTATAGGAGCAATTAAAGCATTTACACTCTTCCCTGCTGATCTGTGGTAAACCACTTATAGCCCTGCTATTTGATGAGGTCATGAAGGAAATTGCCCATGCAGGGACCTGTATACTCAGCATAGAGCTCTGTATATGCGCAGCAGGAGGATGTTTACTTTGGGTACTCGTTGGAGGAAAGGTTGAGGTTAATGTTGATTAAAGTTCTCTAATTATTTCCTTATGGCAGGATCTTTCCCCACACCTTGTTAACTTGTGCACTATCTGCAATGAAAGCATAAACCAACATGCAGTCCCCAGTATGTTTACATATTGTGGGGAGGAATTTCGAGTAAACGCTAGGAAGTGCTGCCGGGGAGCATACAGTAGCCGTACTGTGTTCTACTTGACATAGAGGCTTTCTGAGAGCTGGCAGCTGGGTAAATGCCCATTCATTTACCACACTGTCAATAGAACTGAAAAGTTATATAGCTGTGTGCAGAAATCCATTAGGGAAAAAAAAATGTCCAAAAAATTCTAAATTGCTTTGTTTCTCTCTTGCTAGCACCAGCAACAAGTGGTACAGGCGGTGGAACGTGCCAAACAGGTGACAATGGCAGAGTTGAATGCAATCATTGGGGTATGTCGTCTTTTCATCATTTCCGTGGTTTATTTGTTATATTTTCATTTATTTGTTCTTCTCGTTTTGATGCATTTTTACCACTTTAATTTGTAAAATGTGTCGCCATGAAAATCTTGTTGGATGAAGCTTTTGAGTGACTTGGAGCTTGGAATAGTATGGCGCATACTTTAACTTCACATGTATTGGTCACTAGAGCCTGGAGGAAATGCATTTATTAATCAGCTAAATTTATTATTTTTTTAGTCGACCTATTGCCCATTATATACAGCTGGATATTTTGGATTATAGTGTGTACTCCTTCCTTTTTAGTAGAAATCTCCCTGTATATTCAAGCAAAAAAATACAGGTTGTTTTTTTTTTTTTTTTGACATATACTGAATTCATAAGGAAAAGATTAATTGCATCCCTCACTGTTACCATGGCTCTTCATTTCCTGTATGTTCGAAGGAACCAGGAAGTAATCTGTCACTCACTGCCTGTAGTGGTTACTCACAATAACCGTAAATGATCAAGGAGTACTTCATACATTTTGGAAGAAACTCTGAAGTAGAGGGAGGTGGGTAATGCTCAACGGCAGCTGGGGGTGTTCCACATAAATGCACTTTAGGGCAAGCTTGCGGCCATACCTATGGCCCCCATAGACACAAGCGGATGTATGTGAAATATAGGCTATATTAACAAGCTATATATGTCTGTAGCACGGTGGGCACACGTAGGCGCTGCTCACCCCCGCACTTTTCCATAGCGATATATGGTGCACCGCTTTGTATTCTGGGGAAAGATGGGAAACGTCCTATCTTTCTCCCAGCTACGGAAAGGTACCAGTCCCGGTACCAGTGTTTGGAAACGGAGTAAATTCACACAACCACTTTATCATAATGTAAGAAAAATACAAAAAAATGCAGAATAAAATATTAAATATATATTTGAATAAAAATAACGGTACACATTTTCTTCGGCTAATGTATTTGGTATGTTCATGAAAATAAAAAAAAAAACCTTTTTTTTTTTTTTTCTCTCTTCTTAAAAGTGAAGAGAATCTAAAAAGTACAATTCCCCTATATGTTGGTGTCACTAATGGCAGCTGCATTCACGTGTTCTGTCACTGTGGAACTGGGCAGTCATTTTGTTTACATTGCCTCTAAAAGCGAAGGAAACAATGAAATATTGTCTGTTTCGCATCACAATGTGGAGGTGAGAAATCATAGTTTAATAACACATTATTCCCATCTATAATTATACAGCTGGTGCAAGCCGCTAAGTTATTCTAATGAAGGCACTACAACTGTACTTTTCTTATTCGCCCCCTCCCAAATGCTTTTTCTTTTGTGTATAGATTATACATAAAAGTCTTTTCCTCTTTTATTCAGTGTATCAAACACACTTTGAAATGCTAATTATTCCATTTACTTTCATTAAAATTCAAATTGCTGAGTGAAGATGTGGATAAGGGTCGCCGAATAATCAATCTGAAGTGAAGATATTGCCTCAATTATGCCTCTGTCTTTTAACAAGGAAATCAGCACTCTCTGATCCTTGCTGACGGAGGTAGAGTGCAATGTTCTGATTGTGGCCTGCATTTAATGGGCTATTTCTTATTCTGTTTTGTGCCCCTTTGACCGCAGGAGAATACTGGTAGTCAATTAAGGGTTATAAATGGAGAAAAAGTAACCTTTTATTTCCTGTGAAGTTCCCCAATAAAAAAGACAAATCTGGGAAGCTGTGTTCAGCCATGAATAACATTTGCTGCAAGCTCTTCAAGCACAAGGGGGAGGTGAAAAGGCCATTCCCCCTTTACTTTCCAGACGCTGGAAATATTTAAATAAAATGTCTTAACTCTGTACTATCGTGGAAAGATTTCCTGAATCCAGGGCAGCATAAAAACAAGAGTAAATTTCTTGTTTTTAATGCACTCATTTCTCTTGATCTTGTGATGTAAAGATACGTGCTTACACAACTGAGGACAAATGTGTCTCCATAGTAACAGACTACAATCTTATAATGTGTAGTCAGATGCTGCAGTCCCACTCTCTTGTCCACTGCTTCTTGGTAAATGTTGTAGGTAATTAAGATATAGGAACAAGATGGTGCCATGTGAATTAGTGAAGTGGGAAAATTAGATTTTTGATTTATCCACAAATTATAGCTAATAGGGATCACCGAAGAGATAGATTTGGTAATGATTTGTGGCTCACTGGCAAACATCGCTTGAACTTCCACCTGAATAATTTTGTTACCATTAAAACGTGTTGAGGTTCATAGTTTTTTTAAGTTTTTTTTTTTTTTTTTTTTTTGTTTGTTACAATAATATATTTTTTTCCCATAATCCAATCTCTCAAACTGTTTAATGGTTCTTATGCCTCCATACAGACACCATCTCTGATTTTGTTTTATTGCAGAAAAGGGTCATAAATTTGCTCAAGGACCCTTTTGCTTTAAACTCCCAATTGTGAGCCTGTTTGTTTTCATTTCTATGCACTTTTTTTTCTTTTTTCCTCTTCAGTCTGCAATTGGAACAGATTGCATGTTCTGCACGGTTGATTTTCATAGTGCAGATCTTAAACAACAATTTGTTTGCAGGCGGTGAACAGTCTGAAAACAGAATGTTTTCCTGCAACCTGTAAAGGTTCTGTTGTAATAAACAGTTCTGTTTGAATATTGGCATACAGCTGTCTGAGCAGAGTAAAAGCACAACCTGTGTGTTTTATCTTCCCTCCTCCGGTGTTTGTGTTTTGAGAAATTCATTCTTAAAATCTTATTTTTCCAGGCAAAACCTGTTTTAACATTTTTTTGGAATGTTGTTCATTTTTTTTTTTTTTTTCTTGATTGAAGGGTCACCAGTCTATTCATTCACATGATACATACCATTGCCTCTCATAGAACAGGTCTGAGCTATCAGTAGCTCTGCTGCTCCTGGGTCTTTAAGCCTATTGAGCTTTCTGCTCTTCTCATTAAGTTGCTTCACAGCCCCTCTCCACTGCTATGCATAAGAGCTGTAGCAGGCTTCTGGTTGTATACTACAGCAGTGGTCAGGGAATATGAACAGTATATTACAGAAAGTTTTTCAGCACCAGAACCCTTGTGGGAGCCATTGACGTGGGTTAAAAATTCACTTCACAGTCCTGCTGTTCCAGTTCCAATACTTTACACTGTTGATAGTTTTGACTGGTCAAAACTGCTGATTGTTTCCCTTTTTTCCCCCCATTTTTAGCCAACATCATACAAGCATGTCATTACTGCGAAATATTGCATGGGCAAAATTCAATTGTCCTCAACAAGGAAGTCCAAAATACATTTTAGGTCATGGTTCCTTTTAGGCATCCATTAAGTAAAAGCTATTAGTTCAGTAATGCACTCTGCATTTGGGGGGACATTGATCATGGCCGGTCGTACTTTACTTAGTCTTGGTAAGGTTTGCGTATGTAGGAACATATGTTTACTTTTATGATCTCTCTTAAAACACAAATTTTGCTAATGATGTTAATTTTATTAGTGCTCTTTTTTTTTCCTTTTGTAAGTAATGCTTTGTTTTTCAAGAATGTTCTTCCATTCTGCCTTTGTTCATAGAGCAGAAGGCAGCCTTCCAAGCACTATCCTTAGTGAATGGGTCTTTGTCATTATTTTCCCATCACTAATACCAGAATTACTGTTGGATTTTCTAGGTCTGAGCTAATGTCTCAATCAGAACGTTTATAAATCTTTATATACTTTGAAGCAACTGCTGAACAGACAGAAATCGATCAGATGCGTATTATATCATTGCAGGGACTAGTGATGCTATTCATTAGTTCCAGATATGTGCCTAGCTTCTGCTTCTAATATATTTGACCTTGAAAACTAGGCTTTGTGTGGGTTGCTATATTTTTCTACAACCCACAACTGTTCAAAAAAGAACACTAAAATAAAGGTTCTGATTCTTGATCAAAGCAGAGGCTATTTTAAAAGCGCCTCATATGTAGAGGATTATCTGTAGAAGCCATTGCTTTTGCAAAAATGACTCTGCCCTCCCAGTTTTTTTTTTTTAAATTTAAGTTGCATTTTTTTTATACCTAAAGGAGCTGTCCCACAGCTGGAGGCAGCCATCTTGGAAGCACACTTTTCCTGTGTTGTTGGGCAGCATTTGCTTTATGCCAACTGCAGTAAACATTCTTTAGTTGATACTACAAGCTCATTACATTCTGTGAGTGTATATATTCACGCTTGTACCTCAGGAACAGATGAGAAGATGTATATAGAGTCTTGTCTGTCTGTAGTCCTATTGTAAAAATCCTATAATTCGGTGATGGTTAATGTAAAATTCCAGTGTGTGAGTGTGAAACTTCATGATCCCTCTAGTGCTGTGAGTTTATCTGCACTTATTTATAAGTAGAATGTTCAGAAGTTAAATGACACCTAGAAAAAGAGATGAGAGATCAGATGCATGAGATGGATATAATGCACAATGACACGCTGAGCTCTGCTCCCTCACCTACTCAATACAACAGTCAATTCTACTTATCTATCTGTAGCTAGTAGTCTCTGCACACTGCTCCTTGCTGGAAGGAAGTGCCTGTGTCTGAGCTGGGGCAGGGAGCACTGCAGTGTGCAGATAAAAGAAGCTATTCATGAGGAAAGTCTAACTTTAGTCAGAAGATTTTAGTCTGATCCAGGGACAACCAAAATTGTAAACGGCAGGACTGATACAGGTTGGAATTATATCTTTGAAATTCTGTATCTTTGTTAATAACTATAAATTAGAGAATGTGTTATTTTGTTATTCTGAGCAATTTTTAAGAATCTTGTCTTTATGGGAATATCCCTCTAAAAGCTTTGAAATCACAGCCTACAGCCACATTGGCCAATAGAATGCCAGCATAATCTGTCTGGTTTATGCATTGCCTTTTATGCATCTATGAAAAACCTTTCTGAACAAGCGGGCTGGCCGAGTTGGGGGGGAGCTAGACATTTTAGTGCCACATATGCTCAACCTCCATTTTTAGCAGTGACATTTTAATGATAGGAAGTCTGCAAAATTATTTGCCATCAATTGTGAAGGCAATAACAAGCCTTGGTGGTTTTTCACACTCTCTGTGTTAAGTGCTTTCAGAATGACAGCGTAAACTGTGTTAGAGAACTCCAAGGAAGTAAAACTGATTAAAATGTTCATGCTTGAATGCGGCTGATGGAATAGTTCATTTGGACTTTCCATACCTCCTGCAGCTCAAGCTGAAATATTAAAATTCAGTGGATTTAAATCTCTCTCCCCTCAGCTCGGGAAAAAAACATTACATTTTAATAGGTTTTAAACTCATAATTCATTGGTTTGGAGCAGCACATATTAAATCTATTTAAATATTACTTAGGTGGTGACTTAAATGATTTTTTTTTTATGCTTTTCAACATTCTTTGTTCAAAATTACAATTTTTTTTTTCCCCCTCTACTGTACTGAAGAAAATACTATTGCCATTAAAATGTTTTATGGCGCTTGCTAAATAATTTTTCTTTATGTATTTTTTTTTTTTTCTCTTTTTAATATGTGTCCATTGACACGGAAATGTTTCTAAGATACACTAGATTACCCTGAATTATGCAATGGATTCATGGAAGCTGCCACCTCCAGAAAGAGAAATGTTTCCCTTCACAGCAAATGTTGCATATTTATGTCCAAAATGTATTGTTATGTATAAACTACTCTAAGTACGTTATATGAACACATAAAATAGTGTGATTGCCTATAATATATTAAGGCACACATTTAAAAAAAATAAAATAAAAATCTGTAATTCATGTATGAATGCACATTATTCTATATATTGTCTCCAAAATGGCTCTTTTCTTCTACAATAAGATTTTCTGACAGTAGGTTTTGAAATAGAAACTATTTCTACCAATAGAATTATATTTCCTACATTGTGCATCCCAAAATCAGACACATTTGAGCTGAGCTAATTGATTGGTTTGGTTTCTATAGACAACAGTGCCAGTAAGGAGGTGTGTATGTTGGCAGTACATTTCCAAAGTGTTTTTCAAAAAACATGTGACTTGTCTGTGTTTACTCACTCCTCGGAACTTATCCCGCACTCCTGTACAGCTCCTCCCTCCCCCACTGATGTCAGATCACCAGGCTGTGAACGAGCAGGAGGGAGGAGCTGTACAGGAGCATAAAGGTGGGGCTAATATCTGAGGAGGGAGTAAGGCAAGTCACGTGTTGTTTTTATATAACACTATTTTCATATAACTTGTGTTCTCTTCTGTTATCATACCTTGTTCCAGGACAGGATTTGTCCATAGGTAATGGAATATTACTTTGTCCGCACTTACCCTCCAGTTATATGCTGTCATTTCTTGTCATATTTTCTAACAAGGAAATGGCTTGTCTGCTTGCTGCATTTCAGGCATGTCATTGTGCTAGGTGTCACATGTCTGTGACTTACGGTCTTCATAAGGAAACAAAGACTGGCTGTGTTCTCACTGACCTGCTGCAACACAAACTGTAACAAATGGCATTGTCAGAAAGCTAATATTTCTTTTAATGTAATGTGCCAGCTCCATGTGTCGCTACTCAGTGTATGGCATCGATGGATACATGTTGTTAGTTAGTAATAGCTTGAAGAATACAGAAGTTTCACTTCTGGTCTTTTCCTTTTCTATTCATTAGAGCTGGTCTATTTGCTGTTTGGAATTTGATTGCCGTAATTCTTTTTAGGCCAAAATATTCAATGTTGACTTTTGCAGACATTTAAATGTATAAAAGTTTATCACAATAAGGTGGTCACTGTTAGAGATCATGAGATAAGCTTATCACAGGGTGGCCCAATGTTCAGTTTCCCTTAAGCTGCACCGCAGGAGAGCATTACAGTAGCCCTTCAGATATGATGCCCTTTGTAGACAAGCTTATGGTATTTGGGAAAGTACACAAATTAACAAGGTTTGTTGCTCAATATTTTGTTGCTTTTCTGAAGCTTTTAAGTCCTTGATAAGACTATGGTCACGCTACAATTTCAGCCACGGCACTGAAATATTGCATGGTATTCTTTCACTAATTGCAGCTAATAAATGTGAATATATACCCATTGCACTTTGTGTAAATGCCACAAATTGATGCAGTTGATGTCCCAACAGGACGACACTCTGTTTCATTAGCTGCCATAAATGGATCAATGCCCTCCAACCGTTGTCTGAAGGCTGGGTAATGTCCCAATGCTAGGGTTTAGCATAATTGTATCTATACATGATTGTCTCTGTATAAAAGGGGCTTCTTGGAACTCGGATGTAGAAATAAACTTGACAACTAGTTACCAATGGGGGCTGTGTCCTTGCACAGTCATGTGCCTAGTCTAGTGCCTTTGCCAGACTGTATAGAGACACTCCTATCTGACAAAAGGTATGGTTGCACCCAGTTGCCAACCTATTTATAACTACTTGGGAGTAGCAGAAAAGGCTCAATACAGTTTCTAAAAAGTATTTAAAGTATTTACCTACTGTAACATAAAATTGCTAAAATTCTGCACCAATTCTTTTACATAAGCATTATTTACCCCAGTAAAATTCTACATTATTGCTTATACTTCACAAAGTTTTCGATTCATGCATTTGGTCAATAGTGTTTCAAGAGACATGCAATACAAAGGGTCAAAGCATATGTCGAATAATAGAATGTATATATTGGTGGGTGCTGAGTTGGAGACACAAGTCTGTATTGGCTGAGGTCAAATGCTCCCTACTCTAACCTCTCCAGGGCTTTCTGTATGTGTTGCCAGTATGCTGGTAAAAATGACTTTAAACTCTTGTCAGCACAGTTACTGGTGCATGCATCACAGTCCCACTCAAATAAACCTGTCACAACACAGAGTCGGCAGCAAGAGAAGAGTACAAGGGCAGGCCTCTAGCTTTTCATTCGAGCATCACTAAACGTGCACAGAGTGCCCAATTATTTCAGCATTATTGAGCAAGCCTACAGGAGAACCCATGCCTTGCTACATTAGATTTTCTTTAGTAATTTGCTCAAGTACCGCTGAGGACACTTAAAGAGCTTAAAACGGTGGCTGCAACCAGTTCCCTTTCTGAGTTGTTAATTCAGGTTTTTGCTTTCAAATTAACTCTCTCTGCATGCTGTGCAACAGGGCGAAGACTGTTCAGCACTAATTTTCTCAATTTAGACGTTTCCTCTTTGCCATCGCTACATCTGCAATGTATGCGTTTCCAAAATTTACAGGTTTCTTCTGTTCAATATTTTAGGTGAAATTGTACTAGCTTAATATATCAACTTGTTAAAGGTCAGCTTTGCTGCTATAGCCAATCCATATCCACAATTACACTAGGTGCTGAGAAATCTGGAACTTTACTAGATCGTGCCTTCACAGTGCACCACTATTATGCTCACTAAATTGCCCATCAACTCCAGTTTTGGTGGGAAGCGGGAAGAAAGTTGAGAAAAAAAACATTTCACTCTTGTTTAATTCGCCAACTTTGTTGGTTGCCGTTATGTTTAATAATCTGAATCGGTTGTGCTAATTTGGGTTTAGGAGAAACTGATGGCCCCATAATTTTCCTTTATGAAATGTAAAATCTATGCTTTATTTTATTATATTTTTATTTGCATTTATTTTTGTGACCTACAGTAGAGTACCATGGCCTTTGTCTTCTGTAATGTGCAATCTTTTGTCAATGAAATCTAGCGCTAAACTCTTTTTTTTTTTATAGTGACACTTGGCCATTGATTCATACAATAATCTAGTCTAATGACGATATCCATGATTTATTTTGTGTAATTTTTTTTTTTTGTTCTATCGAACAAGTTCAAGATCTCTGTTTACTTTCTCACAGCAGCAACAACTCCAAGCTCAGCATTTATCTCACGGCCACGGTCTCCCAGTGCCTCTGACTCCGCATCCCTCTGGCCTGCAGCCTCCTACCATCCCGCCTATAAGCAGCAGTGCTGGATTGTTGGCCCTTTCCAGTGCCCTCTCTGGACAGTCCCACCTTCCAATCAAGGATGAAAAAAAGCATCACGACAGTGACCATCAAAGAGGTCAGAGAGGGAACAAATGTGATATTATTACAGGTGCTAAGTGGTTGTATACATCTGTGACCTAACTTTTTTCTTTATTTCATTTTATTTTTTTATACTGTGAACATCTCCTTGCAGACAGAGATTCCATTAAGGTAAGTTCTCTTTAAATATTGGCAGATTTATCATCAATGTGTAAATAAGTTTGTTCTAAGGCCCATGTACAGTCATCCCGTTACAGATTTCAGTCTGTCTAGTTTGCTACTTTCACCCTTATCTATTAGGACTGAAAGACGATCAGTAGGTGCAGCTTAGAACTAATTTCCAGTCTACCACAAACCAGGGTATATATAGGAAGAACTGAGATAGCGCTGCCGTGTGCCCGCCGTGATACGGTACGGTGGGCAACTTTAGTGTGAATGCAGCCTTAAACACATTTATTCAGGGAATTGGATAGCAAGTAGTAATCTGTATTTCATATTTTCTATAGAAAATTACATCCCATGTAGGCATATTCTTGGTCTTCACATAGGGGTCGGTAACGACATCTAATTGGATCCGTAATATTTTCCAGCCCAGCAGAGGTTCTTTATCTGTGTGCCACAGTATTGAGGCATGTGTTGGAGGGGAAACTGTGCTTATGGCATGTCTTGTAGTATATGTTGCTCCTACTGCTTAAAGCCGATGAGTATGTACACAGTGAATGGCCAATTGATAGTAACTCTTAACCCTAGTGCTTCCCTATATGGAAATTTTGTGAAATGCGTATGGCTGAACTGTATCAATGTTCGTGTGAATCCACCTTACAATGGGAAAATCTCACAATTTATGCAGCTTCAAAAGAGGCATTGTCATAATCTTGCTAGAATAACCAGGTCCACTATTTCTAAAACGGACAGACGTGTGGGGTTTTCTAATGTTCTACTGGCACAACCTATATGAAGAATGAGGTAATGCAGAAAAATGTCCAACCAAAAGGGAACCTGTGGATGTAAACCTCTTTTACCTGGAAGGAGTCAAAGGAGGATGTCAAGAATCATTTTGAGCATTATTCAGATAATTGTTGCTAAAATCCAATTTTGGTGCTCCAAGTAACATGTCTGAATGCATATCCCATGATTCCATATCACAGGGAGGCAAAACTCCAACAATTTGAAAAAAATCTTACCTGGGCATATGAATCTAGATTTCCAGTGCACCACGCTAGTGAAATGGTCAGAAGTTGGCAGCGTTGATGAACCAATCCCATCCAGTTTCGGGTTCGAGCTGTTGGGATGTATATAATGCTGTTTTTTGGAATTTTTTTTTCTGCACACCTTTTGGATCATTTTTTTTTGGGCATCAGCAGTTATCTTGGCATCCTGGCTGCTCAAGTTCATCACTTTTTTTGGAACAAGGACACTTTGAAGACAACCGAGAACAAGCAACAGGAGTTCTGGTCATGGAAAGTAAATTTGTGAGGAACTATAATGTCCTCAAGGGCTGGTAGAATCATTCCATACCACAATGTACTCCTGCCACACTTCCAGATACAGGTCTCTCTATGCAGCAGTAGTTGTCCTTGCAATAGGAGGCGTTCACCTTTAAATCTGGGCTGTATCATTGTAATAATGTATTTTGTTTCCTGTTCTGCAGTGTAAATGTTTTAATATGAGTACATAGTTTCGGCTTATAACAAAAATAGCACGAACGGAGACAGATGTAGCTGCAGATAATGACCTCGGCTCTGAATCCCGTCTGCTTCAATACACAGTGTTTGTGCTGCTATTAATGGCTGGAAGCTTCCCCCTTCAGTCAGTTGGCGGACTTGATGGAGATTCATGTGGTGATTGGGAAATTGTGGTTTGACAGATTTTCTGCTGTATTGTAGTTGGGTTGTGTCAACATCTGAGGCCGGCTGCCAGCTTTACAAGGTGAACTAGTTTGCTAATTTCCTTAAATGTTTGCAGCAATGCCCGGAGTAGCAGTTAGCTGCTTGTTCTATTGATCTGCACTCCCTTAAGTGTCTCCTTGTTAAGAGGGTTCTCTGCTGATGGAATTGTCTGTGAGCGACTCCCGGTGAACTAGTACTTGCCTGCAACCCGGGCCGATCAAGCGTTTCCTCCACGGAGGAATCCTTTTCTTCCTATAGACGCCTGTTCCTTAACATTTAGCAGGTAATGAACGCGCCATAAATTTACCTCTTTTAATTTCTCCCTCTCCCATCCTACTAATGTGCAAACAGACAGTTTTAGTAATCTAAATAATAAGTAATTTTTGGCCATCTGTCAAAAAGGAAACTTCAACACAAATTTAAATTAATGGTGCCTGAAATTTTTTCATCGTTTCTCTAAAAGCCTCTAATGTGCAGAAAATTCCGGATCTGCTGGTTGTAATTAGTGTTGCATGTAATGAGAATATGGGCAGTGTTTTGCGGGCCCTTGTGTAACGTTTTGTTATGGTAGCAAAATCTTGATTTATACGCGGCGTCGGGGCTGGTTTAATTGTTGGAAGCGCTTAAATGTAATTTTTTTTCTCTTTTGACAGTGTAGATTATTAAATAGGGCAGTATTGAAGAAATCTTGTAAAATGGAAATGTAAAGACCCTGGCTGCTCAGGCAATTAAGCAGCAACGCTCATTGGTGAAGTGGGGGCATCGCCTGGCAGCCCCCGCAAAACTACTCACCTGCTTTTATGGCTTTCCTTAGAGATTACTTTTCAGTAACGTTTGTAATAAAGATGCTTTTTTAGACTGTGTGGTTTTCATATCAACATCTGCCTATCTTCTTTTGGTTTTGCTTGTGATTTCCGGGGAGAGCAGATGAGTAGCGAGGTCACAAGGACTTATTTGTGGCTAGAAGAGGAAGTGGTGTTCATGCGTTCCTGGGGGCTGAGTGCAGTTGGAGACATGATCATACCATTATCTCTGCTGTCTCCCGATGCCCTTTGCTCATGAATTGTTACTTCTGCTTTAAGTTCTGTTACTAGTGGCTTTCAGTGTGTCTTTATATATAAATTTGACATTAGATCACATTATAACTTACAGTATTGTGTTCCATCTTTGCCCACAGACTCTATAGTATTATCGTATATCATTTACAGAGTTGCATTGCTGAATGCATACAATACAAATATGTTACATTGCTTGAATGCCATAACCTGATGAGGTAGATGATGCTTAAACAGGGTTTTCGGGGAGTCAGAAAAATGACTGCTTTGTTCCCAATGCATTTCAATGCAGTTAATACATCGTTGATAATAAATCTTAGATGGGTCCTCATATTCAGCAGCCCTTTAAAGATCACGGGTTAAATATACACAAAATAAAAAATTAAAGAACTTAAAATCTGGAAAGAAAGGGTTGACAGAGGAGGGGACAGTGCTTGTATATTGATCCAGCCATTCTTTCTTTGGTATCAGAATAAATACATATTGCATGATTAGTCACTAAAACCTAGATTTAATAAATTTATATGGGCCTGCAGACTAACTTGTATTATTGTGGAATTTCTCTGTGCTTGATACCGATGGGGCTCCTTATAAAGGGAACCTTTTTTAGGGCAATTGACCTATGGTTTAGTTTTTCAGATCGCCCTGTTAGACCTCTGTGGCCACTATTTAAAATATAAATATATTTAATAAATTAAGATACTGTATATACTGGAGTATAAGCAGAGGTACCTAATTTTAACATCAGAAACTGGGAAAACCTATGGACTCGAGTATAAGTGTAAGGTGGGAAAAGCATTGGTCACAGCCTCCACTGAGTATATAGCTTTCCAACCCCAAGTTTATAGCCTGCTAACCAAAAAAAAGCAACTATAGGGTGTATAGATTTTATTTTATGACTTGAGTATAAGCCCAGTTTAGTTTTTCCAGCACATTTTTTGTGCTGAAAAACTCTGCTTATACGGTACTTTCTTAGAGATGGGTCCAATAAGCACATTGGACTCCTCTCTGTTGCTACTCACACCTGTTTTTCAACTAAACTGGAGTAGTACTCTGCTTCATAGCGCTTGCACAGTACCTATGGCACATGTGTAGTTAAGCTGGAGTGCACTACAGAGGCAGCACTGCAATGGCACTGTGGTCAGTATACAAGTTCTGTCATTCTTTTTCTTTACAGCACAAAACTAATGGGCAATTTGGGATACCAAACTACTGATCCAAAAGGACCAGGGGTGGTTTAGTGTTGCAAATTGTTTTAACTTCCAATAAACATTTTTCTATCCCTAAAGTGTGTTTTTGTTTTTTTTTTACGATTTGAGTATATTGGATAAATATATGACAGAACATGACTTTCATAGTTGTTAACTTGTGATGTTTATTGCAACATAATGAAACTTACCTGTAACACAAGTGTTGGAAGAGGACAACCTGTTATCTGATTGAATACATGGAGCCAACAAGGGCAGCGTATGGGCAGACAGCACTAATCTAGTCAATCCTAAAATGGGATCCTGACCTCTAAGCTCCTTGTGTACTCTGAAAGCTTTTCTATTATCTTATGTTTAATAATCCTCTGATAATACTAGGGGGTGGCTTTACTTCATTGGTGTTGCAGCATAATGACTGACCTATTTGGGTACATAGAAAAGTTCTTAGGCCTGAGATGAAACTTAATGGGTAGGTCATGTTGCTGCAACTTTACTCCCAGTCTGATGTAAGTTGATTTGCACAATGTTATCTTTGTCTGATCCCTGGATACGGCTGTTACAACCACAGGCTTTCCCATCCATTACCCAGGGACTCCTCCTACAGACACTCAGGGGTTGCGCCAGAGAGAAACCTTTGCATTAGCCTCTCTCCCTCCTTATTTCTTGCACACACCACCTGCTGGAGACCTGCCAGGCTGTGGGACAGCCCTACGGTCCCCATACCAAGCACCGTGACAACAGGGTGCCCTAGGCCGCCAGCCACTCCGGTATTCTGGGCCCCGGATGCACCCAGGTCCACAAGAAAAGGCTAGGCCCCGGTGGGGGATGTTGATCGATCTATCTGTCTATTTATCTCATATCTTTCATCTATCTATTATACATCTATCCATTATCTATCTATTGAAATAAAAAAAAGTCCAATGTAGCACTGCTATATGAAAATTCATTTTACAGAAGTTGGGTGTCCATATTTTAATTCCAAAAAACCAGCAGCACCCCCAAAGCTTGAGAGGATGAAGCTTATTCATACAGCAACATTTCGGCCTACATTACCATTGTGTTTTTGCAGCTGGGAGATTGTCCTGAATATTGCCTCCAGGTCCTGCACTGGCTGGGGTTGTCCCGGCTCTCTGTCCCACCTAGTATACTTTCAAAATCAGAACTTGCAGTACTGAATTGCTTCTACAGACATTGGGCAGGGAATC
The DNA here is from genome assembly GCA_019512145.1 of Engystomops pustulosus. Classification (NCBI taxonomy): domain Eukaryota; kingdom Metazoa; phylum Chordata; class Amphibia; order Anura; family Leptodactylidae; genus Engystomops; species Engystomops pustulosus. The sequence continues at coordinate 201,735,524 of CM033641.1, forward strand.
CTTTTGAGAGATGTGTCGGGTTAGCCCAGAAGAGGGACCATGTCATCAGGGAGATATCACCATCTGTTCATATATGGTGTTTACATCTCCCAGGGCTTCCCCAGAGCAGGAATCAGGCAGGGAATCCTTTTGAGAGATGTGTCGGGTTAGCGGCAGAGCAGGGACCACATCATCAGGGAGACATCATCATCTGTCCGTATGGTCTCTACATCTCCCAGGGCTTCCCCAGTCTCTATTTAATTCAATGAAATAAATTTTTGTTCAGCCTGGGATTTGAACCCACAACCTCCACAATCCACCTCCAATAGAGATTTAGAGCCTCTATATTTTATGCGACAAAGGATTTTATGTCATTAAGGCTACATGCACACTGCCGTGTGCCCGCCGCACCGTAGCACGGCGGGCACACGGCAGCGTGGGGAGAGGAGGAGCAGGAGGAGGTGAGCGCAGCTCACCCCCGCCCCTCTCCATAGCGATGTATGGTCGCGGCGCCGTAATACGGGAAAAGAAAGGACATGTCCTATCTTTTCCCGGGCTATGGAGCGGTACGATGCCGTTCCCGTAGGGCGCTGCGAGCCCATAGAAGTGTATGGGGGACGTATATTGGCCGTATATACGTCCCCCATACTGTAGTGTGAATGCAGCCTAAGAGCTTCACTGATGCACTGTGACAGCGGCTTCATGCACTGGTATATAGAGAGATACATCTTCTTAGAGATTATTATTGTAATTATTGAGAAAACTATTATTATTATTGTGGTGAGGATTATTATATTAATAATATTGATAATGATCATCTCCATGATAATAATAATATTGAACAAAAGCCCATATCCTAGTGGATAGAGGCTCTGTCTCTCTATGGCAGGTGACGTGTGGAGGTTGTGTAGACGATTATTATTATTATGGAGATGATTATTGGTAATAAAAAATTGGGGCATGGCCGGGGCGTGATTAGGGGTGTGGCTTAGGGGGGATCGCCTATGCGTGCCAACATTTATTCCCTCTTTCTCTTCCGAAAATGTTAGGATACTGAAGCCTTTCTGAAGTCTATCTATCTATCAATCATATATCTATCTGTCTCCTATCTAGATATCTGTCCCATATCTATCTCTTTGGGGCATATTTATCAAGGTTTGTGTGGCAGAAGTCTGGGGAACAAGTCCATACATAAGTGCAATTCTCAGCCTACGGTCATGCCAAATGGGTATCAATGGGATTGCGTCTATTTGAATGGCAGAGGACTGGGCTGGCCTGCACACTGCCTATAGCTTGTGCCCGTTCAACTGCAGGCTATATGGCACTAATTATATGGCAGACTAGACCTAGTATAGAAGTTCCCCATGGGGGGTAGCACTGCTGGGCTCCCGGCATGAAGCCTGGGGTTTGGGGCACCATCACATACATGTGCCCCTATAGATCTATCTATATTCTATGATCAATCTATCTATCCATCTATCTATCTGGCATCTCTCGTGTCTATTTATCTCTCTCTCCCTAGTTCTGGTACATCTCTTCTTCATGTCTGTGTATTGTACCATGACCTTGGTAGGTCTTCTATTACTTTATGTCTGACATACAGAGAAGGAGCGGCTGTCAGTGCCAGGATAGTTGTGATTACTAAAGTTCTTTAATCTTTGCCAGGGGTTGGCAGGACGGCGCTATCCCCCCGGGGGCGTCAGAACAATGTAATCAGGATGCATCGTATGGAAGGAATGTAAACAGCATGGCGGTGACTGACAGCCCCGCATCAGACTTATATAATACGGCTGTTACAGCATAGCATATATCTGTATTACAGCATAGCATCTATATGTATTATAGCATAGCATCTATCTATAATACTGCATAGAATTTATCTATAATATAGCATAGCATCTATCTATATGACACCATAGCATCTATCTATATTACGTCATAGCATCTATATTACCTCATAACATCTATCTATATTACCTCATAACATCTAAAACTTAATGGGTAGGTCATGTTGCTGCAACTTTACTCCCAGTCTGAGAGAGCTACTGTCATTCTGACCAATTATTATATTACTCTAAATTCTTGTGTAAGTCATGTCATATACATTTCCCCACTAATCTGCCCATCTCAATTGCTGCCCATAATGGTTGTGGCCTTGTTAATCATCAACTGGACTGTAATATTTTTAAATCTTAAATGGGAACCCCCATTTTTAAATTTAAGATTTTTCAGGAAAAATAACATTGATCCAACCAATGATTTCATGTAATTTTCATTGACAGATGGTGCTGTAATTGCCGAAAATCAAAATGTGTAAAAAATTGTTAAAAACGTTGACCCTGTATTTTCACCTCCCCGGGGCTGAGGTTGGGGAAATCTATTATTTTTTTTTATGTAGAAACTACATTCAGTGTAAGGGTGCATTCACATGGATGGCGAGCTGCATAGGAGGATGGATGAGTGCTGCTCACCCCTCCCTTCTGCATAGGAGATTGTACATGAGATTTTACATGTGTATTTTAGTCTTCCAACCTGATGTGTATTTTGCAAGATATCCCACCAACCTATAACCTTTACGTGTGTATAATGTGTTTATATAGGAGAAGCATCACTAATACTAGTGTATTTATTCATTTCAATCTCTAGTTTGTGTGATCTTTGGACTCTTGGTGGTGGTTCTTCTTTAAGACCTTTTTAAAATGCCTCTAACACGCCCCGGTCAATGCGCAGAACCGCGGCTGTTGGGGTATAACACCCGCATCGAGAAATCTCCGATCTGCGGTTGTTGACGGCGGGTGTTTAGGCTATAATATGTAGCCGACACCCGACAGCTTCTGCTCTTTGCGCCGGCTTCCGTTCAGGACCGGCGCCAGAAGCTTGACGTAATACTATACTGCATTTTGCGGGAACGCACCCTCCCGCCATGCAGTAACTATTACTTCAATGTCCGGGAAAGGGTTAAAGGACAACCTCACTGGTCAATGATGAAAGAATTCGGTAGGGCTTATAAGCTGGACATGCTGTCCACCAGCTCAGCGGTGGACTGGTACCGGCGCTATCTCAGTTATGTTTTTTTAAAAAACAGTTTGAAAGTGTTTTAACAGTTTATTAATGTTTATATCCTTACTGTCTTCCCCCACGGCGCACCATGCACACTACCACTTCCATATTTCAGTTCAGATGCACGCACGGTCACCCATGTGCGCGCGAGCACGGACCCTGGTGCGGGGAAGCTTAAGGATATAAACACTGAAAAGTGTTTTAAAACATTTATTAATGTTTATATCCATTCCCCACCGGGGGTCCGCGCTCGGCGTCACCAGCGCGCACCGTGCGTGCATGTGAATAGAATAGTATGTGTGCAAGGTGCGCCGAGCGCGGGACCCCTGTGCGGGAAGATCGTAAGGATATAAACATTAATAAACTGTTAAAACCCTTTCAACTGTTTAAAACATAACTGAGATAAGCGCCGGTACCAGCTCACCCTGAGCTGGTGCACGGCATGTTCCACTTATAACCTTAATAAAGGTTCGTTTTCCTTTAACAATTTCTCATCTGCTTGCCTGTGCTGCTCTAAAAGCTTCTATGGTTTGTTACCTACCAGAGGATAGAAATCTGTCCATGTGATGTGATGGAGTCACATGTGCAGGAAGCTGTAGTATCACACGGCTGATTACTTGTGCACCTGTGTGACCATCAACATCACCTGAACAAATTTCTATCTACTGTTATAACTAAAAGCTTTCTATAGCAGGACAGCAAGCGAGATATAGACTGAGGAATCATACAGATAGTATATTGGCAAATGATATAACTTTTCCTTACACAAACCATATCCAATTATTTGCTTAAGGCTACCTTCACACACATGTGGATAACACTCCTATGGGCTCACGGCCCTGTACACGTGCGGGCACCGTACCGCTCCGTACTGGGAAAAGATAGGACATGTCCTATCTTTCCCGTATTACGGCGCCGTGTGTCTTGTATCTCCCTATGGAGATGGGCGGGTGGGTGAGCAGTGCTCATCCCCGCTCCTCTCCCGCAGCGCGATGTTATGCCCCCCCGCCGTACTAGGTACGGCGGGCATACATCGTGAATGTAGCCTAAGTGGACAACCCCTTGAATGTCACACCTGTATCTATTCCACAATTAGTGCCACTGGTTAGTTACTTGCATGACACAATAATGGGGGAGATTTAAATCACAAGTCTCTTCGAGCAGAACTGTTCTAGAGTGCCCATGCCACCATCAGAGCTCAGCGTTCACTTTCCCACAGCAGTTTTAAAAATAAAAGCTGAGCTCTGATTGTTTTCCTGGACAAGATGGGATTAGAACAGTTTTTACACTCAGAACTAATGATAAATCTCTCCCATAGTGTTCGTGTTACATTTTGAAATGCAAGCCAAGGCTGCAGGGGAGAAGCTTGGCCCGTTTGCAGATTCGTTCTAGCAAATGCTTGCGATCAGGAACAGGACAGGGTGGTTTTATTATTTCAGGGGAAATGCATTTATGATTGGCGAAGCCCCTCCGCACACCATTTTCTGCAGCCTCACAGAAAAAATGATTTTACTGTACACAGCAATGATCCTTTTATATTTTTTGCCATATAAAAACAGATGGCATGGGGACAGTCCTCCACAGCACAGTTCCAGACCGTACAACGCATGCCGCGTGTGCCCTGTTCATTGGCCCTGGAGAAAAAGCTACAATGGAAATGGAATTTCTCTTTTTTTTCAATGGCATCGGTGTCCCCAGGAATATGGTGGCAAGCAGGGAGCAATACGTTACCGCTTAAACTGTTGACACTGCGATAGTAAGGTTTGGTTTTGGTTACAGTTTACACACTTTAAGTCTCAAAACTTTTCCAATCACTTCCCTATAATGATGTGGGCACCAAATGGTCATATTGACAGCCAAATCCTGCATAATCATACTAAAATTTTATAATTATAACAAACTGACATGGGGAGATCATAATCTAGCTATTTATTATTAGAAAGTTTGCATACAGGGAAAACAAGTCCAAGCACAGGAACCAAGAATCAGGAACAAGAAAAAAAAAATTAAAATCATGTAAATGGGACTATTTCCTTTCAACTAATTTATTGCAGAAACCCTGTGCTTTAAAACAACCCCCTTCACATGAGGGAAACAATTTTCGTTTCAACAAATTTGGGAATATCCCCTAACGGTAACTTTTGACGTATTGAGAAGGAAAATAACGATTTGTCACAGCCATAATCTTTTGCTGTGAATCAGATGCTGTGACTATCTGATTGAACTTGAAAAATGCTGGACGCAGGAGGTTATAGAGCAGCGGGTACAAAAAGACTTTTTTTTTTCTTTTTTAAAATTCCTGATTATTTCCGATTGAAGAGTCCAGTAGGAAAAAGGACACGCTGCCCGATGTCCCCCCGCGCTGCCCGATATCTCCCCGCGCTGCGATGTCTCCCCCGCGCTGAGCCCGATGTCCTCCCCGCGCTGCCCGATGTCTCCCCGTGCTGCCTGATGTCTCCCCGTGCTGCCCGATGTCTCCCGTGTGCCGATGTCTCCCCGTGTGCCGATGTTCCGTGCTGCCCGATGTCTCCCCGTGCTGCCTGATGTTTCCCGCTGCACGATGTCTCCCGCGGCCCGATTGTCCCCGTGCTGCTGATGTCTCCCTGCTGCCTGATGTCTCCCTGCTGCGTTCGGCGTATTTCGACAAGTAAGCAGATGTGCCGAACATCTGTAATCTATTCTTCACTGTGTTCTTCACTGTCTTTTTCACTTAAATGATCCTGTGTTCACTGGTGTTCACTGTTTTTATTCATTCTTCATTGTTCTTTACTGTGTTTTTTAATTAGATGCTCGATCTCGAGCAGGGGAAATACTCGTCCGAGCAACGAGCCGTTTCGAGTACCTTAATACTCGAACGAGCATCAAGCTCGGACGAGTATACTCGCTCATCTCTAAACCAAAAAACAGAAATTCCACCACATAGCAATCATGAAGGAGTAAAAGAATCAATTTTATTGTGTTTTACATATAAAAACATGAATATATTTAGACATATGCTCAGGGGGTCATAACCCTGGCTAAACACGGCGGGGGTGTGAATAAACATGTCAGACCTTACCCATGACTACAGAGGCCTCGGGTCGGCGTGGGGCCTCTGTAGTCATGGGTAAGGTCTGACATATTCAGTCTCCATTTTTCAGTGACAATTGCAGCATTAGGATAATTTCTTTGTCCTTCCCATATAACATCCAAATGTAGAATATTTCACTTGAACAATACAAACTTTACATGTTTTTATTCACACCCCCGCCGTGTTTTAGCCAGGGTTATGACCCCCTGAGCATATGTCTAAAATATTCATGTTTTTATATGTAAACACAAATAAAATTGATTCTTTACTCCTTCATGATTGCTATGTGGTGGAATTTCTGTTTTTTGGTTTTTGATTGTCGTTTGTTCCACATTATATACTATATTTTTGTATTTGTGGCAACTTTTTGGCAGGAGATACAAGTGTTGGGTTTTCTGTTTCGTCATCTCTAGTAGAGATAGAGATAGCGACCAGAAGTGTAGGAGTCTTCAGTGTTGGTCATGTTCCTCCCCAACCGGCGGACGGTTGCAGAATTGGCTGCTGTTCGCCAATCGGCAAATTATTCCATCCATGGCATGATTGACCGTCGGCACCCTAGCCAATCATGGCTTGGCAAGTTTTTAGGTCGTCGATTTTCGGATTGGCTGTATACGGCAATATGGCAGTGGGCAGATTGTGCCTGAATGGGAACCTCCACATTGGGTCAGTTCATCTCTAAAAGTAGCTAAATATTTACTCCCACAATTTTGGGAATATTAAGTAGTCAAATAGATCACCATTTACTATCACACATTAATCTCATTCATATCATAATTTCTTCCCATTTTCCTGAAGATTCTGAGAGCAGCTCTCCCTAGCTGTCTGCTGTGTGTAATGGCATCTGGACATGAGACATTGCTCTTACACTGCAGGTTTGCAGTCTTGCACAAAAGCCGCCATGACTCACTTCAGTTGGATGACAGGGACCCAGGTATACTTATACATACCTTCAAATGTGGAACCAGTAATGTTAATTATGAGGGCAGATTGGGAATTCATATTGAAATGTCTATGCGAATGTGTCATTGGGTGAAAATGCATGATCCTGATGCCAGGGTTCTTTTCAAGCAAGCTCATATCGGTCTACTTACTTTGAGGAAATAAACCAAAAAACAAAAATTCCACCACATAGCAATCATGAAGGAGTAAAAGAATCAATTTTATTGTGTTTTACATATAAAAACATGAATATAAAACAATTTTCGGTTTCAAAACAATTTGGGAATATCCCCTAACGGTAACTTTGACGTATTGAGAAGGAAAATAACGATTTGTCACAGCAAATCTTTTGCTGTTGAATCAGATGCTGTGACTATCTGATTGAACTTGAAAAATGCTGGACGCAGGAGGTTATAGAGCAGCGGGTACCAAAAAGACTTTTTTTTTTAAAATTCCTGATTATTTCGATTAAGAGTCCAGTAGGAGAAGGACCCACCAACCAAGAGTCCAAAGATCACACAAACTAGAGATTGAAATGAATAAATACACTAGTATTAGTGATGCTTCTCCTACTTTAAAACACATTATACACAGTAAAAAGGTTTTAGGTTGGTGGGATATCTTGCAAAATACACATCAGTTTGGAAGACTAAAATACACATGTTAAAAATCTCATGTACAATCTCCTATGCAGAAGGGAGGGGTGAGCAGCACTCATCCTCCTCCTATGCAGCTCGCCATCCATGTGAATGCACCCTTACATAATGAGTAGTTTCATCATAAAAAAAAATAATAGATTTCCCAACATCCTCAGCCCCGGGCCAGGTGAAAATACAGGGTCAACGTTTTTAACAATTTTTTTTACACATTTGATTTTCGGCATTACAGCACCATCTGTCAATGAAAATACATGAAATACATTGGTTGGATCATGTTATTTTTCCTGAAAAATCTTAAATAAAATCGGGGTTCCCATTTAAGATTTAAAAATATTACAGTCCAGTTGTGATTAACAAGGCCACAACCATTATGGGCAGCAATGAGATGGGCAGATTAGTGGGGAAATGTATATGACATGACTTACACAAGAATTTAGAGTAAATAATATTGGTCAGAATGACAGTGCTCTCTCAGGGAGTAAAGTTGCAGCAACATGACTACCATTAAGTTTCATCTCAGGCCTAAGAACTTTTTCTATGTACCCCAAATAGTCAGTCATTATGCTGCACACCAATGAAGTAAAGCACCCCTAGTATTATCAGAGGATTATTAAACATAAGATAATAGAAAAGACTTTCAGAGTACACAAGGAGCTTAGAGGTCAGGATCCCATTTTAGGATTGACTAGATAGTGCTGTCTGCCCATACGCTGCCTTGTTGGCTCGGTGTATTCAATCAGATAACAGGTTTCCTCTTCCAACAACTTGTGCTACAGGTAAGTTTCATTATTTGCAATAAACACACAGTTAACAACATGAAAGTCATGTTCTGTCTAATATTTATCCAATATACTCCAAATCGTCAAAAAAAAACAAAAACACACTTTAGGATAGAAAAATGTTTATTGGAAGTTAAAACAATTTGCAACAACAACCCCCTGGTCCTTTTGGATCAGTAGTTTTGTATCCAAATTGCCATTAGTTTTGTGCTGGTAAAGAAAAAGAATGACAGAACTTGTATACTGACCACAGTGCCATTGCATGTGACTGTGCCTCTCTGTAGTACACCCCAGCTTAACTCAACATGTGCCATAGGTACCGTGCAAGCGCTATGAAGCAGAGTACTACTCCATTTTAGTTGAAACAGGTGTGAGTCGCACCAGAGGGAGTCAAGTGCTTATTGGACCCATCTCTAGCAAGTACCGTATAAGCCAGAAGTTTTCAAGCACAAAAAATGTGCTGGAAAACTAAAACTGGGCTTATACTCCAAGTCATAAATAAAATCTATACGCCCCATAGTTGCTTTTTTTTTGTTAGCAGGATCTAAACTTGGGGTTGGAAAGCAATATACTCCGTGGAGGAGCTGTGACCAATGCTTTTTCCCACCTTACCAACTATATACTCGAGTCCAGTGTTTCCCAGGTTTCTGATTGTTAAATTAGGTACCTCTGCTATAACTCCAGGTATACAGTATCTTAATTTATTAAATTATTTATATTTAAATAGTTGCCACAGAGGTCTAAGGGTACATTCACACAGCGGTATGCCCGCCGTGCGGGCTACCGCCGTGTGCTGGAGAGGAGGAGGTGACCCCTCTCCCTCCATAGAGAATAGCGTGCATGGCCGCACACACGCCAAAAGATAGAGCATGCTCTATCTTTTTTGCGGTGTGCGGGCCGGATCGGGGCCAACATGTTGTGGGCGCGCCGCATTAGCCGTCTATGGGGACCGTACATGCGGCCGCCAAATTTGCGAAGCATGTACGTCCCCGCAGACGGCCATGTGAAGTGCCCTAACCGGGGCGATCTGAAACACTAAACCATAGGTCAATTGCCCTAAAAAGGTTCTCTATAAGGAGCCCCATCGGTATCAAGCACAGAGAAATTCACAATAATACAAGTTAGGCTACATTCACACTACAGTATGGGGGACGTTATACGGCCAATATACGTCCCCCATACACTTCTAGGGCTCACGGCCCTATACGGAGTGGTACGGTGCAGCACACGTGCGGCACCGTACCGCTCCGTAGCCGGGGAAAGATAGCTTACCCGTATTACGGCGCCGTGCCGCACATATTCCTATGGAGAGGGGCGGGGGTGAGCTGTGCTCACCTATCCTCCTCTCCCCGACGCTGCCGTGTGCCCCGCCGTGCTACGGTGCGGCGGGCTCACGGCAGTGTGAATTGCCTTAGTCTGCAGGACATGTAAATTTATTAAATCTAGGTTTTAGTGACTAAATCAGCAATATGTATTTATTCTGATACCAAAGAAAGAATGGCTGGAGCAATATACAAGCACTGCCCCTATCCTACTGTGTCACCCTCTTTCCAGATTTAAGTTTTTAATTTTTTATTTTGTGTATATTTAACCCGTGATCTTTAAAGGGCTGCTGAATATGAGGACCCATTTATTATCTACGAGTATTTACTGTATGAAATGCATTGGGAACAAAGCAGTCATTTTTCTGACTCCCCGCAAACCTGTTTAAAGCATCATCTACCTCATCAGGTTATGGCATTCAAGCAATGTAACATTTTGTATTGTATGCATTCAGCAATGCAACTCTGTAAATGATATACGATAATACTATAGAGTCTGTGGGCAAAGATGGAACACAATAATGTAAGTTATAATGTGATCTAATGTCAAATTTATATAAAGACACACTGAAAGCCACTAGTAACAGAACTAAGCAGAAGTAAACAATTCATGAGCAAAGGGCATCGGGAGACAGCAGAGATAATGGTATGATCATGTCTCCAATGCACTCAGCCCCCCAGGAACGACATGAACACCAATCCTCTTCTAGCCACAAATAAGTCCTTGTGACCTGCTACTCATCTGCTCTCTCCGGAAATCACAAGCAAAACCAAAAGAATAGGCAGATGTTGATATGAAAACCACACAGTCTAAGAAAGCATCTTTATTACAAACGTTACTGAAAAGTAATCTCGAAGGAAAGCCATAAAAGCAGGTGAGTAGTTTGGGGGGCTGCCAGGCAATGCCCCACTTCACCAATGAGCGTTGCTGCTTATTGCCTGAGATCCAGGGTCTTTACCTTCCATTTACAATATTTCTTCATACTGCCCTATTTAATAATCTACACTGTCAAAGAGAAAAAAAAATTACATTTAAGCGCTTCCGACAATAAACAGCCCCGACGCCGGTATAAAATCAAGATTTGCTACCATAACACAAACGTACACAAGGGCCCGCAAAACACTGCCCATATTCTCATTACATGCAACACTAATTACAACCAGCAGATCCGGAATTTTCTGCACATTAGAGGTTTAGAGACGAGAAAAAATTTCAGGCACCATTAATTTAAATGTGTTGAAGTTTCCTTTTTGACAGATGGCCAAAAATTACTTATTATTTAGATTACTAAAACTGTCTGTTTGCACATTAGTCGGATGGGAGAGGGAGAAATTAAAAGAGGTAATTTATGGCGCGTTCATTACCTGCTAAATGTTAAGGAACAGGCGTCTATAGGAAGAAAGGATTCCTCCGTGGAGGAAACGCTTGATCGGCCGGGTTGCAGGCATGTACTAGTTCACCGGGAGTCGCTTCACAGACAATTCCATCAGCAGAGAACCTCTAACAAGGAGACACTTAAGGAGTGCAGATCAATAGAACAAGCAGCTAACTGCTACTCCGGGCATTGCTGCAAACATTTAAGGAAATTAGCAAACTAGTTCACCTTGTAAAGCTGGCAGCCGGCCTCAGAGTTGACACAACCCACTACAATACAGCAGAAATCTGTCAAACCACAATTTATCCCAATCACCACATGAATCTCCATCAGTCCGCCAAATGACTGAAGGGGGAATCTTCCAGCCATTAAAACCACAAACACAGTGTATGAAGCAGACGGGATTCAGAGCCGAGGTCATTATCTGCAGCTACCATTGTCTCCGTTCGTGTATTTTGTTATAAGCCGAAACTATGTACTCATATAAAACATTTACACTGCAGAACAGGAAAACAAAATACATTATTAACCAGATACAGCCCAGATTTTAAAGGTGAACGCCTTCTATTGCAAGGACAACACTGCTGTATAGAGAGACCTGTATCTGGAAGTGTGGAGGTGTACATTGTGGTATGGATGATTCTACCAGCCATTGAGGAATTATAGTCCTCACATGCTTCGTAAACGCCTACAGTAACACCTCTGTGGATAACATTTCTTTCCAACTCCTGTTGCTTGTTCTCGGTTGCTTCAAAGTGTCCTTGTTCCAAAAAAGTATGAACTTGATCAGCCAGGATCCAAAGATAACTGCTGATGCCCAGAAAAATTGATCCAAAAGTGTGCAGAAAAATTTTAAAAATCCAAAAACAGCATTATATACATCCCAACCCGAAACTGGATGGGATTGGTTCATCAACGCTGCCAACTTTTGACCATTTTACTAGCGTGGTGCACACGGAAATCTAGATTCAGATTTTTTTTCAAATGTTGGAGTTTTGCCTCCTGTGATAGGAATCATGGTATGCATTCAGACAGTGTGCTTTGAGCACCAAAATTGGATTTAGCAAAAATTATCTGAATAATGCTCAAAATGATTCTTGACATCTCCTTTGGACTCCTTCCAGGTAAAAGAGGTTTACATGCACAGGTTTCCTTTTGGTTGGACATTTTTCTGCATTACCTCTCTTATTGGTTGTGCCAGTAGAACATAGAAAACCCCATACTCTGTCCGTTTTAGAAATAGTGGACTGTTATTCTAGCAAGATTATGACATGCCTCTTTGTGAAAGCTGCATAAATGTGAGATTTTCCCATTGTAAGGTGGATTCACCACAATGATACAGTTCAGCCCTACGCAATTTCACAAAATTCCATATAGGGAAGCACTAGGGTTAAGAGTTATATCAATTGGCATTCACTGTGTACATACTCATCGGCTTTAAGCAGAGGAGCAACTATACTAACAAGACATGCCATAGCCACAGTTTCCCCTCCAACACATGCCTCAATACTGTGGCACACAGATAAGAACCTTGCTGGGCTGAAAATATTACGGACCAATAGATGTTGTGTTACTGACCCCTAGTGAAGACCAAGATTGACTACATGGGATGTAATTTTCTATAGAAAATTGAAATACAGATTACTACTTGCTAGTCCAATTCCCTGAATAAATGTTTAAGGCTGCATTCACACTAAGTTGCCCACCGTTACCGTATCACGGCGGGAAACGGCAGCGCTATCTCAGTTCTTCACTATTATACCCTGGGGGTTTTGTGGTAGACTGGAATTGTTTAAGATGCACCTACTGATCGACTCCAGTCCTAATAGATAAGTGTGAAACGTAGCAAACTAGACAGACTGAAACTGTAACGGGATGACTGTAGCATGTGCCTTAGAACAAACTTATTTACATATTGATGATAATCTGCCAATATTTTAAGAGAACTTACCTTAATGGAATCTCTGTCGCAAGAGATGTTCACAGTATAAAAATAAAATGAAAAAAGAAAAAAACAAGTTAGGTCACAGATGTATGCAACCACTTAGCACGTGTAATAATCACATGTGTTCCCCTCTTGACCTCTTGATGGTCACTGTCGTGATGCTTTTTCATCCTTGATTGGAAGGTGGGACTGTCAGAGAGGGCACTGGAAAGGGCCAACAATCCAGCACTGCTGCTTATAGGCGGGATGGTAGGAGGCTGCAGGCCAAGGATGCGGAGTTAGAGGACCGGTGGAGAAACCGTGGCCATGAGAAAATGCTGAGCTTGGAGTTGTTTGCTGCTGTGAGAAGTAAACAGAGATCTTGAACTTGTTCGATAGAAAAGAAAATTAAAAATTACATAAAATAAATCATGGATATCGTCATTAGACTAGATTATTGTATGAATCATGGCCAAGTGTCACTATAAAAAAAAGATTTTAGCACTCAGATTTCATTGACAAAAGATGCAACAATACAGAAGACAAAAGCCATGGTACGTCTACTGTAGGTCACAAAAATATATGCAAAGGAAACCCTTCATGTGAAGGGGGTTGTTTTGAAAGCACAGGGGTTTCTGCAATAATTTAGTTGAAAGGGAATAGTCCCATTTACATGATTTTAATTTTTTTTTTCTTGTTCCTGATTCTTGGTTCTGTGCTTGACTTGTTTTCCCTGTATGCAAATCTAATATAAATTAAGCTAGATTATGATCTCCCCATGTCAGTTAGTTATAAATTTTAGTTATGATTATGCAGGTATTGGCTTGTCATATGACCATTTGGCTGCCCACATCATTATAGGGAAGTGATTGCAAAGTTTTGAGACTTAAAGTGTGTAAACTGTAACCCAAAACCTTACTTCGCAGTGTCAACAGTTAAGCGGTAACGTATTGCTCCCTGCTTGCCACCATATTCCTGGGGACACCGATGCCATTGAAAAGAGAAATTCCATTTACCATTGTAGCTTTTCTCCAGGGCCCATGAACAGGGCACACTGCGCATGCGTTGTATCTGGTGAACTGTGCTGTTGGTAATGTCCCCATGCCATCCTGTTTTTATATGGCAAAAAATATAAAAGGATCATTGCTGTGTACAGTAAAATCATTTTTTCTGTGAGGCTGCAGAAAAGTGTGTGCGGGAGGGGCTTCGCCCAATCATAAATGCATTTCCCCTGAAATATAAAACACCCTGTCCTTGTTCCTGATCGCAAGCATTTGCTAGAACCGAATCTGCAAACGGGCCAAGCTTCTCCCCTGCAGCCTTGGCATTGCATTTCAAAATGTAACACGAACACTATGGGAGAGATTTATCATTAAGTTTCTGAGGTAAAACTGTTCTAATCCTCATCTTGTCCATGGAAACCAATCAGAGCTCAGCTTTTATTTTTATAAACTGCTGTGGGAAAGTGAACGCTGAGCTCTGATTGGTTGCCATGGGCAACTAGAACAGTTCTGCTCGAAGAGACTTGTGATTAAATCTCCCCCATTATGTGTCATGCAAGTAACTAACCAGTGGCACTAATTGTGGAATAGATACAGGTGTGACATTCAAGGGGTTGTCCACCTTAGGCTACATTCACACGATGTATGCCCGCCGTACCTTAGTACGGCGGGCATACATCGGCGCTGCGGAGAGGAGCAGGGGATGAGCACTGCTCACCCCCGCCCCTCTCCATAGGGAGATACAGCACACGGCGCCGTAATACGGGAAAAGATAGGACATGTCCTATCTTTTCCCAAGCTACGGAGCGGTACGGTGCCGCACGTGTACAGGGCCGTGAGCCCATAGGAGTGTATCCACATGTGTGTGAATGTAGCCTTAAGCAAATAATTGATATGGTTTGTGTAAGGAAAAGTTATATCATTTGCCAATATACTATCTGTATTGATTCCTCAGTTGTCTATATCTAAACTTAATGGGTAGGTCATGTTGCTGCAACTTTACTCCCAGTCTGAAAGAGCTACTGTCATTCTGACCAATTATTATATTACTCTAAATTCTTGTGTAAGTCATGTCATATACATTTCCCCACTAATCTGCCCATCTCAATTGCTGCCCATAATGGTTGTGGCCTTGTTAATCATCAACTGGACTGTAATATTTTGAAATCTTAAATGGGAACCCCCATTTTTTATTGAAGATTTTTCAGGAAAAATAACATTGATCCAACCAATGATTTCATGTAACTTCCATTGACAAATCTTTAGTTTGTGTGATCTGTGGACTCTTGGTGGTGGTCCTTCTCCTACTGGACTCTTAAATCGAAAATAATCAGGAATTTAAAAAAGTCTTTTTAGTACCCCCTGCTCTATAACCTCCTGCGTTCAGCATTTTCAAGTTAAAACAGATTGTCACAGCATCTGATTCACAGCAAAAGATTATTCCTGTGACAAATCATATTTTCCTTCTCAATACGTCAACGTTACCTTTAGGGGATATTCCCACATTTGTTTGAAACCGAAAATTGTTTCCCTTCATGTGAAGGGGGTTGTTTTGAAAGCACAGGGGTTTCTGCAAAAATTTAGTTGAAAGGGAATAGTCCCATCTCCATAGGGAGATACGGCGCTGTAATACGGGAAAAGATAGGACACGTCCTATCTTTTCCCGTGCTACGGAGCGGTACGGTGTCGCACGTGTGCTGCACCGTACCGCTCCCGTACAGGGCCGTGAGCCCATAGGAGTGTATGGGGGACGTATATCGGCCGTATATACGTCCCCCATACATGTGTGTGAATGTAGCCTTAAGCAAATAATTGATATGGTTTGTGTAAGGAAAAGTTATATCATTTGCCAATATACTATCTGTATTGATTCCTCAGTTGTCTATATCTCTGCTTGCTGTCCTGCTATAGAAAGCTTTTATGTTTACTAACAGTAGATAGAAATTTGTTCATGGTGATGTGATGGTCACACAGGTGCACAAGTAATCAGCCGTGTGATACTGACAGCTCCTGCACATGTGACTCCATCACATCACATGGACAGATTTCTATCCTCTGGAAGTAAACATAGAAGCTTTTTAGAGCAGCACAGCAAGCAGAGAGAAATTGTTAAAGGAAACCTTATAAGCTTATAAGCTGGACATGCCGTGCACCAGCTCAGGGTGAGCTGGTACCGCGCTTATCTCACGGTTGTTTCAAACAGTTGAAAGTGTTTTAACAGTTTATTATGTTTTATATCCTACTATCTTCCCCGCCACCGGGGTCCGCGCTCGGCGCACCTTGCACACTATCACTTCCTATTCAGATGCACGCACGGTCGCGCGCATGGTGCGCCGAGAGCGGACCCCGGTGCGGGGAAGCTAGTAAGGATATAAACATAATAAACTGATTAAAACACTTTCAGTGTTTATATCCTTACTAGCTTCCCGCGCACCATGCGCGCGACCGTGCGTGCATCTGAATAGGAAATGGTAGCGCGCATGGTGCGCCGAGTGCGGACCCCGGTGCGGGGAAGCTAGTAAGGATATAAACATTAATAAACTGTTAAAACACTTTCAAACTGTTTAAAAACATAACGGAGATAAGCTCACCCTGAGCTGGTGCACGGCATGTCCAGCTTATAAGCCCTACCCGAAGTGGTAGGTTTCCTTTAAAGGAAGTATATTGAAAAATTGTATAACTTTTCTTTCCACAAACCATAGCAATTATTTGCTGAAAGTGGACAACCCCTTTCAGTGCCAGGGACTTCGGAAAACTGCTAATATTGTGATTGCCATGTTTGGTCAATCACCCAAGCTTGTGAAGACTTTTGTTTTATTGCAGAGCACCAGTACTGTGTACCCAGTAAAATCTCGTTAGAACATTTGTAGCTGTACAGAAATTGACTTTTGCTGTTGACTTGACCCAAGAATATGAAGCGAGACTAAACCCACCCCCCTTATTTGCAATGTAGCCCGCTCTCCGCATTGTCACCCTCCTGTTCTGTACACTGAACGATTTGAAGCCGTTTTTGCAGGTAACACATAATCCATAATTGTGAGCCCTGTGTTGCATATTTCTCTGGGCTCCCTGTAGACTTGTATGGTAAAAGGAAAGGTATTATTTAGCGCTGTAGAGCTACATTAAAGATTCCTCTGGGAACCATCTTGTGCGCTCCAGTTCAGAGATGGAGCTGGCGTTTATTTACATTTTAACCTATTGTTTACTTTCCGTGGAGTTGAGAGAGAATTTGGTTTGAACAAATTCCCAGTTTAGACTTTGTTGCTGAGAAAGCTGTTTGCTTTGCTTCCTCGGTTCTGATATTTTGGGTAGCTTTATCGAAGAATAATTAGAGGCTCCCATTCCACTGCCGTGTGATGCAGTAATTTTGTTAGGTGTTAATTGATTTCCGCCTGTGGGCATGCAAACGTTGTGGCATCTAACAGGTGCCTGTATGGCAGAGAATGGCTTGTAATTGTTTACAAAGAGGCAAATTAATATCTTTAGGGCTTCTCTTAATTCTGAGTGTTTACATGGGCATCTACATGTGCCTAGTAGAGAATGCATCATATCCCAGCCTGGGAATTTGGCTAGAATGATGGTCGTATCTGAGTTTTGGGCCATTAGTAAGCAAGTCCGTTTAGTCCACTTCTTGTTTGACTCCATAGTGTGGTTCTAATCCCCCTACACCTTACATTGAAGCTCTGTTCAGATTGATTTGAAGATCTTGTACTTGGAAGAGCATAGGCCACGATGTATAATGAAATGATATGGATGCTAAGGGGGGGCTGGAGTAAGACTGAGATGGGCCCTGGGTTGTAGAAATATAATAGCCCCTAGAAGTATGGAAATATCTTCAAATAGTACTAGAATCCTACTACTTGGGGAATGGATGATGTGTCTTTCTGCCTTCTTTCAATCTGTGGTTTCAGGATATTTTTGAAGGACCTTCAAAGGTCCTGAAATTTCTCTGGTGTACATGTGTGTTGAGAACAGGAGCATATTTATAAGGATTTAATGGATGAAGGCCCTTCTTAGTATAAAATTTAGTGCATGGTTTGGGTGGCCATGGGCCTCCTAGAAGGTGTAGGTCCTGGACTGCTGCCCAAACCGCTTCTATTATAATCCACTATTGCTGGATACTGGAAGATAAATATTCCATAGTTTGCCAAAAATTATGCACATGAGACCAACTAATAGATGGTGGACCAGACATTCACACATTTTCCCTCTCAAAGTCCTGTCCCTTTGAGGTCACGTCCGTTTTTAGTGTGAGGGTGTCTAAAACCTTCCTAAATTAATGTAGTGTAAGGCATTTTTAGACAGGTGTTTTTTGTTTGCCCACGTTACCCTAGAATTCTGATGTAAACCCTATTTGATGTGTGCCATTGTGTGTATTCCCATGTGAGCGCTCAATGGGAAGTCTCGTGTCTAGCTTTATTGTAGTTCTATTAAGAATGGCTAATCAAATTATAATATTATATTATTACATATATTATATCTCTATCTACAAGCAAAATTTATAGACAGGGCTGGTGAAAGATGCTTCATCCAGCATCTGTAATTACGAACCTTTAATGATAATCGCTAAAGCCATTTGTTCTGATGATCCATTCTTGTACTGTATTTCAACAGCAGGACTGTAAATGGAGCACTTGGAGAGCACGCAGGTCTCTCTGCACTTGTCTGATGTGCTCATTTGAATGCATAGGGAAATTTTGCCTTGGTTATGCAAAGTGTCCCATTGTTTGCAGTAGTGTGTTGTCTTTATGGAAAGAACACACAAGCAAAGTACAAGGGGAGTGGTGGCCTTTCTGTTTGAACAGCACTAACCGCATTGACTCGGCCTCTCTCCAGTCCTCCCTCTACTGATCACTTAATTGATTTAGCTCCACTTTAACATTCCTGTTTAGGCAATCCAAAACTGTTTTTTTTTTTTTCTATTTTTCTTTTTTTTTTTTTTTATATCCACCTTCATTTTCTTTTTCTTGGCACTTATTTATTTTTTTCACCTAAAGCCACTCGGCCTACTGAATAGCAAAATAAAATTGGAAATGTTAATGTGTGGCAGGCAACTGGGAGAGAATGGAGTCGCCATGGTAACAAAGCTACTTTCTCGATGCTTTCCTAAGATATAGCTGAACTGGAAGCAGATGTCTGATCTGAGTATTTTGCCTCCTTCAATGTAAACAAATAACTTGTAGGCAGGTGTTAGAAATAATATGGAAATCCTATTAAGAGGCACTGGGTTCCTGTCAGCCAGGAAGGCCCGACCACAAAGGGGCCTGTTGTCTGAATGAGCAGCAAGTCATTTCTCATTAGTGCTTTATCTTTTCCCAGGAAATGGCTGCTGCCTCTCTGTGTGTTCATTCTCCTGCAGTCTGAATGTAAGATGTTATTCATTCTGCCGTCATTTCCCCCACCTCCCTCCGTCTTTGTCTAGGGAGAAAAAAAAAAAAAAAAATCAAAGCTTGTGCAATATAGTTTGATGTTCTTTTAATTTATTTTCTGCGTCTTCCATTTCCTTGGGATTGTATTTTGTTGGGGGGGAAAAATGTAATCTGTGTGAGGTTGCTAAAGCTTACAGCTCAGTGGTGAAAAGGTTAAAAAAAAAAAAAAAAAAAAAAAAAAAGTGCAATGTATGTCTGTGTGTGTTCCGCAGTAAAAATGACTTATTGTTCCATTTTAATCGGTAGGCCTATTAACTGGCGTGGTAGCGCTCCTTTGGCGGCACTGAGGGTACAAAAGTTCAGCGGCTCCACTTCATTTGCATTTTAATGTCTTTTGCTGGACATTACTTGGGTATATAGGATATGCTTTTATTTCGTGAGCACATAGCCGCCTCCCTTATGATCAGAGTATACAAATTGAAGCAGTGTTTTAATCCCAATGTGGTGTTTCTTAAAGACTTGGAAAGTCGTTTTTTTATATATCTCTAAATACACGTAACATGGTTGGTAATTTCTGCTCTTGTATGCCAATGGCCCCCGAGACTTACTTTATAAAGCTAATAATGCGCTCACTGGTGGTCTCCTGTTGCCCTAGCAACAGACCATAGGGCACAAGGTATGTGAAATGCATGAACATCTGTGATTTTTATTTTTTCCCCTCTCAAACATTTTTCTATCTTGGCACTGATTAGGGTACTCTGGTTTGTGCCTATGACATTGCGTGAGCAGGGCTAAGCAGAATGGCTCCCCTGGGCCCTGCCCTAAGTGGTTGGCAGAATGGAAAGTGAAGTGCGATTTATCCAGGCAGTGCTTTCAGTGGTTGAGGGATTTGGCCTGACACTACTCTCGCTGGGATGTTACTAGCTTGTCTGCTACGCTTTGATATGAATAAAAAATGATCTGGTAAATCATGGAATTATTAGGTTTATTGGTGTGCCGCAGGATGAATAATCTAGTGAGTGAATGGAAGCCATCGCTTTTCAGTGGCATACAATTTTATGGTCATTTATGCTCCTTTTGCATTCCAGTTGGATGTAACTAGACCTACTAAGCTATGTGTAATGAATACACATCTTAAAGTAACAGGAGAATCTTCCACCTGTATCAGGAGTACAGGCGGTCCCCTACTTAAGAACACTCGACTTGCATACAACCCCTAGTTACAAACGGACCTCTGGTGTTGGTAACTTATTGTGCTTTAGTCCTAGGCTACAATAATCAGCTGTAACAGTTATCACAGGTGTCAGTAATGAAGCTTTAGTTTTAATCCTGATTCTTATGACAACCCAACATTTTTAAAATCCAATTGTTACAGAGACCCAAAAAAGTTCTGGCTGGGATTACAATGATAAAATATACAGTTCCGACTTGCATACAAATCAACTTATGAACAAATGTACAGATCTTGTATGTAACACAGGGACTGACTGTATATGTAGTCAGATTTTGTTACGAGGGTCTTTGTGCTTAGACCTCCTGATGTATATGTTGGCCGTCCTGTGATGGCAGACAAAATTACGCCGGTTCCTACCTGCTAATATTCAATGGCGAACATGCCGGCCCACCCCACTGGTGGCTGCTATCCTTCATGCCCATGTCGCTTAGAGGTGGCGTAGTTGTGAGAATAATTGCAATTTCTTTCAAGAAATTGCGATTATTTCATTGTTTCCATGCCAAAAAACTGCCGTAGAAGCGCAGATGAATTTCACACAGTACAGACTCTAAATTCTAGTGCAGATGTTATGCAAAAAGTTAAGTTGCATGCACCTGATTTACTTCTGCACTTGTTTCAGAATGGCCGTGCGATTTACACCAGCAGTAATCCTACAGCCATTCTGCAAGCTTCAGAAATCAGCCAAAACAGTCTGGTGTATAATGGTCCTGTTCAGCCATGCAGGTAGCTGAGCTCAATCTTTACATTACAAACATTGGTCTTTTTAATAAATCTGGTGCATTCTACCAATCAGTTATTTGACTGCAGGTTGTTGTACTGTACCTGTACACCGCCCGAGAGGTGGTTTAATGAATGCTACATCTATACAAAATATATGTATGTGCTCCTCTTGAGATCTGCCAGTCCTTCCCTGACCTGTTTCTTTTGACCTACAGTAACGTCTAACAACCACCCCTGTAACAGCATTTTTTTTATTATTATTTTTATCTATTCCTGGCAACAGTCAAAAATATAAATAGGCCTATAGGTGATGACTGAAAAATTTCAGTCCCGTTCACAGAATAAGTCCTAGAAATATGTTACAAAGTTCATCCATTTTGATACATTTATGTTCTGAGCACAAATATTTTGAGATTGGTACCTTCAGGGCTATGTATTGAAAATTCTCACGAAACTGATAATTCGACATTCTTGTTTTTTATTCCATATTGCAGTCTCTGGCTAAAATGCATATTTTGTACAAAAAAAAAGTTGTAAATGTCCCTCCTTTTAAATGTGCTCCTAATAATATACTAAAGATGTAGGTGTTCACTGTCAAGTGTCGGTCCACTAGTTTTACCTGATGTACCGGACAGTGGGGTTTTATTTATTTTTTTTTTTTACACTTTTTGATATAGTAGTTTGCCAAAATTTACATAAAAATCATATTTGTGTTACATGTAGATGCACAATCCTGATTTGTAAAGGGCTACGTAATATGATGGTGCTATGTAAATAAAGATTATTATTATTATGATGTGATCTAATGTAATATTTATCACTCCAGTCAATGCCCCTTTTATGGAACATTCATGTGTTTTAAAGCTTTCGCTTTGTAATAAATGTAAACGGGGGTCAGCGGCCTGCAGTAATAAAGCACATTAGTCTCCCTCATTCATGCCTTGGAAAGGTCAATCTGCTGAAGGGCAGATGGAGGCTTCAACCCTGTTACCTCCTATAGGCCTGTTGCCCAGGACAGAGTTCAGTCCAGTAAGCTTGGTCCATAAACTGGAGGAATTTACCGAGCTGAACCATGAAACTCTGGAATGGACTGAATGGAGTTCAATCCATTGATACAAGGTTCAGTCTAGGAAATCTCTGTGCATGAACCAAGTTTCTTTGAGTGAACTCGCTCATGGGCAAGGGGCTTTACTCTGACACTGTGATGTCATTATAGATATATACGCTATTCTAGTTGAAAAATTTCAAATCCATGTGTCATATCTTGCAATGCAGTTGGCTGGCCAAAGATGGCCACTTTTTTTTTTTGTGCATATGGGAACATCCTACTCTCCTCAAACCCCGGTTCTGCTTAAAAGCATGTAACTATGCTTCAAAAAAGCACCACATTTTTCCTTTCTTTTTACATACCTCTTTTAGGTATTGGGGCCATTTATAGCCCTTTCCTATAAAAGTCGCTTGTCCTTGCTTATTCTCCCCTTGCAGTTGTAGGACAAAGGACTCCAGTTCTTGCTAGAGATAGGAGTCACAATACCAGGAACCTAACTATCAGATATGTTAAGCCTTATATAATGCTTTCATATTTTTTTTTTTTTATTTTTTTTTTTATTATATTGCAGTGTTTATACATCTTTGGAGATTAGATTTCCATATAGTCTAGAATAAAAAAAATTTCCTCTGAACCATTTGTTTCTCTTTTAGTGATCTAATTTCTATTTGATGCGCTCTGTTATTATAAAAATCTGTGTAGTAGAGTCTATTTGATTATTTCTCCTTAATGTCCTGTGCAGAGGATGCTTTTACCTCTCTCTCTAATGTAATAGAGTTTAATCAATAGGATATTTTTGTTATATAATATCAGTTGCTGAGTGTCCTCAGTGTAATGTTGGTGCATCAGGGCATCTCAGTCTCAGAGAAACTATTAGTGACGTTTAAATGTTATCGGTCTTCTCTTTAATAAAACAAGTGGTTTACTTTGGCAGAAATTTGATGCATAGAAAGATAAGTCATGTGTATCATATTATTTTCTGCTGCATACAATGTCACTAAAAAGGTTACTCCGAGGGCAAGGGATAACCTTGTTTGATCACAACTCAAATAGTCATTGGTCATTAAATCACTTGGCAGAGTTCTACTTTTCAGATGATGTTGCAGTCTGGCTGTTGGTAATGAGCTCTGAGCAGCCAGATCAATGAGAGGTTTGACCTCCACGTTAACAACTAGGTTGTGGCGCTTTGCATGTATGGCTGTGCCCCAACTGAAATGATTTGTCTTTAAGTTTGATAAGCACTGCGTATCCCGGGGTGGAAAAGACATTTGGAGGGCAATACCTTCCTGCTGTCGTATAATATATCGATTTTATGGCAATAGTATAGAAAATAAATCTAAAAAATATATGTTCATCTTCAGTAAAGTGAGAATGACCCAAACATTTTGAAATTGGCTGAGAATGTTACTAATATACTATTCAGTGTTGGACTGCACTACTTCCTTCTTCTAGTACACGCTACCATAGCTTGCCTTTTGTTTCAGTCCCAATATGGCTGCTGACATAAGTCACGTGAGCTCTCATACATAAATGTGCACACCGCTACCTATTCCATGCACAATGGAGACGTTGTTGATGGGACCATGATGAGATTGGAGTCCCCATAAAGCAGAGGAACTAGCTGTACCCCTTTTGAGTTCCGCTGCTCAATGGCATTTTTTTGGCTTGTGAAAGTGTTTTTGTAAATGCTCATAGATCAGTTTTTTCTTTAGCACATTTGCCAAAGTTGATGTAAAAGATGTCCTATAGGAGCTCACTGGCCATGTTGGTTTTGAATAAACACTTTATAGTTCTTATTGGCTATTTTCTTGCAACTGTTGGTATCTCTGCATTGTGACCAGTCCAGTAGGTATTGATCAGACTAAGGACAAATACTTTTCATCAGGAGAGTGCTAGTTCCTAGATATCAGACTTTTGTAAATATTTCATTGGATCAATAGAGGAACTGTGATTTTCTAGGGAAAACTAATCCATCTAGTTACTTTTACGTGATTATTCTGAGCTGCCTTCTGTACATACAGCATATGTGTTAATTCAGTGTCTGTAAACTTTGTCACGTCATTATAACTTTCTTATTAGTTGGAGTGCATTGGGCAGCTACTTTTTATGGACATGTCAAACCCTATAACATACTTGGTAAGATGCAGAATAGAGCATGCAGCTGTGATTATACAGGCAGTCCCCAGTTTACATACAAGATTAGTTATGTAGGTTTGTTCTTAAATTGAATTTTTATGTAAACTGTTGGAAGTGTTTATTTTATAATTGTTTTCGGGTTTCTGTGACAATTGGATTTTAAAAATGTTGGGTTGTCCTAAGAACCAGGATTAACGATAAAGCTTAATTACAGACATCTTTTATAACTCCTACAGCTGATTATTATAGCCAGAGATCTGTTTGTAACTAGGGGTCGGGTGTTCTTAAGTAGGGGAGCGCCCGAACGGATTGTTGCATGGTGTATACTATATGAAAGCTTTTATTTAAAGGTAGAAGATGAAGAGGAAGGGAATCTACGTGTTTGATATTTATGTCATGCTATTATTCTTACATGGAGAATGGTACAAATCTATCTGCTGTTTACATAGACTCCAGACTACAAGCTGCCATAAAACCGTGCTGTTTGCTGATGGGTTGATGGGAAACCTCAGGGAGTTGGATCTCCCCCAGCTGCACTGCTGTATTATTGGAAGGCAAAGCTTGTAGAGGGAGGCGTTGTGATAAGACTATATTATGTAATTACCAGTTATCCAGTTCCCCTAGGCGTACGTGTAGATTCGCTGAACCCTTTGTGGCAGGGAAGCTGCGCCTTATTCTACAGGTGTATTTCTGACCAAGGTCTCCTAAGAAACGACTAAACTTGTGAATGCAGTTCTCGGAGTTGTGTGCAGCCCACCCCTCCCAGGCTAATGGTTTAGAATAACTATCTGTCTTTACTGAGCCAACATGTTTTTAGCCCTGTGCTTATCCTCCTCACCCTCTTAACCTTGTCAGTGAGGAGTCTGAACAGACATTGAGCAGCTGGAATGTGAGTGAGCGATTCACACTCGCACCAGTCTGTTTGTAGTGGCTTGTTTGCTTTTGATTCTTGTTGAGCTGTTGACAAAGGCTTTAGGTACAAATGGGAACAAGCTGAAATGACGCGGTGCCAGCCAGGCCTGGCGATAGATAGTGGCCTACTTTCATTTCCCAACTGTTGAAAAGAAAACACATTGAAGGAGAGCATCTTGTCTTCACAAGGCTCCCTTATCTTCCTCTTCAGTGGATATGATAAATTCATGACGCCCAGTCAGGCTGTGCTTAATGTAGGAAGTATAATTAATCCTTTTACTGGCTCCCAGCTGCCAGGGTAATTGAGATATAAAAATCCCTCACTCCGAGGACAACATAAAGCGTCCTGGTTATATGCTAATCAATATTTCCTCAATTACCTGAAATGCTGTTTCCTTTTATCACGTGGCTCATTTTGCTTTATTGACTGATGATGTCATTGGACAGTAAATTATGATTCAACAGAGAAGGCCTTTGTCGTAGGAAAAAAAAAAATCTGATCTCTATATAAATACATATGTGTATACTTAATATTCTGTGCCCTATAGAAGAAGCGAGAGCGAGGCAGATATGCATCATTCTAAATATCAGGTTGTACATTTCATTAAGGGAAATGTTCTCTCATTAACTTCCCTGGAATAAAGGCTGGCTTTCCCAGGCACAAAAATACTATAGGCAGTTGTCAGAGTAATGAGTGACTAAGGATTAAATGAAATTGTATACCCTGAAATAGAATAGCCATCTGAATTAGAAGTCATTTACTGGAACATAATTTAATTTGCATTAAGGGAAACTGTTTTCATACAATAAACTCCGAATGCTTCAGCCGTTAGGAAACAAAAAGGGGAGGGTGGAGGGAGAAAAGCACCTAACATTTGGTAATTGTCGCTGGCAATTAGAACACAGCTTTTCATTATGTTGTTGGAGGTTGGAACACGTCTTGCGCTGTACATTAATTGCTGTGTGTATATTCTGCCCATAACAACCATGTATTATAGGCTTGTAATAGGTGGAGGAGCATTCCCTCTAGTCGAGTCATCCACCTCTCTTGAGCTTTTATAGGTAACCTGTCGCCACAACCATGTTGTAGAGCACAAACAGCTAAGCATTTTATAGAAAATCATTGAAAAGGTTCAGTATAACTTATTGATCTGAGCCTTAGATGCAGGAGTATTGTACTATTTAGTTTTTTGGCCGTTATATTCATGGTATCCTGTTGGTTCTAGAGTAAGAATTGCCATTGGGCTCCTAGAATGCCCAGAGATTTTAATGAATTATAATAGAGCCACGCTAAAGGGCAGCGGTGGTTAAAAATATAACAAACTTCCTGTTATCTCCCCTTTTCGCTCTGGTTCAGCAGAGCAGTGGCCCTTATTGCCGGCCTCTGTATATTGTATACACCACTGATGATGTGGCTTTGTGGCTGATGATGCCCCATCACCACTAAGCTTCTATATGTAAACAGAGGCCAGTAAGAGGAGGCGCCACCCTGCATCTGAGAGGGGCGAGTATAGTACACTTTGATATTTTTACTCTCCCCTTTAAAGGGGTATTCCCACGAAGACGGGTTCTTAAATATACTTTAACACATTCTCTGATTTTAATGTTAACAAAAGTACATCATTTCACAGAAATAATTCCAACCTATCTCTATTAGTCCTGATGTTTACAATTTGGATGCCTGGTCAGGTTTCTCTGGCATGGATATCTTCTCCTGTACTGCAGGTGGAGGGCCAGGAGGCAGAGCACTACAGACAGAGGCACTTCCTGTCCGACAGCTGCAGCTCTACAGACAATATAAGCTCTTGATTCTGTGTGTCAAATACTAGTAGAATGTTCAGAAGCTAAATGAAAGTGTATATAAACCCTGTACCCTGATAATTTAACCAACTATCTAAACTAATCTAATCTTGTTGGCACAAGGCATCCGCCGCACTAGTGGAATAATGAAGTGTCTGCTCAGAGTCCCCTCCCCTACTACTGAATTTTACACTAACCATCAGTGAGTGATGGGTTAAACTGCAATAAAACTGAATAAAATTGTAACGTAAGGGGGCTTAAAAAAATCTTTTATTGTGTAAACATTACTAGAGGATGATTAAAATTTGTGAACGTTTCTTTCATGGGCAAACCCCTTCAATATATGGATTGAAAGGGCCCCAGTAGCAGTTTCAATCTAAAAAATGTGGCACTGTTTGGTTTGCTAATGTGACTGCATTATAGGCCTTGTCGGAAGTTCTGTTCCAAGAACTGGAACTGGAATTCTAGTTGGATGTAAAACTTATTCGGAATTTTTTTTTTTTTTTTTTTACCACAAACTATGTTAATCTCAACTGCTGCTTCTCCAGAACATTCATTCAGATTAGACAAAATGTACCCTTTAGTATTATACTTTTTTTTATTATAATTAGTGAGTGTTTGGTGACAACGGAATCCAAAAGTTTCCAAAAACATCCTTTTGGGAAGAGGTGGATGTATTTCTGCAGAACAGATTCTGGCCAGTCTGAGAAAGCAAAAAGGAATAAATGCGCAGTACTAGGGCTCTGTTGCCCAGTTCTTGGGCTGACACCATGCGGTTCATGTGTTTTCATAAGGTGCCGGAGGTGATGGCAGCATGGCCGCTTCTTTAATTTCACTAAAAGACTTGAGCATATCTCATTATAGCCACCACAAAGCTCTCGGCAGCAAGGCTCGGAGGAGCAGTGTCAGCTTAGTGTGTTGCCACCGGGGAGCAGAGTGTGTCCTGACATGTCTGGATAACATGGCACAGCAGCTCATTGTAATGTGATAGGCTTAGCTTTGTTCATGTTTTTGAGTGTCCTTTTGACACTGCTAATGAGCGAGAATATAAAATGATACCATATTGACAAGCTTGGTCTACTCCCAGAGTAAATTGCACACGTTATTTGAGACGCTTGGATAATTCCTCCCCCTGCATTTAATTGCTGGTATGAAAATTTGTATTCATTTTGTAGGCTGCTCGGGGTTGGAGCGCAGATTGCAGATGTAATATGCTGCTTCCAGTTTTCCCCATCCTCCCTGCTAACACTTCTGTTGACTAAGTGGATGTTCCTGAATTACAGGCCTTCAGTGTGATGTTACCTCCCACATCTCCTATTGAAAGGCTGAAAGATTTTGGGTGTGTTGCAAGCTGCCAGTGTATGAAGTGATGCAATATCTCCAATTATGTTCTATACATTGGAAACCGCCCCCCAGGAGTAATCAAATACTCTGTGTATTAGTAAAACATGTATCTATCATATACTAAGAAGTTTGCCTCCCCCCCCCCTCCCCCTTCATTAATAATACAAAACTTTGCAATTATGCCTGGCATTCTGCTAGGTTGTTATTATTATTAATGAGTGATATATAATTTTATTTTTATGAAAGTGACAACAATACGGACATATTGGTTGTCACGTGTGATTTGGGTGGTAATATGTGACAGAAACAATCACTCATCACTGTTTTAGTTTGTAGTGATGCTTGAAAAGGAGATGTGAAGCAGTAAGGTGCATTCATTATTATTGATGTGCACAGTTTATTGGAACCTATGATCAGCAGTTATGGGGTTTCGCCATGTAATTTCAGTGAAACCTCTTTTTGAGAAGACTGTCAAGTTGGTCTTTTAAAAGGGGAGGCTCCTCATAAGGTAACAGCTTCTTTTAAAGTATACGGTAATTAGAAAAAAAAAATCGTACACTGAAAAAAAGTTGGTCTTTTGAGAACAGACTTGCCCTCAAAGGGGTAGTCTCCTGGAGCGATTTCACTGTGTGTATTAGGATACAGGTGGGTCCCCTACTTAAGAATATCCAACTTGCAGACGACCCCTAGTTACAAACGGACCTGTGGACCAGCTTTGTTAATCCTGACAACCCAACATTTTTTTAAATCCAATTGTCACAGACCAAAAATATTTTTGTCTGGGGTTAAAATTATAAAATACAGTTACGACTTGCATACAAATTTAACTGAAGAACTAACCTACAGAACCTTGTATGTAACATGGGGACTGCCTGTATAGGTGCTGTCAGACACACACATGAGCACTTTGTGTACATTGATGAGGAGTGGCCCTAAGCGCTGAGCTGGTAGGCTCAATCCCTCAAACCAGACACTCTAGTACCGTGATTGTGGTTGTCTTATATTCATCATCCATGGTCCCCCCCTTTTTAAAATCAACTTTTACCAGTCATCAGGAGCCCTTTTTCTGGCTCCCCCATGTCCCCATAGATTATAGTGTGCACATTGCAGAAGTGCTTTTATAATAAAACAGACTTTTTTCCGATAAATGAATTTAGATGAAAGTTCACCTCTCCCTCTGCAGAGCAGTGTCCCATGGGAGTGGCCATAAAAAGCTGTTTTCTCCCCACCCAGGAAACCGATCCATCATGTGCCTATATAAAAAAGGATATGGGTGGGTTTTTTAAAATTATTTTATTTATTTTTAATTTGTACTAGATGCATCACAGAGATGGTCTCCCAAGGGGTGGG
Source organism: Engystomops pustulosus (assembly GCA_019512145.1). Classification (NCBI taxonomy): domain Eukaryota; kingdom Metazoa; phylum Chordata; class Amphibia; order Anura; family Leptodactylidae; genus Engystomops; species Engystomops pustulosus. The sequence continues at coordinate 201,765,546 of CM033641.1, forward strand.
GGTGGGGAGGGGGCTTCTTGCTGGCCACTCACATAGGACAAGGTAAACTATCATCTAACTTTTTTATTTTTATCAAAATAGCCAGATTGGCTCCTTTGCATCATGTTTAAAAATTGGTTTTGGGAGGAAGTTGGAAACAAATATAGGATGATTATCTGTCATGGTGCCTGGTAAATGTGCCTGGTTTATCATGCTGGATGATAAAGTTCCTACCCCTAAAGAGGGTTACAGAAATTATGTACATAAATAGCTGTATGATGCAAAGCTGACACATTGGGCCACATTTACTAAGAACAATGTAGACTGTACTATGTGCAGTTTGCCTGTGTATAGTGCAGTGTGTGCCAGATTCAGGATTTCTAGCGACTGTTATATTAAAAATAATAATAATAATTCTTAATTTATATAGTGCACACAGATTACGCAGCGCTGCATAGAGTTTGCCAAATGGGTCCCTGTCCCCATGGGGCTCAAAATCTAAACGGCCTACCCGTAGGTCTTGACTGTTATGCATGAATCTGGTGCCTTCTGCACTTTCTTGGCAGAGTGCATCGCTTGGGTTCTTTGTGTGTTCTTCAGGTGAATTTGTAAGTTGGAGCTGGTATAATTTATAATTGTTACTATGGACCAAAACTTTTTTTTTTTTGTCCCAGTGACAATTGGATTTTCAAAATGTTGTGCTGTTGTGAGAACAAGGATCATAAATAAGAATTCATTACATACATCTTACATCTGATCATTGTAGCCTGGGTCTAAAGTAAAGTATCCAGAGAGCTTCACCAGGGGTCACAGTGTGCAGAGAGGTTCGTCTGTAACTAGGGGTAGTCAGTAAGTCAGTTGTAGTGGTAGAAGTTGGAAAGGTAACACAACATGTGCCGATTACGCTGTTTTAACACTTTTTTTTGAGAATTTTTTTATAATGGATTTTCTTTAATTAAGCAATGTACTATAGTGATAAGATGGGGGGCGGTATGTCGCACTGTAGCTGAACTGTATTCAAAGTTCTCAGCTGAGTTGTGACCTACTTCATGGTTAACCCAAGGTGCTCGATATAGTTTGTAGACCTTTGGAGATATAAACCTACAGGAGCACATATACCTAGCACATTTACCTAGAATTGAAGCAAACCATAAACATACATAGTTGTTTGTTGGTGGACTCTTTCTAGCTCATAAAATGGTGGTTCACATTTTCACTATTTAATTGTTCTGTATAATTGTGTATTAAACCGACAATTTCTGATGGACATGATCCATCTCTCTATTTGGTGGTAAGCTGTAGATTTTTCTTTTTAGAGTCTTGTGTTACAATTTCTAGTGTTTTTTTTTTATATATAAAGTACTGTGGTAAAAAAATGTACTTATTCAGCTTGATCTCTTTACATTAAACTTAATAACCCTCTTAATGTGGAAGTGCAGCTTGCATTGAAATTTCAAGTATTGATATTGCTGTCCCGCTGTCTCAGGCAAAATGTAATAATCTGTTCTCCCAGGCATTTACATCTTGATAGCTGCATTAACCATGTAATGCTGTAGTGCTGTGATATTATGCCACTTAAATGAATTATAGATAAAACTTAGAAATTTTCAAGGTTAAAAAAAAATACAAAATGGCAAAGCTATTGTTATGGTGGCCGTACTGGTTGGATATTTTCTGGAACAGGTGACCATACACATTGCATGAAAACTGTACGGCCGTCTAATGTGTCAGACTTTCCAATTCTCATCTGATGATATGTAATTTAATTACCTGATCCTCATTGCTGTCTGGAGGTAGGGTACTACCAGAAGACTTTGGGAATAGCTTTCTATGTTCATTCATGCATGAGAGAGGACAAAATAAACCTTGTACAAACTGCTTTCTAATGTATATAGAGGCTAGTGTACAGTATATTGGCCTCTGAAGGCTGATGTTAGTCAAGTGCAAAGTAGTTTGATCCTTATGGCCCCTATGCACAATAGATACCCCACCCTTCCTAGCAGCACCAACAAACACATGGCCATAGCTGGTCTATGAATCCCAGTTCATGGATTGGCCGCATTTCTCAGAACAACCACAAGGTATGATGCAAGGAATCCCTTCTTCCAAGCTGTACTTTTTATAAAGGGTCGGTTAATGTTTGTTGGGCCGTCTGATCCCTCAGACCATTTCTGATTTGGAGCATAGATGGATCTGCTATGAAATATAAATACCTAATCTTTCTATTCTCCCTCGATATATCTTGAACCAGTAATGGCACCTTACTGGTACGCCCAGCCAAACCACATGTAAGGAGTAAACAGTTGGGTGAAAGTATATGGGCATCTTTTATAATGAGACATCTTGTGGATAATTGAACCCTTTTACTCCACCTTTCCTCTTCTCATTCCTGGATCTTCAGATTGTGGCAGGCCTACCTAATGATAATTTATAGGTGCAAGCTGCCTGTAGAATTTGTCACTGCTGGCAATAGTATAATACAGGTACTGGTAGTCCGACATGAGAACCGACTTGCACAGCAAGTTTTTCTTCTGCATTTTGTGTGTGGTATCCTTGCAACATAGTCTGGTTACTTGGTTCCCCTTTCTAGTCTCAAAGTAACGTATCATTTTGTAGTTAATTTTTAAAGTATATGCAGAATTGGATAAAATCTGTAGATATACCCTGTTTAAACAAGCTGCATATACAAATGATATATGTGGATATAACAAAATGTAATGTTTTTTTATTGGAGAAAATTGCCTCTTTCTCCTTTTATTAGGCACCATTTCTCCTGCCCTACTTCCTAAATCCTTCAGTCACTCAGTTTACTGCTAAATCCATTATGAGAGAAGTGACGGACAATCTGCTTAATGAGGGGTCAGGTAGGAAGCAGCTGCAGAGTGAGAGAGAAGTGAGGACATGCACAGAGGGGCTGCTGAAGACTCTAGTAAGTGTTCTATCTTTTTCCCCAGTGCTGGGTTTATAGAAAAACTCAGTACTGCTTCTATTATGTCCTTTTAAGCTGTTTATGGAGCCTGAAGAAGAGCCAAACTGTTTAGAGCAAAAATAAAATGCACAAAATATTACTTTTTGGGTGGCTCTAATGTACCCTTGCCTTGTTAATAGCTACAGGCAGTACGGGTTACATACAATATAGGTTATTTTAGGTTTAAGTTAAATTTGTGAGGACAGGTATTCTTTGTAAGTGTAACTCCAAGCCAAATTATTTTGCCTTGGACTAATGTAAAGTAAATTACCAGCATCCAGACAGAGCTTCCCCAGAGGGGTCAATCTGTGGTGTTAAATCAGGGACTCCACAAAAAACAAATTTCCGGATCCAGCTAGGTGCAGATTAAAATCGCCTTTATTCGATTTTCAGGGCATCCATCAGATAAAATACAGGTGGCATGGTATAATCGTCAACGCGTTTCTAGCACATACAAGTGCTCTTAATCATGACTGAGTTATGATCTTCCTTGTTCTAGAGTCGTATATGCCACAGAGTAGATTGGAGAACACAAGTACTGTACATATTTGTTGAATGCCTGCTTGTAGTTAATTTTGTTACCTTTACTTTGTCTTCTGTGCTGTATCTCCTATCTTCCTTTGCAATATTAAGCTGGGCGGTATATGTAGTGCTTTGTTTTAGGCCTGGCAACCTGGTGCTGTTTGGAGTCTGTTTTGTATATATTTTCTGTTCTCCTGGAAATTTGTTTTATTCGTGGTTACCTGAATCTATGGTTTTCTGCTGTTCTCCGGAGAAAAGGCATTTGTTAATTCGATGTGCGGTGCATACCAATTAGACGTGAACTATGATTATGTTGTCTGAATGGCACCATGCATCTTTTCCCTTTTCTGCTACCGTGCCTGATGCCATTTATTTGGAGATTGTGAACTGAATTTCCCCTATGCAGCCGCTTACGGCTTTACTGCCTATATGTCCCTAGGCACTTTACAACATGCTTTAATCTTAACTGCTCATATCTCTCTGTTGCTAGTGATGAACCTTTATCGCTTTATACCTCATTGTATAGTGGGAATAAATATTTCTCCTTGTTTGCTAGCCACCGCATGTATTCGGCTTGGTCTTACCGTGGAAGAAAAGGTGCACCACATGCGCTTTAACAGTCTAAAACATTTTATAGGTCATGTGGTAATCTATATTACTGATATGTGACAGTGATGGTCCCAATCCAAGCATCATGCTTATGGAAATGGTAAGATCTGACAAAGGTTGGCCAACCTGCTAATATACAGAAGGAAAGTGAGAACAATGAAATGCAACATGCCTTATCCTTCATTCTCATGGAAGATCACTTGCCACCAGTTGTCTGGCAGAAGCGTATTCCCTATTTAGAACACTTATTGAGCCTTGAGTGCATGTGTAAGGATCATAAGGAATTTCTGCCAGACAAATAAACCTTTTGCCAACTGCTAAGCTATATAATACTGGTCATGTATGCTTATAGAAAAGAAAAATGCTTTTGTTATTCTTAGCATCTAAAGAAAATCTACCATCAAAAGCAAGCATGATAAACCAGGGGCACTTAATCCTAGATTGGTCGGAATGTTCTTATATTATATTGTTATCAATTGCTTCCTTCTAAAATAAACTTTTCAAATTGTGCTAATGAGCTGGAAGAGCTCTGGGGGGTGTTCCCAGAGCCACTCAGGTGTCTTTTCACTGGTCACAATGAGCAGAGTAGGTCTCTCCATCCCCTGCACTTTCTGGTGCTGCTACATCATACAGGCAGAGGGAAGGTGAGACTTGTTTTGCTCATTATAACAACCAGTGAAAAGTCTTCATCAAAGGGCCCTATAACGACCACCCCCCACTGCAAGAGCCCTTCAGATGGATTAACATAATTTTAAAAGTTTTATTTTAGAAGGAAGGAGACTGTGGATAGTAAATATAAGAAGGCTAACACAGTCACAGTGCCTGGATCTATAAGCAAGTGTCCCTGGTTTATCCATGCTTTATAACAAAAACTTCACTTGTTTGTCTTCATCCCAAAATGGTTTTCCCTACAGACAACTGTGGTGCTGTTTCTAATAGAAAGTGTTTTTTATAGCAATGTATCCCTCTTAATAAAAGTCCTTTTTGCCCCCAAAGTGATGCAGCTACGTTTTGGTAGCTACCTTTTGTGAGTAATATTAAATCAGACTTGTTATACCGTGTGTAAATGCTCTCATGTATAGTCGCATGGATGGTCATATAGGGATTGTTGCCTTCCTTTTTCAGAAACTGATGTGATAAAGACTTTAATGAACTGTAACATTTTGAAGTAGACTGCTTTTTTAATGTTTATTTATTTATTTTTTTTTTTTAATTTGCTATTGGTTAAAGAGAACCTGCCATGCAATTAACCCACCCCAAATGAATACTTTTATTAAAATAAATAACTTTGTTATATAAGTGGACTCTTCATGTTATGTGACCAGGGTGGGATCATCTAAGGTCCTGTTACATGTGTAACTTCTAGCCCATGTATGTATCTGAAATCACAGCATGCCTCCATGGACTTCTACCTCTGTTCATCTCCTGACGAGGTACGCTGTGATTTCATGTGATCAGATACATACTTGGGATGATGTTGAATATATCATCACCTTGGTCACGTGACAGGGGCAGCAGTAGATGGGGGGGTGAGAGGGCTGGCTGAGCAGAATACACCCCCTTTGATGCCAGTAAATACAAAATAAGGAAACCTTTTTTTAGCTAAAAGAAGAGAGTCAGTCAGTTAATAGGGCTCTATGGGAACCTGCCACTAGCTGCACATGTTAAAATGTAGTGAGAGGTTCCCTTTAAGGTAAAATGTTCTTAATACTTTGTGTTTACCCAGCCGCCTTTTTAGTACAAGCCAAGATGATTATTACATTGGCATTTTAGTGTCTTAACCTACGTTTTATAGTCCACATTTACAAGCTGCACCTGTTTTTCATCCGTACTTAATGAAGTATGGGAGATATTGCTTAACAAATTGGAAGTGGTCATTTTACTCTGATATTTCTTCATGTTAAATGGAACATTGAGACTTCTTTCTAACATGTCAACTTCACAATCTCTCAAGTGAAGCAATTTGACTTTTTTTTTTCTTCACTTCATTATGAATAACATTCTCTGCTGAATTGTCACTATATCAATTTTTTTTTCTGTTAAACTTGTAGAGAGAAGCGACAGGACACAATTATTCAAAGAATGCAATGTTCTAAAAAGTCTCCATAACTTATATAAAAAAAAATTGCAAAGTGATAGTGCCCCAACTATCGCATCAGACATAGATTTAGCCAAGTCTTTTGTCCTTAAGAGACTACAGTACAGACCTATTACTTATTCAATATTGAAACCACTGGGCTAAGTGGTGCTTTACCATGTAGAAGGAGTACAGTAGATGTTTGTTTTTCTTTTTGGGTAAAAAAAAAATTAAGAAAATTAAATAATATACTTTTTAACAGCATCAATCATTCTATACAAGTGCATGTGCAGTTAGATCTATTTCTTGTACTTTGCTAAGGGCTGCTTTTTGCTTTCTTTCAGAGCTCATCAGTGTCTCCGTCTGCAAGTTTTAGAGCAGCAGAAAAGCACAGAAATTCGGCAGATTATTCCTCAGACAGTAAAAAGCAAAAGACTGAAGAAAAAGATATAGCTGCCCGTTATGTAAGTACTTCCAAGTCGTTGTGGAATATGGCACCAGCTTGCCATGGCTCTTGTTCATCTGCATGTTCAGTGTACCTGACTCGACGGGACTCCAGACCTCGCTATTTATCTTTGACAAGTAAATATGCTTAATGGTTCATAAAGCAGCATAAATATTTCCAAAGGGAGTATTTGGTTAGGGTGAATACAGTCAAGAGTTTGTTTAGTGAGAGGTACGTCCAGTTCATATGGTTATCTGTTTACTTGGTCATCAGCATGTTGCTATGGACTATGTTGTCTAAAAGATGATTAGAAAAATAGATATATTTTTTTTTGTTCATTAAAGTTAGAAGCATTTCTTTAAGAGATCACTTCCCAATCAATATCCAGCATGATAAACCGGGGACACTTATTGATCCAGGAACTGTGACTGTGGTAGTCTTCTATTTGTTATGCATGGCCACCTTCCTTTTAAAGGAAATCTACCACCAGGTTCAAGGATTGTAAGCCAAGCACACTAACATGCAGATGTGTATTAATGGAGCCTGCACCCCCTTTAAGGATCATTTCCATAATTTTTGCAGGCTTTTCTTTAAAAGAGCAGAAGTGTGCTTGGTTTACAATCCTTCAACCTTAAAGCTCTTTGAGGTGTTACCAGTGCCCCTCTGTGCTGCACCTGTACCCGCACCCGCTATTGAATGGTCTAGTCATGCTCCCTCAGCACATCCCCTCCCTGAGCCCAATGTAATCTCACTGCAGCAGAAGTGCTCTTCTGGGCCATTACATTACATTAAAATGTAAGAAGGCCATAAATACCAAATATAAGAAGATTACCACAGTCATGGTGCCTGGATCTTTGAGTAAGTGTCTCTGGTTTATCATGCTTGATTTTGTTGGTATATTTCCTTTAAGGGGAACCTGTCCTGAAGATTGTTGCCCTCAAATCCAGGTTCACAATGATGTCCTCCAATATTTTAGGAGATTAAATATTATGCAGAGCAGAACTTGTGTATTTAGAGATTATTAAAGAAGGCTGAGGGTCATGGAAGGATGTCCTCTGCTTCGCCAATTGACAAGTTTTTCCAAGGATTTGGCTGTGTGCTTGATAGGAATTATTCTCTAGAGCTGGCAGGAATTGCCTGCGTCTATAAGGGACAGACAGACAAAACTCTGTAGATGTTAATGAGTGCTCCAAACGATTGCTGTAAATGCTGTAACTCTAATTGACATGATCTTGGCCCCCATGACAATAGAGTATTGGGCCTTGTCTGATGTTGTCCCAAAGGAGTCATGTGACGTGTTGTTATTTTTCTTGTAACTGTTATGGAGTAGTCTAAATAGGGCACTCTTTGACCTTTGACTCATAGTAGTGAAGCCTATGAATTCTCTTGAGGTGTAAGTCAACAGATCCCTAGGCCCATTATTTACAACACACGAAGCAGAAATTACATGGGTTTATTGGATCTCAGAAAACCCCTATATGCCAGGGACAGATGAGAAGTAGTTGTGTTAGATTTGTTGTTTGATTACAAACTCTTTAATTTCTCATTTCAGGACAGCGACGGTGAAAAAAGTGATGATAACCTTGTGGTGGATGTTTCCAACGAGGTCTGTGTTCTGCTTATTTTATTTTGTTTGCTTTGTCATTGTTGTGCTTCATGTAATATCAATGAGTGTTATGAAGACCATTTAACCCTTTAATAACTTTGAAATGGCAACAACTTTTTTTTTTTCTTCTCTCAAAGGATCCTTCTTCACCAAGAGGAAGCCCTGCACATTCTCCGAGGGAGAACGGCCTGGATAAAGCCCGACTTCTTAAAAAAGATCCTCCTATCAGCCCGGCCTCCATTGCATCTTCAAGCAGTACACCTTCTTCAAAGTCCAAAGAACTCAGCCTTGTAAGTCACGCTTGAAGTAGAAGAATTCTTTTTATCTAATTTTCAGATCACGAATAACCAAAACGTTGTGGGTGGAAAGCTGGCTCACAGCCAGGACCCTCAATAAAGACCCCAGCAAACAGTCTGGTTACCTGTGCTCTGAATATGTGATGGCTTATTAACTATCTTACCGTAAGCACTGGACTCTTCTTCTGTATGAAGGAGTTGAGTCCATAAGCTCTCCTGAACTTTTTCCCTTTTGAAAATTGAGAACAAATTATACATTTTGAGGGCTGTGCTCCTCCCTGACATGACCCTACAGGTGTGTTTCCATTTTTGCTGCTCTGGTTACACTGGTCTGTTGTACACTCCTATGTTATGAATAGATACTTGAAAGATCTGATTGTGAAAGCACATATGTTATGACTCTTCCATTAGGGATGTTGACTTAAGCAGGGTGAGTATTTGAGGTTTTCAGTCGAGTAAACCATAAAGTCAATAAGTTGTTTACTTTTGGGAGGATTCAAGTCATTTAGCATGTTGTATCCTTTGCTCCAGCCAGAGATTCTTTTTGTTAGTGGTTGTGTAGTGCTGATGTAACTCTTACATGTTTGTTTTATCTAAAGACAAGCATATTTGCACTTTGGAATTTGGATTGAGTGCTTTATAAAACCTACTTCTATCTCTCCCTTTATATTTACCTCCTGGAAGAATGAGAAGTCTACAACTCCTGTTTCCAAATCGAACACACCCACTCCACGTACTGATGCCCCTACACCTGGCAGCAACTCGACTGGACTGCGGCCTGTGCCTGGCAAGCCACCAGGAGTCGACCCATTAAGTAAGAGCAATATTTCTATTTAAAGGGAATTTTTTACCAATTGTGAAACATAATTATAGGGGCTGCCATCTTGTCTGAGCTGTTCAGAATTTAGTGAGAAGTGTTACAGCAGCCTAATGGCTTTGCTCAGTGATGGAACGGAGCAGACTCATTGTGGGTTAAGACAACCTCCACAAAACGGTGCCGTTCTCGGGCTGAGAACTTTTTTTGCATTCTGTGTGTCGTCATGGGCATTTTGGTGCTGATCTGTATGTTCATCAGAAATGGTCTTTGTGTCATCTGTTGATTTAACAAATCTGCAAATACTTGGGTCACACAGATCACACCATTTGGCAGTGATATTTTTAACATTCCTATTGACTCCTATGGGATGGCCTACCCCACATACATGGGCTATGACCTGCTCTGGGTTTTCTACAGCCTGCAAATGGATTTGTGCAAAACACGTTCATGTCCATTCAAAGTATTGTGGTGTTGTGCCATTGGGCAGATTTTTCTAGGGGTAACCTGTAACATAGTCTATTGTCTGCAAATAGACAAACCCTCTATGGAATTAGCCAGTGTTAATTTATTATAATTATTTATTATAAAGATCGATTTTATTTTTATTTTTTTCAATTCCACTTAAATCAATTCCCTTTAATTATTCATTTTATAAGCTGAATTTTCTCTGTTGGCATTAGATTTAATTTAATATAGATCTTATGCATTCCTTATAATGTGATATATAAGGGTAGGGTTGTATATCTGCATGATTTGGATCTTTTATTCCCATCCATGCACCCTCTTAGGCACTGATAGCCAGTTAAGGAATGACAATGACAAGTGGTATGATGATTAAGTAGCCCTTTTAGACTTGTGCTTATGGAGCCACAGTCAGATGTGGATGAGATGTGGATGCAGCACTACGAACAAAGTCTGTTACTGATGCAAAAGCTATGAATTTCAATTACTATTGTAATTTACAACCTGTCTATACATGTTCTTTATAGCAGGTCTAAGGACTCCAATGGCAGTCCCTTGTCCTTATCCAACACCATTTGGAATAGTCCCCCATGCTGGGATGAATGGAGAACTGACCAGTCCAGGAGCTGCCTATGCTAGTCTACACAACATCTCCCCACAGATGAGCGCTGCTGCGGCCGCAGCTGCAGCTGCTGCAGCGTATGGCAGGTCCCCAGTGGTAAGTCATTTGTTATATTTTGACAATGTTTTTGTGCATTTCAAAATATTTGTCTATTGGCGGTGCATACATAATACTTGTCTATGCTGAGAGTTTGCTATGATATACACAGGCTACACAACCTAATGTGAGCTAAATCTATCAAGCAGTATATGTAGTGTGCCAATCTTTTGTCTTTTCTCTTGTACTCCAGTAAGCAAAATTAGTTAAAGTGGTTTTCCCAGAAAAGTGATCTGCAGTAGTCCAAGAAGCAAGACACTGGGAGTAGGGTAACCTTACCAGAACAGGGCTTGGATGGAAAAGTGATCGTACCTGCACATTGCTGCAGATTTTGATATATTGTCTGGTCCCATAGACTTGGAATGGATTAGAACTTGGTGTCTCTGTACCTATATACGGTTATGATTCCTGAAAATAATTTCCTTTTGGGGTCATAAGTTGGGCATGATGTGTGTAAATCTACTAGCACACTGGACAATCTACATCCCACCAAAACAACAAAATGCCAGATTTCAAACACCAATGTGTCCAAAAGTATATAAATTGCATTTAATTCTAATAATAAAGGGGGAAAAAACATTTTAAAAGAAATGCACTGTACTGAAGGAACACAAAGAAAAACATTGGGATCACGCTAGCATAATGAAACACAACTCATTCTGGTGCTGAATTCATATTTGTACAACTCCACAAATCTATCCCAATGTCTCACAAAAAGTTGGTTAATAGGTTTGATATTGTCATATATATAGTCATATAGTCTGCAATACACTCAGTGAGGAACTTATCAAATCAACAAGCCTAAACTATAGGAAAAGGAGATAGAGAGGATGCTCTCTAATGTACAGAAACTTCAAACGATCTTCTCATTTGAGAGGGTTTAGGTCTGTTTTGGTATTAAAACATAGATGTAGGTATGCCCTTACTGATCCCAAAGGGATAGATTTGTATTTGTTGTTTTGTAGTAGCAATAAGAACAGAGCTTGTACTTAATATTGGCAGGTGCAATCGTCATGTGCAGAAAACTTTTTAACTGAGGAAGCCAGCGTCTACTCTGTGACACCCTGACGCACGTTTTGCCACGCTGCGTTTCATCTGCCTTTAATTTTATGCAAATATTATGTTTTAAGAAACTATGAAACTTGCCTCTTTTTAGAATAAAAATCTGTCAAACCAATGAGTAGGTTACCAATGTTTGTCTCAATGGAAGAAGAATTGGGTCATGTTCACTGTTGCAGCAGAGCCTCCTTTTAGATAGTGTCAAAAATCTGGTTGAAAAGTCCTCCAAAATGTGATGGACACTTGATAATGCCTTCATAGAGAAGGCAAAACATCTCGTTATGAAAATGTTGCTTTATTCCACCATAGTAAATAAGTGTTGCTTTATTGCTATGTTATGATTTATAGTCCAAGTGATTCTCTTAAGAGAAAAATCCGGAAAATACCCTGCACACATGTGAACATATACACAATTTTCTATACACTTGCATATTTGTATGTAGCAGTAGATGTTCCTCCACCCACAGTGTGTTGTCTTAAAGATCTGTAGACCTACAATTGTTCTCATGTTTCCCCACTTTTTATGCAGGTTGGCTTTGATCCCCATCACCATATGCGTGTTCCAGGAATCCCTCCAAACCTGACAGGCATCCCAGGTGGAAAGCCGTGAGTACTTAATAATTCTCATCTTTCTGACAGATAATCTTTGCCGTTTTACTCCATTTTATGTTTTTTAAGATAAAATTGAATTGTCTAAGAGAATTATTTTTCTTGGGCCTTATGTTTTTGGTCGATTTAATTTTCTCTTGTTGTTCTTCTAAAATGTCTTTTTAGCTTTTCTGCTGTGGTTTACGGCACAGACTACAGATGCAGTTTTTATGTATCTTTCAGAATACATTGTTTCAAGGATAATTGCTTTGTGAACACCAATAGATAACTTCTAAATCAAAACAAGGCGGCTGGAAATGCTCAAGAGGGTCATAAAGGCTAAACTATGATTAGGGATGAGTAGAGCAGGAAGCTGAGGTGTGGGGATGAGGATATGCTTCCTTTAGTGCCGATGTAAAGTTTTCATTTTGTCTTTTTACTTATATGCCTGTTGTGGTGTTTGTGGAATTATACTTGTAAGATTACTTAGTGTTAGGGTTCATTCACACGTGATATGTCTGCCGTGCAGGCATACCGCCTTGTGCTGACCCCTCCTCCCTCAATAGAAAACAGCGGCGCCTGGCTCCACACTTTCAAAAAGATGGTGCATGCTCTATCTCTTTGCGGTGTACAGCGCGGATCGGGCCACACATATGTGGCACCGTACAGCCGCTGGGCCCCCATTGGCGTCTATGGGGCGTACATGCAGCCACAAATTTGCGCCCGCATGTTTGTCCCCCAGACGGCCGTGTGAATGAGCCCTTATGACTTGTTTTATTTTTCATATATTAGGAAGAGAGGAATAGTATACCACTTGTGGAATTTGACAATTTAGTTTCATCTCCTGAATATGTTTTAAAATTATTTCTTTTTCTAATTAGTGCATATTCATTCCATGTAAGTGCTGACGGTCAGATGCAGCCAGTTCCGTTCCCTCCTGATGCCCTGATCGGCCCCGGGATCCCTCGGCATGCACGGCAGATAAACACACTAAATCACGGGGAAGTGGTTTGTGCCGTCACCATCAGCAACCCCACAAGACACGTGTACACTGGTGGAAAAGGATGTGTAAAAGTCTGGGATATTAGTCACCCAGGGAACAAAAGCCCTGTCTCTCAGCTGGACTGCTTGGTAAGTATTTTTGGAAATGTTAGAAAAATGGCAAGTTAAACAAAATATACCATTTTTTATGAGAATTTCCTTAGCAATAAATATATATTTTTGGACATGTGTGTGTATTAAATTGTGTGCTAAGCTACTGTTACTACTTATAGGTGGAAGCTGCATATTTTATTAAAACATGGACACGCACACAGAGCTTGTGGGCAACCAGCTTTTATGTTCTGGATTTACCAGACCAAACCTCCACAGCTGAAGTGAACTTAGCATTTCTGTAGCAGCACCGATGTGCAATTGTTGCTTACTTAACCTTAGTCCAGTATCCCATGTTTTATTTTGGATTAGGAGTGTTTTTAGAAGTGGACCCCCAAGTAATCCGACACTATCTTGTGTATTGGTGATGTGATGTGGAATAACCCCATTTATTGTTGCCAGCTTTCTCTCTGCTTTATACTGCAGCTTTTTAGGTGGGATTTAAATAAATAATTGTGAATTAAATAATAGCACACCACATACCTAAGAAGGAAATGTATGCATAGAGAGCATGTTCCCCTACTGAAGGTCCTCTTTATGTATTAGACACTATGGAGAATTATCATGGCTCTTTATTATACAATTAGTAAATTCATAGCTTATCAAATAGAGATTCATGAGCAAACCCTTCTTTAAAACACTGCTTAAAGACATGCGGTGGAGTGATTAATAACTTATTTTGGCCTGGAGCCACCATAGACATTCTCTGGAGGGTGGTAACCTTCTATGTAGCAGAAAATAATGCCATTAATTTACCATTCATTGAGGATTAATAGTGGAATGTAAAACGGTGCAGGCGATATTTTATCTATTAGCATATTGACTTCTGCACTGAACTATATATCATGTAGAGCTAAGTTGTTCAGCATTCGAAAGTTTGGGTTGACTTTCCAGCCTTGGATTTTGATGTTAATTAAGATAAATTATCTTCCAACACCGAATTTAAGATCAAGTTTAAGTAGTTGCCTAATGTCATATCATTTTCTGGCATGAATCCACTCTATCATTGTCATAACAGCAAATGGCTCATTAAAACCAGGAGGGGATGTTTGCGCTCTAAGAGCTTTCCCGTGTAGAGTTTAACCCAGCACCCATGAGGTTTTTATTTTTCATGCATTTTTTTTTAAGTTGCAAAATAAAGTACAAATAGCAATTCTAATATAACAGCTGTTTACGTAGAACAATGAATAACTCAGTGTGACTGTTACTTGCTGGAAGTACCTATTTCATATCCCAATGGTTTTTGTCTCTGCAGAACAGAGATAACTACATCCGCTCCTGTAGATTACTCCCTGATGGGCGCACTCTTATTGTTGGAGGGGAAGCCAGCACGTTATCCATATGGGACCTGGCAGCACCCACCCCACGTATAAAGGCAGAGCTGACATCATCTGCTCCTGCCTGCTATGCCCTGGCCATCAGCCCCGATTCCAAAGTCTGCTTCTCCTGCTGTAGTGATGGCAACATTGCCGTGTGGGACTTGCACAATCAGACCCTTGTAAGGTACGTACGTCGTCTAAAGGCCACCTACATAACGATGGCTTAAAGAATTTATAATGTTTTAAATAAGACTGGCTTTGTATGTCTGGCATTACATTGCACAACTACTATACACAATCAGTTTATCTGTCGTTTTGGTGTATTTCTTTGCATCTCAAGGTCAATATACTAGACATTATCTTCAAAAAGCCTTATGCTGCTATCTCATGACCTCAACGGCCGCAGCAACTTGTTATCTACTGTCTGCCACGTTTCCTAGTATTCTCTAGGCTCCAGGAGAGAGCTCTCTCAAATTATATCAATGGATCTGATAAATATTGGCAAAGCCTGCATTTTGTAAGCTATAATCTTGATAAGAAATAAATACACTATCACAGTAGTTGACGCTACATTGAAAAATCAAAAATACATGGGTGGAGGGAATATACACTCACCGGCCACTTTATTAGGTACACCTGCCCAACTGCTCTTTAACACTTAATTTCTAATCAGCCAATCACATGGCGGCAACTCAGTGCATTTAGGCATGTAGACATGGTCAAGACAATCTCCTGCAGTTCAAACCGAACATCAGTATGGGGAAGAAAGGTGATTTGAGTGCCTTTGAACGTGGCATGGTTGTTGGTGCCAGAAGGACTGGTCTGAGTATTTCAGAAACTGCTGATCTACTGGGATTTTCACGCACAACCATCTCTAGGGCTTACAGAGAATGGTCCGAAAAAGAAAAAACATCCAGTGAGCGGCAGTTATGTGGGCGGAAATGCCTTGCTGATGCCAGAGGTCAGAGGAGAATGGGCAGACTGGTTCGAGCTGATAGAAAGGCAACAGTGACTCAAATCGCCACCTGTTACAACCAAGGTAGGCTGAAGAGCATCTCTGAACGCACAGTACGTCGAACTATGAGGCAGATGGGCTACAGCAGCAGAAGACCACACCGGGTGCCACTCCTTTCAGCTAAGAACAGGAAACTATGGCTACAATTTGCCCAAGCTCATCGAAATTGGACAGTAGAAGATTGGAAAAACCTTGCCTGGTCTTATGAGTCTCGATTTCTGCTGCGACATTCGGATGGAAGGGTCAGAATTTGGCGTCAACAACATGAAAGCATGGATCCATCCTGCCTTGTATCAACGGTTCAGGCTGGTCGTGGTGGTGTCATGGTGTGGGGAATATTTTCTTGGCACTCTTTGTGCCCCTTGGTACCAATTGAGTATCGTTGCAACGCCACAGCCTACCTGAGTATTGTTGCTGACCATGTCCATCCCTTTATGACCACAATGTACCCAACATCTGATGGCTACTTTCAGCAGGATAATGCGCCATGTCATAAAGCTGGAATCATCTGTCTGGTTTCTTGAACATGACAATGAGTTCACTGTACTCAAATGGCCCCCACAGTCACCAGATCTCAATCCAATAGAGCATCTTTGGGATGTGGTGGAACGGGAGATTCGCATCATGGATGTGCAGCCGACAAATCTGCGGCAACTGTGTGATGCCATCATGTCAATATGGACCAAAATTTCTGAGGAATGCTTCCAGCACCTTGTTGAATCTATGCCACAAAGAATTGAGGCAGTTCTGAAGGCAAAAGGGGTCCAACCCGTTATAAGCATAGTGTACCTAATAAAGTGGCCGGTGAGTGTATATGTCTAAGATTGGAATACATGCAAGCTTCCTGTCACCTAGTAAGGAAGGACTTTATTAATACTGCAATGCCGATAACAATGCTATTATGGCAATAAATTGTTGTAGAATAAGCACAGATAAAGTATACAAGGATTTTTCCCTGGAACAGTAAACTATCTCAATAGGACTTTAACCCAAGATCATAAGGCTGTGATTTCACAAATTTTAATAACCTGTATCATTGCCTTTCAATCCATAAATGTCATCTCTCATCTAGCTTGTCAATAGATAGGTTTGTGTTTTCGCCTTCCCATCCACTCTGTATTTTGTGGCTTTTTGCGATGTATTCTTGAGTTGCAAATCGATGAACATCACAGTAATTTTCCAGAACGTTCAAAGCCCAAAATGGTGTCACCTGATGAAATGGATGATTTGTCCTCTCCCTTTCATGTAATGATAGCCCTTAGTGAGAGTCTAAATGACACTGTGTCTGATTAATGAAGACTTTGGCCTAATACTGTCTGGTTCGGTCTCTTACATACAAAGGTGGCTGAACCCTGCAGCCAAATAAATGTATAAGCCCTTTATGCTTCCATAAGATGTTATACAGGTTGAAGAGCTTTAGCGTTCATGTGCTTATCCTATTTTGGCCAAAGTACATATTGTAAAGGGAATCCGTCACCACAGTTTACTCATCCACACTAGCTGCTATGTTATGGAGCAGTATGCCCACGCATGTCTTTCTTTTTTAGCTGCTCCTTTCACGCCAAAACTTCACTTTAGAAACATGCACTTGAGCCCGCAGTGCTGGGGCAGAGCACCTCAGGGTTCTAGGTGTTTTTAAAGGTGCTGTGTGGTGGAAGTGTAGCATGGGGCATTGTTATTGCTGAGGTGCTCTGATAACACCACCCACAGCACTTCTGGTTTCTCCAGTTGTCATACAAGTGGCATCCAAGGAATTGGTTAAGTTTCTCTCGCTATAAGGAGGTGCGCTGAGAGATTTATGACATTGAGATGCTTGCATGCTTTGAAAGGGCTAATCCCACTTGCTTCTGGATTCTCTCGGTCGGCTCAAACCTGTTTTTGTTTTTTTTTCTTCATCAACCTGGAGATCAAAAGATGGTGTGGGTGAAAAACTGGTTCTCAACCCTTTCTACAATATGTGAATTTCGGCGTGTGAATAATCTCATTGTTTTTCTCAGATGAGAGCGGTCAGGATTTCTTACTTATGTGCTCCTTATATTTTTGTCTGTAAAGCGTTATGATGGGTATTGTTTAACAAGGTCCCTTGGCAGTCAGATTAGCGTTACACTGACGCCATCAGCTTTAGGTAACCTGTGTTGCTTTCAGCTTTAATTGGTAAGTGGTTTTGCTTGTAGGAGCTTTGTTTGGGTTTTGACTAAACTGCCATGAAATTGGATATCATGGTAATGGTGCTAACCTAGCTTTGTAAAATGATATGTACAGTTAATTCTCTCCCAAAGACCATCTACATTAGAAGACCGCTCCCAAATCCAGACAGGCTTTCAGGCTGCCATATATGTGGCATGCTTTTTCATGTAAATTTTCATCATATAAACTATGGCAGAGGGTTACGATTTGGGTTAAGTCACCATCCGAAGATCATATGATCTGTGTCCCTCATTTGGTTTAATTGTTGCTGTTGTATATTTACTTCTTTTACGCCTCAGTAATTGAGTTATGCATGCTTATATTGTA
The DNA here is from genome assembly GCA_019512145.1 of Engystomops pustulosus. Lineage (NCBI taxonomy): Eukaryota > Metazoa > Chordata > Amphibia > Anura > Leptodactylidae > Engystomops > Engystomops pustulosus. The sequence goes on from CM033641.1 coordinate 201,783,692, forward strand.
GTCAGGAATTCTCCTCCAGTAAGTACTATTTGTCTGATAGTGTGGAGTTAGAAACCACTTTGCTTTTTTTATACAGCCAGTATATGTATTTGTGTGGACTTTTATCCACCAAAGTCCAGCCGTAAAAAAAAAAAAATTAAAAATAAAATAAAGATTCTCTTAGAGTACATTGTGTCAGCTCAGAAATGCCACACTATTGGTCAATTCAACAGTAATCAGAACCATCATGAATTAAAAACATGGTAAAGGAAAACTCTTTTCACTTTATTTCCCAATCTGTAAGATTTTTGCAGTTTTCAGTAACATTTCTAAAAACATGAATTAAAGCAATGATGTAGTTATGTTCTCCATATGTACAAGGATTCTTTAAAGCATTACCTGGCTCTCTGCCAGCAGTGTGTAGTGAGTCCCAGTTGGGAGGGGTAGCTGTATCAACTTTTGTCCCCTCCTCATGCATTCTTTTTCTACTCCACACCATCCCCCCCCTCCTGCCTACTCAACGCAAATTACAGAAAGTGGGATGGGTTCTGGATTAGTGTGGAGGAGACTGAGACACAGACACACACGGGCTGCAGCTGCTTTTCTCTTCCTGAAACTCGCCAACACGCTGCTGGCAGAGAGGCAGGTAATGTGAACTAGTTTTCTAAAGTACTGAAATGGTATGCAGAATGCTGACAAAGGCATTTTTAAAATCTGCTTAGTGTAGGCGATTGGTACTGGTAACCAGCTAAAAAATCACATTCCTTGTCACTGGTTCACTTTTAAATGTAACTTTGTATTTTGTTTTTCCCCTACTTTTCTTTATTTAAAGGACATCAGTTTACTGTTCCTCAGGACTTTTTAATAAATAACTCTATATGCAGATTGTGGAAATAGCACCCCAGTTATATCTTTTAGAACTCGAAGGCTACATTACCCGAGCGACTCGAGGAGCCTCATATTTTAATTGATGCACTCCCCCCTGACCCATTGTCATTAAAAAGCAGTCAGACCGTTGTAATTTGTCAGATGCAGTTTTGTGAGGAATGGGAGAGAATGGTCTGTGTAACATGTATAAAAATGATATCCTATTTTGTAGGTACTTTGCTTTACTTTCTACATTTCTGTAATTTCCAATACTTTCAAGTAATTGATTTATGGGCAAAGAGAAACCTTGTGTCTTTAGGCCTTGTGCCCGATACACAAGTGGAAAGGGCCAGAATATAGCAGTGTGCAACAAATGCAGATTTTACTGGTCTAACCGCTTGCATAATTCTGTTCACATACCTATATATTTTGTGTACCACAAATCTGCTATGCCTGAAGGTTTCCATCACTTCCTATTTTTTCTCTTTCTGAAATGTGTACACAAAGGAATATGTGCTGGTGCTCGGAAGCAGTCTGGGAAACCTAATTGGTGCAAATTCTATTTTGACAATAATAGAAATGTTCTGTTTTGAAATAACTGAAAACTTGTGTATAAATGTAGAATTACTCTGACATCTCCATGTTTGTTTTGACAAGCCTGAAGAGACAAGTTTGTTTGCTGTTTGGGAAAACATGTTAATAATACTAATCATTTTACATTGTAGCATATGTGTCTTTAGTTGTCTTTGTGTATGTGTTTGCATTTCATCTTGGTAAAGATGTCTTTTCTCCTCTCTCCCCCTCTCCAGGCAATTCCAGGGCCACACAGATGGAGCCAGCTGTATTGACATTTCTAATGATGGTACCAAGCTCTGGACTGGAGGGTTGGACAACACTGTACGATCGTGGGATCTACGTGAAGGCCGACAGCTCCAGCAACATGACTTCACTTCACAGGTATAATGATATCAAAATCTACTGGGAGGGTTGACGGTGCAGCCAGGTTTTTCATGTTACCCACAGCTTGGAGATAAAAGTTGTAACAGCACCTTGCTTTGTAACACTGTTTCCCTTTTATATTGGCTAAAAGGCTTAATTTCCTTTATTCAAAAAGATTGGATTTGTGTTGCTTCCACAGATATTGCCTGATTTTTGTTACTGAGCCGCATTATTTAACTTAGGCCAGTGGTGGCGAACCTATGGCACGTGTGCCAGAGGTGGCACTCAGAGCCATTTCTGTGGGCACTCAGACCATTGCCGGAGGGCAGAGTTAAACAAATCTTCCTGCAGTCCCAGGCAAAAGATGCTGTTTTAAAGTTGTTTGGAACTGTATGAAAAGTGAGAAGGTTTTGACAGAACTGCAATATCTTTGGAGGTCCTCCTGCTGGACCCACTATTCTTCCTCTAGAGAGACAGTCATTGTAGCTTCTCTCCAGGGTGAGTCTGAATTTGCCCTTCCTTTTTCTATTGTATTGGTTTCCTCAGGGGGCCGATACGATTGAAAGATTGGAAGAACAGGTAGCAATAAGTTACTGCTTAAAATGCTATGTTGGCACTTCACAGTAAATAAGTGCATTTCTGTTGTAGTTTGGGCACTCTGTCACCAAAAGGTTCGCCATCACTGACTTAGGCCATCCATAGCCACAGGCCACTTCATTGCATATGTAAGATTAAAATCTATTAGCAAGAAAACTGACCATATATAGAAAGCGGGTAAACTGCCTTAAATACAATAAATAGTAAATGATACGTTGCTGAGCTATTTATTATTTTACTATGAGTACTAGGTACTGCATTGGGAAATGCAGAAAACGAATATTACAAAGCAGGTTTACCTTTCCATGTAACAGCTGCATCATATTTGCATTTGTGGACTATAAAGTAGCTTTGTGAATAGAAGTATATTTCATTATTCTATGTGGGACTTGGTCGTTTTTGGATGATGATCGCAGCAATGGAATTTATCTTAAATCTTTTATTTTCAGATTTTCTCATTGGGATATTGTCCAACTGGTGAATGGTTAGCTGTTGGCATGGAGAACAGCAATGTTGAAGTTTTGCATGTCACTAAGCCAGACAAATACCAACTACATCTTCATGAAAGCTGTGTACTCTCCCTGAAGTTTGCCCATTGTGGTAAGTGGCTCTGGTTTAGTTCCCTTCATACATGCTGCTCATCCCCGGTGTAGGCTGCTGATTCCAGACGGTTGATTTCTTGCTCATTAAAATTTCAGGGGATTACAGGGGATAAGGTAGCTTGCCACAGGATACTGTAATACTCTTCACCAATTACCTTAAAGGCCTTTTAACACCTCATGGTCTGATTGTCACATGTATGCTTGTATACATGCATGTATATGTGTGTAAGAGGAATAAATATCAGGATTTTATATGCTAGGGATTTGGAAGAGTGTGGCTTGTACAGTTGTAGATGTATGCAATATGTCATGTTATGGTTTGCTGATTTGTAAGGGACTAAATAATATTTTCATTCAATTGATCAAATATTTCACTTACACTCTGCAAAATTTTAATACATTCCATACAAAATAAAAATACAGACATGCTATCTTCAGTCCTTACTGAATATGCAGGTAGCAATGAGCAAACCAGCTTGACTGAATCTTGCTGTATAAACAAGGAAGTCCATTTTACAAGGTCCAATGATCCACTTCTCCATCACTGCAGACTTCCATACATACAGACTGAAGGTCACACTGGTGCATATATGAATAATATGTACCTTAATCTAATCTATGCTTTGCTTTCAGGAAAATGGTTTGTTAGCACCGGAAAGGACAACCTACTGAATGCCTGGAGAACACCGTACGGGGCCAGTATATTCCAGGCAAGTCAACTAGACGTTACATTTTCTACTTTTTTTAGGGTGTCCACGATCTGATTCTGTAAAATCCGAATTGTTAAAAAAAGATTCAATTTTCCTCTACGGTTAAAGCTACTGTTATAAAATATATGCTATTTATAAACTGCATTGTAATGCGATTAGCTGGAAAATCTGGGGACATGATACTTCAAAGCCCTTTTAGTAGCCTGCACTTTGAGAGAAAGTTGCAGGTACTGGATAGCAGTAAGAAAGAAGGCCATAAACTAATCATTCTTGGTTAACTATTTTTACTTACATCAGTTTCCCTCCTTAATGACCGCCTTTTAATATGTCTTTATTACCTAATGTTTGGTTCCTGATGTGTAAAAATAATGTACCTCTTCTAAGCTTGTAGCTTTACCCACAAATGAGTGTCAGATTTCTCCCTATACAGAGTAAGTACATTCATACAGCTGTATTCCCACCCAGCCACAGCCTAGCGGGTATACCACGGTGTGCTGGAGAGGAGGGAACCTCCTCCATTGAGAACAGCGGCGCATGGCCGCACACACTGGGAAAGATGGAGCCTGCTGCCGCATACTGCCACTGGCCGCCATTACCATCTATGGGGACATATCTGCGGTCGGAACTTTGCGATCGCATGTACCCTATAAATGTACCCTAATGGAAAGACATCTGTCAATCAGCAGCAACATTGCTCACAGCTCAAGAATACACAAGATTGTAGTGTAGAAGCAAACCTATAGCAAATTGTCTTATAGGAATCACATGGCTTAAAGAGGACTTGTCACCTATTAAAAAAAGGCCCTAGGATCTGCTTGCTAAAGTAAGCAGCTCCTAGCACTACCCTATTTTTAGCAGTGATAAACTGCTAGCTTTGTCGGAGGGTTCCCATAAAGCTAGCAGACACTGTACAATAGGTACGGCATATTCATGAGGGGGCGGTCCGAGGCGCTACTTCTTCCCCGGACGGCCCTCCTACTCCATAGGCTGGCGGTTAGTGTCAAACTTCATGAGGCAGTCACCACCTCCTAGACCCGCCCCCTTATGAATACGCCGGACCGTTGTGAGCTTGGTGCAGCGTTCCTATTGTACTTTTTGGTAGTGCCTGCTAGCTTTATCAGAGGCTTCCAATAAAGCTAGCAATTTATCACTACTGAAAGGGGCTAGTGCTAGGAGCTGCTTACTTTAGCCTTTTTTTATAGCTGCCAAGTACTCTTTAAGTTTCACATAATTACAAAAGGCTTTAAGGATTTTCCAATAAAGACATTTATCCTGTATCAACACAATAGTGCATAAGTGTCTTTGAAGAACTTGTGGTCCTCTATTCTTGACATTGCAGGGTGTCGAACATTACTCCCATGTGGATTGGTCATGTATACTCCTTTTAACACTTTTCATTTGGCTTTCCTGGAAAGGAAGTTTTATATGGCTGTCTGATTAGTCCGCACCCATCAGATCTTAAAACCCAGATTACATTAACTTGGTGTCATCTTATCTTATCATAACACATGTCTCTGAATGTATAAAACAACTTTGCGTTTGTTTGGTCCTGTTTTTAGATTTTAGCTCCAGATTTCTCATTCTTCTTTATCCTTTCCCACAGTCCAAAGAATCCTCATCGGTGCTGAGCTGTGACATCTCTGTGGATGACAAATACATTGTCACTGGATCAGGGGATAAGAAGGCCACAGTCTATGAAGTCATTTATTAGAGACAAATTCCAACTGCCAATGAGACGCCTACTAGTAGCACTTTTCTGTCTTTTTTTTTTTTTTTTCCATCCATCCTTCTTGGAACCAAGGGCCTGACATGTCAACCTCAGCAAATTATTTTGTTTTTTGCCAAATGCGCTCCTCAATTTTTCCATTTTTGTTGTAAATGCTTACTAGAACTTGAAACCAAAACTTTAGATGTGCAGGCGGAAGACGCACAGAAGACCTAAACTTGTTCTTTACGTTGGACTTGTTCATGGATCGTGTATTATAGTTGTAACATATTTATTTTGTGTAAAGAAGACTTTGTAAAAAAACAAAAAACAAATGAAAAACTGTACTGACAAAGTAGTCTGTACCGACCAAGGAAAATAAGGTAAGCTTGTGTTTTGTACATTCTATTCCTATTTCCTGGTGTAGCTTTAATGGTTTTTGTTTGCAGTGTAAAGGATTAGAAACTAGTGTGCCGTTGTATTTGCTCCAAAAGTGTTTTTTTTGATCATTAGAACATTTAGGGAAAAATTTAGTTGAAAATGGTTTGCTAAACTACCTGGATCAGGTTGTCTTATGTCTTATGTAGTCTATTGTATAATTTCTGCCCCCTAACTGCATTTCTTACATCAGAGGCAACCACAACCTAAAGAGAGCTGCATTTATTCTCCCCTAATGCCAGAGGGAATGTGCAGTTCAGCAGGGAATCAATTTATCTAGTTCTTTGTTTTCTCTGATCGAAGCTTATACTGTATAGCACAGACCTGTTTAACATAAACATAAAATGTTATCCCTTATTTTAGTCCCAATACTGATTGACCTGACACTATGTCTTTTAAGTACAGGGTAAACTCTGATATCTGATCTTTTTAATCTCTCTTTTTCTGTGTTGGATGATATTAGAATGTTCAGAAGCTAAATAAAAGTCTAGATAAACCTGGATCCTGATAATCTAACCACATTGTCAGCATCATCTCCTAGCACTAGATGGATTATAATGTGTCTGCTTAGAGAGTCCCCGCCCACATTCTAGAATTTTATACTAACCATCACAGAGTTATTCAAGCTAAACCAGCAATTTAAAAAAAAATAAATAAATTTAAGTATTGGGGTTAAAAATGATTAACATTTGCGAACTTTCTTTTATGGGCAAACCCCATTAACAGCTAATTTCACATGGTTATGGTTGGTCTGTGGATCATGCACCTGTGGACAAACAGACCACTGTGTACAGGATGGGACTCTTTGCATTACAGTGATATCTGCTTCCTTGTGGAATATCCGTTCTGAACTGTTATCATGATTACAATTTGGCGCTTCCATAATTTAAACTACACACTCGTATAAAAGTACATATCTGCAGCTTACACACTAGCAAAAGAGTTCTGAAGCCTGGCTAATAAGGGGGGAGAGCAGAGAAAACTACTTGGATTAGTTAAATTGTATCTGGTCTTGAGTGAAAATCAGAACCACCTTATTCTATAACTCTATTAATTGTATACTGAAATGCTAAATATGCTAAAATGACAAAACAAAATCCATCAAAATTGTATGGGTATGCTGCAGATTGTCATAAAGCGAATGGTGGGCGGGCTCCACAGAAGTACATAACTTGTGATCTACCCTATGTTTTCTCAGTCAGTGCGTCATGCTTTCACTATGTTTGACAAAGGCTGTTATTCAAAAAGTTTTTTTTTTTTTAATATATAGCTGAAAGTGTAATTAAACACCAATTACGTTGTGTGTGTGCTGGCTGTACACAAGACACCCTGTGATCTGCTTAGCTGCCATGGGCAATCTCGTGTTTTGTGTGCACTAGTTTTTATAGTGGGAGGCAGATCTTGTCACTATGTATGCACCCAGCTTCATGTGTGTGACTCCACTGCTCCCAGCGTCTATAGAACATGCTGCTGTCACTAGCTTTCTGTTTTATGGTCTTTTGTTGGATTATTAACGCATTCTTTGTATTAAAGCAGATGCTTGAAGTTGTTAATTTATTTAAGGCACCAAGCTTATTAGTGGTAAATGAGAGGGAATGAAACATCAAAGCCGCTTTACTGCTTGTACACCAACACCACCATTTTTGACACGTTGCTTGGATATAAGCTCTTTGAAAATCTTGCACTGCTCAGAAATGAATAAAGAAGATTCTTCTACTCGTAGAAAAGCTTAGAATTGGCTTTTATATATTAAAATGTAATTGTTGTTACGTCTGACATTGCACATCTCTCCCTTTTGCTTCTGCTTTAATAGTTGCTATTAATAATCTAAAAATGCCTCATCAAGCTTTTTCAATATTTCAATAAATAAAGCTAATGCGTTACTTAAAAACTATTGCTTATTTACAATTTCTTATGCACTGACCTAATAAAAACTTCTATTTGGGCCCCTTCCACACAAACAGATTTTTCAGGCTATGTTCTATCCGGGCCATACTATTTCACTACTGGTAGCACATACCACATACACTTTAATGGGCAATATCACTATCCATTTGAATGGCAGATCGACCAGCGTACTGTACAGTCGTCAGAAAAAAGTTAGTGCAAGCTCTAGCTTTTGCCACATATATGGCCCAGCAGAAAGGCTCCCTATGGGGAGGGGAGGGCTACTCCGGCCAAACGTATGCTGATCCCTGGGTCCTGTGCATGAAGCTTAATAGAGGATTTCAATACAATTGTGTACATTGGGGCAGATTTATCATTAGGCAGACATCTTATGTCTCCTAGGTCACTGGTACATGAGGATCCAAAGGATGAAGGGTTCTGCCTTATTACATACAATGCACCTGTGTGATGGTCATATGAAGACTATAGTTTATAGGCAGAGCTGTAGGCAGATATTTTATAAACTATATAATGCAGGATCTAAATATTTGTCACACAATGGGGAGAAGTTAACAATGTGTTTCAGGTTATAATTGTCATGTAAGTACGTTTATAAATCCCCCAGTGAATAAGCTTTGTTAGCTCAATACTGAACAAATACTTGCAAAAAATAAAACGCATGCAGAAACTGCAAAAGATTAGGATGCCATATTTTGTCGATCAGCAATTCCAAAGGTTTCCTCATCACATTGGACTGAATCCTATCCCCCACCCTTTTTAAACATTTGGGCTGCATGTACTGTCTGTTTTTCATGGTTATTCATAAACTATAGTCTAAACTCTGACAAAATTAATGCACAGACCATTAAAATAGGGAATGTGTGCATTTGTTAAAAACATAGAATCTAGAGCAACCATGTGATGCCCCTTCAAAATGACGTGGCCATTTTTCACTGTGTGCGTCTAGCCTTTATAGTGCCGCTCATGTGTATATGGCCTCTACTAATGTCCATCAAGTGATAATGAAAATGCTTGGAAAAATTCCCATTACAGAGGTTGTTTGTTTTTGTTTTTTTTTAATTTAGTTTTTTTAAGGGGGGAGAGGGTGGGTTGCAGCAATGTTTTTCAACCTCCAGAAAACCTTTTAAATGGAAGGCTCATTTCCCATCCCTTCAGAGGATATGCTTAATCAGGCGTATATGCTGGGAGTATTGCCGGATGTACACCTGTGAGTAATAACTATAATAACTTTATTGTCCTCCAAATAGGAAATACAGTTGTTACAAGCTACTCCATAAAAAGATGATACATTAGAAAACGGTGCAATGAATAAAACAAACATACACGCATATACAACAGTCATACAAACATAAAAACCTAAACAATCCTTAAAATAACAATAATAGATTGTCCGTATACATTAAAAATAACTACCTATAAACTATACCATCGCTGAGCAACCTAATAGAGAATGGGATCAAACTATTCTTCATTCTTTCTGTTTTCCAATTCCAATGATTTTACCTCCCGCTAAATCCGCTTTGCTATCCAACTAAGGTGTCATAATTCGGGTTACCCAGATTCGCAGTAATCTTGTTAAACCTTCTCACAACACATTTTCCTAATCGCCTATTCCCATGATTCCAATGGTATTCCGGAGATCCACAAGAGGCTATAGTTCTTGGCACTATCCACTCATATACATACCCTCAACAGTCGCCCCAAGTGGAGATTTGGTCAAAGAGGCAATATTAGTCACTCCTAAAGGTACCAATGTCGGTGCTCTGCCAGAAAGGTATAGTCCAAATAGGCATATGAATCAGAAGAACCGGCACTCACCGATGTGTAGACCCTGTTTTATTTGCAAATGCAAATTTATGAACACTCTAGGTGGCGCGAAACGACCTGTCGCCAGGCCCCGCTCAGTCCCGGTCACGGACTTTGTTATAAATTGTGACTACATCACCCCAAGCTGCAATAGCAAAAAAAATGGTACACTTTCCAATACCGAACGTTAAAAACTATACAACAGTTGGCTACAGACATTAAATGACCTAAGAGAACTTGAATGATATCATCTGCTATAAAATGTCTTGACCTGTTGGTTAACATGACCGTTCCAATCCAGTTTCTGGTCAACATAGACCCACAAGTACTTGTATTCTGAGACTTGGTCCACCACAGAATTGTCTTTACAGTATAGTACAATACAAATACAGTAGCTATGCCGCCAGTATAAGTGTACATTTATGTGGATGGGTATTTAATGGTATTTATCTATAGAAAATAGATACTCTTGTTTCTCATATTTCGCCACAGACTTGAGAAATGGTTAATGAGCCATTAGAAAGTTGTTTGTTTTTGTAAAAACCTTGTCATAAGGTTTTTTTTTTTTTTTTTTTTTTTTTGTTAGTTTTTTTTTTTTACAGCAGCTAGCAGGAGAAAGATCTACCAACTCTGTAGTGTTATCCAAAAGTTTCAAGAGCTAACTCTTACAGGGAGGGAACATCAAACCATGACCCAAATAGTTCCCACTGTTTAAAATGTTTAGTGTACATAGTAGAAAATGAAAGCATTATATTAGTATCGGACAAGAGTTCCAACGTGTGACCTTTCTCCTCCCAGCTAACTACCACAAATTCCCCTCTGGCCCATTCACTCTGCAGTTGGAGAAACCACTGCTGTGATGAAAGCTCCTCACACTGGTTATTACCGAGGATTAGAGGCTAGTAGGGATGGCTAGTGCACAAAGGCCACATTACAGCCATGCCACGCTTGTCAGATTGTTACTGTGTTTAGCTGTATTTTTAAAACAAGAGAGGCACTAGGCTACAATTATGTAAATACGCAATCTGCAGAATGTGGAGTCATTTGTAGCCCCTGTCAAAATAGATTCATTAGTCAGTTTTCCCAAACTAGCATGGGGTGACCTCCTCTATGTATTTTCATTATCAATAGTCTCTACTACTCATAGGTTTTCATTATCATTGCTGCTTTTTACTTCATTTTTTTATAGCAAGTTTTTCAAAATATGTATATAACATCAACAACACTGAAAATGCTTTACACCAATAAATTGCTCCAAAATGAAAAAACTCATAGCCCATCATATTATATGGGGCACATTTACTTACCCTGTCACTAGAGTTCACATAAAGTGCATTGTCCGATGCATTGTGCCGCGATTCACGAAGATCATGCGCCCGATGTGTGTTCAGGTACAACAGAGTTCACAATCTTTTTAGTGGCGCATCTAAGTGCTTGGGGTTGCGACAAAATTTGAATATTAAATCACACGCTCAGTCGGAATCATTCGGATCGTCCGATGGCACGCCTCCCAACTTGGTCGCATGTAAGCCAGCGCAGCTGCGCCAAAGAAAAGGGTCGCATGCAACACATTCGCAACGCAAGCATTACTTATATACCTGTGCAAGCCATTTTTCCTTTGAAGATAGGGCCCTTCTGAAAAAAAAGTGTGTTGCAAAGCCTTATTAAATGTGCCCCTCTTTGTTGTTCAGTCCTGCACTTCTTAATCTATTCTATCTCTCATCCCCCTACTCCATATATAAGCCTCACTTTGGGGTGGTGGCTTAACAGTAGTGTCAATTCACGCTTTTTATGCTTTCCAATCCTAGTTTCTTTTAATTGGACAGGTCCCAGTCACACAGTTATAAATAAGGAACTCCCTGCCCCTAAGCTTATTTTTTCATTTTATTTAGGAAAATACAGTATAGCCTGGGGAGGATAATAACAATAAACAGATAAACTAATGTATGAAATTAATGAGTTTCTGGCAAATAATATTTAAAGTGAAATGTGACAAAATAGGCTAAAACAATAAATGAAAGCCTCAGTCCTTTACTGCTGCTATCATTTTTTTTTTCTTTGTCCCAGGTCACTTTTGCGGCCCAACCAGAACCTATTAAAATTTGTAAATAAGAGGGGGGGGGGGTGCTCTGTGTATGAACCATCAAATTTGTGGAAAGGACGTTTTCTCAATATTGATGGGCAGACTCAGACCTACAAAATTGTGTCCATGCCGAACATTTCCGGTTTTTGTCCCCTGTACTCTGACTGAAGCATTGGTAATTGGCTGAAGCATTTTAAGAATTGGGGATGATTGGACCTGTGGAAGTTTAGGTTTTGCCAAACGCCCACCTGCTGGCACAGATCGGATGAATCTGTGGCAGCAGCAGCTGGGGGTTCTAGTCCGGCATAGCCAGAACTTTCACAAGTCCCCTCATCCCTAATGGGCTAAAACAAATAAAAGCCTCAGTCTAATTCTCAACAAAATGCTTCAAGAAACATCAATCCTAATTTCAAATATATATGATATGCAGACATGTTCCTTGGCTAAAGGCTTAAAAGTGGTTTTCCAGAAATCCAGTTCCAGCTTCTCAGGCAGAAGTCTGGGCTGATATTAGGTGCCTTTCACATGAAGGGTTTTTTTTTTTTTGTGCACGTTTCTGACTTACATGGCTTGCATTGGACAGCTTGTTTTCAATGGGTTTTTATCAAACCGGTTGAACACCCTATACAAATCTATGGAGACACATTAAATGGGCATTGCACTGAGATACATTCAAGTATTTTTCACTGATCCATTTAATCAAACTCTACAACTCTTGTGTGTAAGGGGCCTAGTAAGCAGCTCCTAGTGCCGTTTTTGTAGGTGACAGGCCCTCTTTAAGTCGATATGTGATGTTTCTTCATGTGATACCTTTAAAACCAGGAGAAGAATTTTGAATATTTTTTTATTCCCACAAATATTCTAAGATTGGTTTTAAACCCTCTGTGTAAAGAGGCTTGCAAAGTGCTATGTTTGTAATGCATAGAGGAGAAATTCTAACACTTTTTTCATTATTTTGCAGACAAAGTCCAAACATCACCCAAAGCAATTCAGCCTTTCTGCTCCGGGACATATATGAAATGCAGTTTACAGAGAAATTAACTTGTATTCTGTCACTGCTGGTCCACTGAATGAGATGTGCCACAGCAAACCCAAAAGGATCATTCTCATCATCTGCTTAATGGAAGCCAACAACTGGTGATACACAAGGAGATGCAATGAATGTAACCTCTGCAAACAAGACCTTCACTTCAAGACTTCTCTTATCTGAACGTCCCAATTCCGAGGCAAACTGAGCCACCATGCCTCAGACAATACTTTTAACCTTTTATGTCATTGTTGCTGTTTAATTAATATGTGATTCTTTTGTATTTTTACCTTTTTCTTTTCTTTTTTTGTTATTTTAAATGCTTTAACTTTCTTAAAGTCTGTGGATCTGCTGATGTACAGTGCCTTTGCTGCTATGGATCAAAATCAAAAGGACATTGTAGATAAATCTTATCGTATGCGTAGAAAATACTTAATTTCCTACTAGAAAAGAATCAATACTGAAAGTTGGACTGTTTTACTAAAAGTTGCAAAATGTGGTAGCAAAAATGGTGTTTTAAGTACACAGTGTTTGATGTCATTAACAGTTTCGTAATAATCTACAGTGTAGAAAGATTTTGATACTAAATTGTGTCATTGTACAGAATTATATGACATTGTTGACCATAAGTACATATATAATACTAGATTGTTTGTGCATTCAGACTTTTAAGCATTAAACTTAAGTAACTTCTATTTTTTTTTTCCCCTGAGTATTCAGTTATTATCAAAAATTCTATATATAACTTCCTGTGAATTGGTTATTACACTGTCTTTTGGACATTTTGTAGCATTGGAAGAGTCACCCATAAATCCTTTACTAATTGCACTTTTTTCCCTTTGACATTATCTGGATCTTCTCCCAGGGAAATTTTGTCTTTAATTTTTTAATTAGGCTACATCATTAGAGTCCATCTGGACATTGCAAAACCCAATCATTCTAAATTGTTGATGTAGCTTATAACAATGTGTGACAGAAGGCATACGTCAACTAAAAAAACTGAATCAGTTTGCTTCATATAATACAACTGTTTCCTCTGCCAAAATGCTGTTACCAAATTTATGTAGATTTATCATTTCTTTCTTTTCGTAATGAAGTGTCCTGAGTAACAGATATTCTAGAGATATTGGTAGACATTTTGTACTTTTTCACATGTGACCTTGACATGATTCGTTACGACTTCCATGCACCTGCTGCTGAAACATCCCCTTTGAAGGGAACCTGTCACCAGAAAATACTAAAACCTTATAGGTGACTCTGATTGTGTATTGTAAGGGTGTTTGTGTACTGGCGCTTCAGCCCTTTTATTCTCCATGATTATATGATGCAGTCAACGAAACGGGAGAGGCCAGGTCCTCAAAGCTGCTATGGCTCGTAAAATTTCTAGCACATGTGCTATGCACCTGACGTGTTGGTGCGAGGTGGCCTGTCCCCAGTTGGCTGCAGCAGTACACTGTGCATGTGAGTGTTATGTGTGCAGCTCCGGCAAGATGGCGCTAGGTGGTTGTGCTTAGACATGCACCGAATCGGTTAGCGCTCTCTCATCAACATGTCATACCCATGCGCTACAGTTTTCAAGTAGCTTGTAGTGACATGGGGCTAGGACATTGGGAGGGTGGTGGGATGGATTTTACAAGCCACAGTGGCTTTGAGGACTAGCTGCAAGTGCTCTCCCTCCTCCCTGACTGCACCTAAGAAGATTGGCACAAAAACACTTATTCTCCGTGATAAAGTACCAATGCACAGGATACACACAGATGCCATTACAACACAAAGCCACCCATAAGGTATTGACCAGGGTCCATTTTAGGGTTTCCATTTAGCATTCATGAAACTGTTACTATCTGCAATAATTTTGCCACTAGTGAGAATGAACTTTGGGGGATTTTTTACCCACCATGGATATATTACAGTAATTTTTTTGCTACTAAAAAAATCAATGACACAAATTTTTGGTTGTAAGTGCATGAATTTCTGCAAACCATATTCAAATAAATGAGACCCTGGAAAAACATTCTACAACCAAATCTACCATGTGGGAACTTTCCCTTAGTCAAATCCTATTGAAGGTGAAAATGCAGCCTGAAATTTACATAGTTTCGTGTCATTGTCATGCTGGAAGACCCAGCCATGACCCATCTTCAATTCTCTTACTGAGGGAAGGAGTTAGTAGGGTAAAATATTGCCCTACATACTTCCATCCATCCTCCCGTCAAGTTGTCCTGTTCTCTTTGCAGAAAATCTATTTTGCTGAAAATTCTACATTTACGTTTAAATTCCACATCTATATGCTTTCCTCTCTGCAAAGTTTTGGGCCTATAAGGCGCACCTCTAATAAATTCCTGCTAAGACATCTAGGTTCATATATAAGGCGCAGGATCAAATGCAGTACCTAAAAATGACCAGGAGGTGGCAGACCTGTGCACAGTTCTAGCCAGCTACACTTCCCGGGAAACTTGTCTTCAGCGTGTCAGAGAGCTCCGATCTCAGAGGTATGGCTGCTGGGGGTTAATGCAGGGTGATGCAGCAGGGGTTAAGCGGTCTCCCTCTGCCCCTTCTCCTTCCCTCCTCAGCCAGGGTGTTATTCCTGTGGGGTTCCCTGTGGCTCCTTCTCTTTCCCCTGTTACAGGGCTGTCAGGTATGGGGGATTGTTTACTGATGATGATTGCCTCGTGGTCGGCACTATGGCAGCTCCGGTCTCTCCGTGCTAGGGGAGGGCAGGATGGGCACAATGTTAGTTGTGGTGCCAGGGCACTTCAGGAGCTAGGGACCCTGTGTACTGTGTGGGAAGGTGCAGGAAATTTCTGGGGATGGAGCTATTAAACACTGGTAAATGTACAGTACATCTTGTCTGTAGTACATTTCTGTATAAGTTCATATATAAGGCGCACCGGCCTATAAGACGCACCTTTGATTTCTGAGAAAATTAAAGGATTTTTGGTGCGCCTTATAAGCCGAAAAATACGGTAAGTGAAAGGAGATTCTTGTTTTCACTTTTACTATTCATACTTGTTAAATTTCTACGTCACCACTTAATAACTTAAGATGTTTATCATTAGTATTCATAGCATTCATGAAAAATAAATGTTGTACGATTTCTGTGTAAGAGGGAAAACTTTCCTCCACACAAATAAACTTGAAGAGTAACCGTCATTTCAGATGATTTTTGATATTGTGTGGAGGGGGTAGTTGTGAACACTTTTCTAATATACTTCATTAACAAACTTTCCTTAGTTTGTAAAGTAACAGGCTGTAAAGTGCCCCCTAGTGACAATGTTACTTCTACGTTGCTAAGGCACATCTGTCTACAAGACAGATCTCTCTTCTCTCCTGTTTTATACAGTGTTAACCCTTTCTGCTCTCCCTGGCTGCAGTATGTTTTGAGAATAATTTTCAATCAAGCTGAAAGTGAAGGGTTTAATCCTCCCTTCCCAGAGCTGTTTAACCAAACACAGGGAGATTGGACGTGATCTCATGCCACACTCATAGACACACACTATGGATGGTGGAATACACCTCTCTATGGGAGGGAGCAGCTTATGTGTTTTGTTTTGTTTACAAAGTAAAATTTGTTAATAAAGTGAATTAGAAAAATGTTCACTACATCCTCCCATACACAATATATAAAAATATTTTAAATTACGGTTACGCTCTAAGCAAATGTTAGGATTGTAGTAAGAAAGAATTTGTATATGACCAACCCTATGTTCCACTCCTGGTTTGGGCTTATAAATACTAATGCAATGTTCTGATAAAATATGCATAAAAACAGCCATAACCACTTCCTGACCAGACATATTTTTGACTTTTAGCCACGCGTCAAGTTAATAGCAACTGTTTTATTCCTCTGCCAATCTAAATGTATTTGGTTTTGTTTTTCTCAGAATACATAGCGCTTCCAAACTGTAAAGAGATACAGTTGTGGTCAAAATTATTGGCACCCTTGAATGTTTAATATAAAATACTTGTACATGTACCAACTTTAAATTGTTGACTTTGTTGTCAACATACAAGCAAGAAGAAAAAGAATAACAAAAACTAAGGCTTAAATATGCCTCAGTTTTCTCATGTGTACAGGTTATGGCAAGAATCACAGTTTTAAGTGCATGTCCCTATTTCCTACAAAAATAGACCAAAAGAGAGAATATCTAAATCCTGATGGTTCACTTGTTACTTTCTTTTACCCAGTAACCTAGCAGCCCCGTCTAGTAGGGTATGAACTATTCCTTGTAGTATAGCCTCAGTTATGTGAAATCTTGACAGTTTACTTATTTAAAAAATCACCTTCAAACTTATGAAAAAATGAGCAGAAAATGGTCATGAGTCATAAACGGTCAAAGATGAGTCAGACTCAGGTTGGAGCATTAAAGGGGTTGTCCAGGTATAAAAAAAAATGTTATACATTCCTCAACTCTGCTACCATGCACTAGAGTTCTGCTTGTATACAGAGTCCAGTGGTGCCATACTGACCACAGCTGGCACACCTGCTACATCTGGAGTTGCAAGCTATAGTAGGCAGATGGCTGTGGTCCCCCAGACCTTTACTGGAGGAGGGGACAATAAGAAGGTGTTTGGACTCTCAGTAGTAGAAACTATAGCTTCCCTTGTCCTTGCTCGTCCTGTCTCTTCTCTGCAAGGACTGATGCAGTTAGTGTGTAGGTCAAAATGACATCTGGCTTTAGAGAATAGTACAACCCATACTCAGGTCCCTTGGCACCCTTGTGACTCAATTCTGCTGGCAAGGTGGCAGCTACTTTTTTATATTTAATAAAGATTTGAACTATTATTTTTTTTATAATTAAAGCTGAATAGGAAACAGAGAATACTTCTGTGGAAACCTGTGATTTAATGCTGAAAACCTGATGACAGCTTCCCTTTACCTCTAATATTCCTCAAATTAATTTTTTAGTTTAATACATTCAAGACCTACATTGCCAAAAACGGCAGCAAAGCTACACCACAACACTGTGGAACAATCTCTGTGTATGATTTGCCTATGAACTTTAAGCCAAATCCAGTAGCTATAATGTCTTTATTTAAGGCGAACCTGTGACCAAATTAGTGACAGGTTCCTATAACTGATGCCCTTCTTTTAGCTAAAAATTATTTCCTGTACATCCACATAAATTAACTTTATCTTATATTACCTAGTCACCCTGCAGCCTATGAACATCCTCCATAGACTGTATTACACTACACAGTTTGGTGTCATCTGCAAAAGTGCTATTAATTCCTACCTCTATATCATTAATAAATATATTAAATAGTAGTGGGCCAAGCACAGAACCCTGAGGTACACCACTCATAACTGGGGACCATTCCGAGTAGGAATTATTGACCACAACTCTCTGGATACGATCCTTCAGCCAGTTTTCAATCCAATTGCAAATGATTTCTGCCAAACCAATAGACCTTATTTTACCCATCAGGCGTCTATGAGGGACAGTGTCAAATGCCTTTGCAAAGTCCAAGAACACAATATCCACAGCTGCTCCTCCACCCAGGCACCTGCTCACCTCTTCATAGAAGCAGATAAGGTGAGTTTGACAACTTCTATTCTTAGTAAACCCATGCTGGCTGTCACTTATTATTCTATTTGATGTCACATACCACAGTATGTAGTCTTTTACTAACCCTTCCAATACATTCCCCACAATGGAAGTTAAGATTACAGGCCTGTAATTGCCTGGCGAAGTTCTAGAGCCCTTTTTATATATTGGCACCACATTTGCCTTGCGCCAGTCACTTGGCACCATACCAGACATTACGGAATCCCTGAAGATTTTAGACAGTGGTACAGCAATAACAGAACTGAATTCTTTAAGAACTCTGGGGTGTAACCCATCTGGTCCAGGAGCTTTGTACACATTGATTTTATTGAGCTTAGATTGGATAATGTCTACATTTAGCCAGTCTACTATATTACAGGGTGCATGTCCCGCACTGGCACCACCCAAGTCAGAAGTTCTCTCTTCTATTGTATAAACGGAGCTAAAAAACCTATTAAGTATCTCCGGCTTCTCTTGTTCTCCAGTCACTGATGCCCCATTTTCAGAATGAAGGGGTCCAACCTGTTCTGACCCATTTTTTTTTTGCATTGATATACCAAAAAAATTTCTTGGGATTTGTTTTGTTATCTTTGGCCACCTGTCTTTCATTTAGTATTTTGGCTAATTTGATTTCCTTTTTACAGATTTTGGTAAGTTTTTTGTAAGTATTGAAAGCCTCAGGTGACCCGTCAGATTTATATTTTTTAAATGCCCCCTTTTTCTCATTAATTGCCCTTTTAACTGTAGCTGTAAGCCACGCGGGGTGTAATCCAGCCCGTCTATACTTGTTACCTATTGGAATAAATTTAGAAGTATAAAAACCCAGGATAGATTTGAATTTCTCCCATTTAACATTAGTATCATCATTTGACAGAATCTGATCCCAGTCTATATCCTGTATTGCAGCCCTGAATTTTTGGAAATTAGCCCGCTTAAAATTCAAAGTTTTCGATTTTTCCACCTGTTTCTGCTTTTTAAAGTTTAAGAGGAAAATAATTATATTATGATCGCTGTTCCCAAGGGGTTCCCGGACACTGACATTTTGGACAATCTCCTCATTGTTAGAAATCACAAGGACTGACAATGCATCACCTCTTGTGGGATCTTCTACAAGCTGCAACATAAAATTATCCTGCAGAAAGTTGATAAAATGTCTCCCCTTCACAGATGAAGAAGAGCCCTGACCCCAGTGAATATTTGGAAAGTGAAAGTCTCCCATTATCACAACGGTCCCCCCCCCTGTGTAGCCCGCTCCATCTGTTTATATAGGTGACCCTCTATTTCCTCAGAGATGTTAGGGGGTCTATAAATTACACCAAAAATAATTTTCTCAAAGCTCTTCTGGCTTTGAATTTCAACCCACAAAGTTTCAGCCTCCTCACACTCTTCTGAGACCACTGTCTCATTCACAATCACTTTTAAGTCTCTTCTGACATACAGACATACACCACCTCCCCTACTATTTGCCCTGTCTTTCCGAAACCGTGTAAAACCTTGAATATTTACACCCCAATCATGTGATGCATCAAGCCATGTCTCTGCTACACCAACAACATCTAACTCTTCCTCTAATATCAGAGCCTCAAGCTCGCCCATTTTGCCTCTGATACTTTGTGAAAAAATCTTTAATAATTGAAGGCACACATTTATGGAAAAGCAGAAATTTCTGAAGAAATGCTTTTTGTAGTGGTGATTTACTGTAAAGGAAAATGAACTTTGTACTCTATGATTTCACTTAATAGAATAAGTGTGCATGGAAATAGTATCCATGTAGTTATTCTCCCCCATCTGTGATATATTATTAAATAGCCACAGACAGCAGTCAAAAAAGCTACATTTTATTTTCTATACTACTATTTCCTAAATTATTCTCTAAATGTGGTTTTTTAACTTGTGCTAGTGGTAAAAAACACATCAGCCAAGTAGCTTTGGAGGAATAATGCTGATATGTGAAAGAATAGAACTGTGGTTAGCATTAAATTGCCCTGTATAAAAAATTTTAAGTTGCAGTAGTGAATGAGGATTATCAGATTTACAAGCCACTACTGATATTAAGATTCTTGCCACATGGTTTCCAGTGATGTAGCAATCATTCTGTATGCTCAGTAAAACTGTGTGGTGGTTAGGAATGTCATGCGTTAGCTAGATAGGCACAGTACTTTTGCTTCTCTGTTTTTATGTCTGACCGTGTTGTATAGCTGCTTTTTACAAGGCTTTGAAATTAAAATCAATAAGAACCCTGTAGTGGTAGAACTCTCAAGCACGCGAGGCGCGTGAATAGTTATGCTAGCGGCCAAGCGCCGAACGGCCTATGTCTGGGGACTGGAGCGCCAAATGGGGCATTTGCCTAATGCATAAAATCGATTTTTGGACGAAACTGCTTATTTCTGGGCCTAAACAAGACAACCTCCAGCATCTGCTTACCTACACCTATGTAAAGGTATGTTTAGGTCAGAATGCCCCTTTAAGGGAGCTGGTACATTGCCTGACACGTTGACTGAAGGTATCCCCTTGCGATGAGGAATACGAGCAGGGGCGAAACCCATCGCCAGCGCTACCCCTTCTCCTTGGGTTGTAGCATTGATATTCTCCTTTGATTCCCAAGATCTTTCTGCTGGGCTGAAACCCTTACAGTCTAGAAGATAAAAGGTTCTTATTCCTATTTTCTTTTGGTTCAGAATTTCCTTGTAATTTATTAATTACCACCAGGAGAAAAAGCAGGAACCGAATATTTACTTTAGCGATCAAGAATTAAATATAAGAACCATAGAATGAGTTTGCTATCCTGAGGGTTGGAGGCAGATGGAGTTTGCAAGTCACAGGGTTAATTTGTTGGGCGTTGGACACTCTATAGATAAGAAACAGTTGGCTTAACCTTTGGGTAGGGGATAACTTAGGTACCATATCCAGCAGGCCATTCCACTAGTCATCCGTAATTGGATCCTTGTCACCCTCCCATTTTTGTTGGGCTGGGGAATTGGAATTCATCATCCCTGATGTCCCTTTTATCTTAGCAATATATGTACCCAACCAAAGAAATCCAAAGATGTCTTTGGTTGGGTAGATTATTTAGTGTTGAAATACTTGGTTCTATTCTATGTTGAGTTAAATTTGTCCATTTCTCAGTATTGTTATAAGTATTGATTCCTTGGCGATATATGTCAATAAAATATTACCATCCAGTGTCATGGTCCCCTCCCCAAATTGGGCCGTTATAGCATGCCGCAACCACAGATACTGATAAAAGAAACTATCCCTCAACTAATTGTCTTGTATAACTTGAGCTACCATTCCTCTTTGTTCCCATGGGGAGAAATGCTCTAGCAGAAATAGTTCGGGAAGATTGGGGTCGTGCTATAAGGGACTGTATTCTGTTATTGAACCCAGCCCCATAAGGTCTTTGAATGAGGATCAGACATGAGTCATCAGGTGGAGGGTAAGTAGGGTAGCATGATGAAACTTAACAAACCAAGCCTCCAAGGCATACACCGGAGCAGGGTATTCTGACCACTGGCAAATCCTGTCTCCCTGCAATCTCGGACCCATCTCTACTCCCCCACCCCTTAAAATGTAGGAGCTGGGACGAGACAAAATATAGCCAGAGGATGGGGAAATCTAATCCTAGTGCACACTTGCAGATATTCATATTTTATTTGAGCTGCACCTTTTATCCATACTAGGGATCGGAAGAGCTCAATGACTTTGCAAAAGTATAGCTTAGGAACTCAGACTGGGGATTTGTGTAAAATGTAAAGCAATTGGGGCATGAGGATCATTTTAAATAGGTTACTCCTACCCACAGAGGACATGGGAAGTTTGCACCAGGAGTTGGTGGCATTAAGTTATCTGACATATACTCTTTTGGGGTTGCCGTGACATGAACGCCCAGGTACTTAAACTGTTGTACTACCTGTAATCTTGCTAGGAGTGGATGTTTATCCGTTGTTACCTTCTCCAAGGGCATTTAACTTTAAATGTTAACTAAAAATTACCATGCAGCATTGGTAATGGTTATGGTATGTGGTCTGTTTTAGAAGGAAAATACATACAGCCAACCTGTATACATTGCTCAGAATAAGTTTAAAGAACACAACAAAGAGTTTGAGGTGACAACTTACCCTGCTCGTTTCAATCCATGAAGATCTCATCTTATACGGGATTACATTTTACACGATTCAAAGGTCTTGTGCTGTCCATACCATGAAGGGTCAACACTGTAAATATGTAGACTAAACCAACCTATACATCAAATAGTATAGAACCCTTTTAACTCTCATTGACCTCCTCACCTTATTGATTCCATCTTTTCATCCCGCTGTTTTTTATGTTTGCATTTATTATCTTCTTATGTTTCTTTATGTCAGTGGAACTAAATAAATGATGAGCACATACATTCTGTTCTGTATTTATGAAATGACAGATGTCACTAAAACCATTCTATCCCTATTAATAATGTACATCAATAAAAATGTACATGTAATGTGTTAAACTGTGTAGTGGGAAAGCCTTTAATAAATGATTACACTTACAGTAAGCGCACATACAGCTCTGGAACAGTGTGCTGTAGGAGATCATCTTTGACAAGCTCTTAAATAATGCACCTGCACTGTCTGTTTCCTGACCCAAGAGTTAGTGAACACTGCCCCTGAGATTTCCTGTTTCTTCCGCTACTTGGCGTATAACACTTCCCCCTCAAGTATTTACTCAGTAAAATTATGTCAGGATCATTAAGTGTCTTTTCTTTTAAAGACATATTGCAGGTTTTGGTTGTATAAATTCACCAAAGCAGATAGAGTGAATAATATAATTTGTATACCACTAGTGAAAATAAGGAAGTGATCATCTCAAATCTTCCTGTGTAATTGATCATCCTTCTCATTCTCTAAATACAGAACGAATATATGTATATTTGGCTGCATTGCAGATTCTGTCCTTAAAGAGGCAGTCATACATAAGGCAAGGATATCTTCAGCAATAATAAATCATAAAATACACATTTTGTACTTAGGCCTTGGTTCTTGCAAATGTTTTGAATCATATATTAAGTAATTCAAAGAAGATTTCCTGGAATGTGAAGGAGATGTGTGACTCTTTATTTTAATACTGATGACTTGAAGAAAGGCAATTGGTATCAGATTTGTCAGGATTGACCACAGTGCAGAGAACTGGACTCCATCTTCTTTTGCTTGCAGAATTATTATAGTGCAGCAAAGCTGTCTTGCGGGAATCAGTGACTTTGTGAATCATATCTCTAGCACTGTGGTTGTGTGGGACACTACCCCTGTTTTCCACATGCAGCTGTAAGGGGAGCTGACAATCTTAATATATGGTAGAAATAGATGAGGTAATAGGGTTGAAAGTGTTGCCAGAAGGGGAAGACCTCGTCTATTTAAATTAGCCAGTATCCTGCAAAAAAAAACAAAGAGATGCTATATTGGATAATGCTTTCACTATGTAACATTTGGATTTAGAAACAATAAAGAAAATTATAATTGAAGATTTTTCGGTGCCGGAGTGAACTACATTCTCTGTGCATGTGTGCAAACGTCGGGGTCCGGATGTACTCCAGAGCACAAACATGGATGGAGGTGAGCCGTTGAACAATCTTCTTTCTTGTTATTTCTTTAAATTACCCAGGTGGGTGATGTTGCTAGGGTGTCATTCTCAGAAATGTCAACCCACGTTGATAATGGTCTACCTAACAGTAATTACCAAGTCCACCTTACTGAGGGGTATACTGACTATCTGGTATCAATGTTGGCCAAGGCATTATAGTCCAGTAAACTGAACATCAGTGATAAGGTCAGAAGTTATGAAACTAACCTGGTTCATTTTAATAAGAAGGTGAACAGAAATGTGGACAGTAAGGTGGCTGTACATAGAGTGATTTGGGAATATATTAGATGCTGTCTCTTACATGCGTCCAACCTGTATGTGAAATCTGTAGGTTTAGAACTAAAACAAAAGCTCTCTCAAAAACCAGATCCATAGAGTTGTGTTAAATGATTCATGTCATTAGTGGTAAACCCCCAGGATTTTGTTGCGCTGCCCTGATTCAATTGGTTTCCTTTCCAATACAGCAGAAACTTTATGTATGAATTAAGGTAAGACTTCCTTGACAGCTTGGAAATTAGCCCAAGCAAACCATCCATACAATTAAGTTGACAAAAGAAAGCCATACCAACATCAAACAAATAGACTAATTATGTTCTAATTTTAAAGTAATCATGTTTTAATAATAAAAAAAAACCACATAGAATTATATAGGAAAGAAAATATATCAATATAAAAATTATCGCAGTGATTGAGTACACATCAAATTCTGTATTACTTCCACTAATACAGCTACAGTTTTTTAAAATGTTAACTTTTGATAATCAGAAATGTAAAAATATGGTGAATTTTTCATGATGTTGACTACCGTTGATTCCATGAAATAATTGTTCATCCAACAAATTTTAAGTTGAAATTATGACACTACTATGACACTACTATCGGACTACTTACGGAAACCTTAATGCCCAATTTTATATATTCTGCCAATGCAAACACAAGGCTCTTCCTTGAAAATATATTTTCAAAGCCGATATCTTTGACACCAAGTCTGTATTTTCAAATAGAAAAGGGGGTGCATGTGAAACCTGGATCTTGAAATGAACTTGATTTGTCTCATGTTTACCTTTATAATGTGAAATGTAAGAAGGTCCAAAGAAATTTGTGAACACTTCATTACATATCCATATTTTGTACAGCTGTAGAAGGGCAATAATGTAGAGTTGAAGAACATTTCAATAAGCTACACATACAACAGGACTTCATGTGATGATGTGGCCAATTAGGTTAATATTATGTCAAAGGAACGACTGGGGGAAAAAAAGACTTGCAATAAAACAGATCTGTTATTGAGAATTAAACAGTGATATAAAACAGACACACAAACCTCTCGCTGCTCCTCTCCCACTATTAAACAATCTTTCCGTTGCCACAGGAAAATTCACAACTGTTTACATTGCAGCGTTTCAGATCCTTCAGTAGATATAAATTGCACATGTGAGTAGGTATATTAGCTGGTTATTATGTTAAAACACTTGTCTTATATAAGCACAAGCACAGCACACACAGTTGCTCTGGAATAATGAACATGTTTGCAGACTTCCTTCCAATCGTAAGCAGTTAAAGTCTTTGGTGACAACTGCCCACAGAGAAGCTGTTCATTTAAAACGCATCTGACAAAATGTTTTCTGTGTAAATCCATGATGGATCAGGTTTAAAGCAAACATTCTATTATACGACTTTACACATAAGAGATGTTTTCAGAAAATCTGGATCCTGTATTAGTTCATAGTGTGTCTCTTCATAAATATACTTCACTTAAAACACACACATGGTATGATCAAAGCACTCACTAATATGCTAATACCACACCTGCCAGCTTGTTATTTTTTCACAGTGAGATCATTGCAAACAAGCCCATGTGAAGTCAATGTAATGTCAGGAGGTTTCTGCCTTGGCATTCCCTTTCACAAAATGTGTTACAGAAAAACTGCGAGGTTGGCCGCCAAAAACATGAGAATTTAACTGGCAATTGATGGTATGCCTGTGCTTTTGCCGGATGCTAGTGCAAACATTTCTGGTCATACACACTTTTTATAACAGACCATTAATTAGTTGTAAGAGTCAACTTAATAAATACACAAAAAAGATGTAGCCGACACTCTTACTTAGGCTACCTGCACATGATGAGTGCAGTTTCCTGCCCAATGGGGCACATGTATTAATGTGTGGAGCAGTATAGTGGTCACTGTACTGTGATTTGATAATGTGCCATGGCCCTAATTTATTTGGCTCACCGCAAGAAGAAAACATGGGCGTCAGAAATTACACTCCATATTCAGGAAGGGTAGCAAATGGGGGTTGGGGAAGAGGTGGCTCTAAAGCCAAAAAACTTTCATGGGCTCATTGATCAGCTTTCAGCTTTGTCTGTGTCCCTAGGACTCAGAGTTGGATGCAGGTACTAGAGCATCTAGCTCCAGACACACATGTATTACCATTGACCTTTCAGGACCTGTGAGATGAGTCATCCACATGTCCTGTTTGGGCAGCACTGCTGAGGGGAGACCGACTACATGTATGTAAGTGGTATGTGTTTTCTGTCTGTTTGTGTGCTTTTTTTGTCAATGTCTTTGTAACTATTTCACTATTAGAGCACACATCAGTACTACTACCCATGTCCTGTATAAATGGACACAGCTCAGTAATATTACCCCTATCCTGTATATACGGGCACAGATCAGTACTTTACACCAATCCTATATATATGGGCATAGCTCAGTACTACTACCACTATCCTCTATATATAGGCACAGCTTAATACTACTACTCCTATCTTTTATATATGAGCACTGCTCAGTACTACCCCTATCCTGTATATATGGACTATAATCTATGGTTTATAATACTATGGGAAATTGACACCTTATGGACCCCCTAAGCCTCTTGGGCCCGGTTGCGACCGCACCCTCTGTTACACTCCTGACCACTATCCTTTATATATGGGCACAGATCAGTACTATGACCGCTGTTTTGAATATATGGGCAGAGCTCAGTACTACCGTTGCAATCCTGTATATATGGGCACAGATCAGTACTATTACCACTATCCTGTATATATGGACACAGCTCAGCACTACTACCACAATCATGTATATATTGGAGCAGCACAGTACTACTACCACTATCCTGTACATATGGGCAAAGATCAGTAATACTACTCCTATCCTGTATATGTGGCCACAGCTCATTAAGGGTACTGAAAAAGCCAAGTTGATGGATATAAATTGAAGATTTTCCTTTCATGTCTGTCATCATGGACATCACTATAACATGAAAAGGATGCTGCTAGTGAAGCTGGATTAGTACACACTGACTTCACTGCACAAGCAATGTATGTACGCACTATGTTCTATGAAGGCGGAGTAGTGCACCCTGGCTTCACTGCACAAGTACTGTAGGAATGCAGCGTGCACTATGAAGCCGGAGTAGTGCACCCTGGCTTCACTGCACAGCACTGTAGGAACGCAGCGTGCACTATGAAGGCAGGGTGTTATTCCAGCTTTATTGCAGTATTGAGAGAGGAGGCATTGAGATCTCCAGATGTGAGTCCAATGTGCTTCATTGACAGAGTTATAACTCATAGTTATAGCACTAGTTTTCTCATATGAGAAAGTGACACCTTTTGGGTCCCCTTAGCCTCTTGGGCCCACCTCCTTATGTTACACCCCTGCTCATCTGACTCACATCTAGCTAAACTTTAACACCCTATAAGGACCTGTGGGCGGTTTAGTTTCCCAAATCCACCTGACACATTCTGTGTGGAATACTGGTACACCTGGGTTGGGGGCCCACTTGGGATGGGTTTTTGCCCCCCTATGCTGAACCCCTAGCTATGCTTCTTGGAATGGGGCTAGGAGTAGCTTTTTGTTGGTGTAAATGTGTGACAAAAAATGTGCCATAAAAATCAGTTAGGAAACTAGAAGTGCAGGAAACATTTTGAGAAACAAAAGCTGCACCTTAATTGAGTGATAAGTCCTGAGTGTTGGAAAACTGAGGTTTTTGCAGTGCTGTAACAGGAGAAAGAGAGGGAGCCACAAGGAACCCCACAGGACTAACACCATGCCTGAGGAGGGAAAGAGAAGGGGCAGAGGGAGACAGCTTAACCCTTGCAGCATCATCCTTGGAACATTAACTTATAACAGCTCATAACTCTGAGATCCGAGCTCTGTGCACTGGAGATACGTTTGCCTGGAAAAATCCGGTGCGCCTTACAGTCCGAAAAATACGATAAATAAAACACTACAGATCATAAATCTTCTAGTGATATTTTCAGCAATTGGTTTATTGGATTTTCATAAATCCCATAAACTACACTGCTATTGTATTGCAGTGCACAATCCACAGATATTGAACTACGTGTATGGGCACCCCTACTTGTGAAAAATACCATGTAATCCAGAATACAAAATTATCTACCAGAAGTCAGGTGGTAGTAGTAAATAAAGGGAATATTCAGCCAGAGCTAGCAATATGCATAGGTTTTAATCCATAGTGACAATGAGGGATTTATCAATCCATTGTGGATGCAAATTGATATGTGTATGTGTATGGTGCCCTTGCTGCTGTGTTGCTGGAAACCCCTGCTTCCAGCAAAGAGAAGTTAGATCATCTAGACCACACAAAAACATAAAGAGACAATCACTCCTGATTAATTTACAATGGATGGCTTCAATAGTGTGGTATCAACAATAAAGTGTCGATTACCTTATTGCTTGTTCTGTGCTGTGTTGCCTTCTGACTTACTTTATGGTTCCAGTTGGTATCCATCTGGTATACTGCTGGGTGTTGAAAGCTAAAAAATCCTCTTGGCTCTAAGATGGGGGGAGCCTAAGCCATTGGCTCAGACCCTACTGCAGAACACTGCCCCATTCCTAAACTATACCTGGGGAAAGCGACAGTGGACGTCTGAAACTAGTTGGTAATCAGTTATGGATCTCAAGACTTCTATACATCAAAACAGTGGGATTTTTGTATCTGCAGTAGGGTCTAAGCCACCGACCGGGACTCCCCTTTGCTTACAGCCAAGTGGATTTTTTAGCTTGAGTTTTTTTAGATTTATTTAGTTATAATTTTCATATCCTTAGCCAGTGCAGGAGAGATTGTCTCTTCAAAGCATGACTATACAGTCTTAACTATTCACATTCACTAGACTTCAGGAGAATTGACTAGTATTGTCACTGGATGCAGAGTTGTCAATTACAGAAAATGTGGTTTTCTAAAGTGGTGAGAGCTTGACTTCAATGCAAACGTTCCACCTCTCCACCTCTCTAACTATATACAACCAACTTCAAAGTTGTTGTCTGAATGATACCACCATGATAGAAAAGGGGGATCTGGAAGGTGTTAACCTGCTTTACAAGGTTCTGGTAGTTTGGTCAGTTTGGGCTGACCTTAACCATGCAAAAGTATTGAAGCAAAAAATAAAATAACTTGGTATGATGCATTCCAGACATATGTAAATGTCCAAAATGTAACAACTTTTGGAGTGTTTAAACTTCCTTTTAAAGATATTCTTCCTTCTGCATGCTGAGCTGTTAATGGTGCTCTAAATAGTTACTGATCATAAGAATAGCCAAGAGGAAAGATTAAAAGGACAAGCTAAATGACTGCAGTAAGTATCCTTAAAGTGTCCATTATCTCTTGACTTTATAATACAATGCTGTATCTAAGACATGTGCCAAGATTATTAGAATCATATTTCACATTAAAGATCAAATCCCCATCTTAAGGTTTCTAGTTAAGTGTCTGGACATTTTTAGCATGATGTCCAGGTTAAAAGTGAAATAAAGTCCTAGAGATAAACTGACAAGTATATTAACTGTTTACACAGCTATTCATATGGGATGTCCAGATGTGCTAGGATTCAGGAAAACGCCTAAAATCATGACCAGGTGGTACAACACACCAGCCATTAAGAAGGAGAGGAGGGGGGAGACAGTCAGACCATTGTTGGTGTTACAATGCTCCAAAGGCATCATTAGCTTATATCTATTGGTCTTGTCCAGTGTTTAAACAATTTTGGACATATATAGAAAAAAACTGTTAATGGGATCTCAAATCTCTTTCCCCCAAGTGGGTTCTGCTATGGATGCCTAGTAACACTTGGTGCCCACAGTGACCATACCTTCCCATCTATTTCAAGTAGCCTAGATGACCATTCCACCCACACGGTTCCAACCAGACCCACCCATGATACCTGAGTAGCTTTCTAGAGTTGAGAACATTTGCATACAGCTTTAGGACCTCATTGCTTAAGTTTACAGGCATGTAGAGGGACAATGAAGGGATAGAGGCAATGCTTTCTAATGGCAGTTTATGAAAGTATATTTAGATTAGGGGGGTTATTTTGAATGACGGGTTCTCTTTAAGTGCCTATGGAATTCTATTGCAGAGAACCAGTCTGCTCACCAATACAGTCACACACTTTTTCCATAAACTTCCTAGCCATCAACCGTAATTATGACTTACAAGATGCCTATACTAGGACCACAAAAATACACCCAGATACACAATCTTCTAGGTGCCATACAGTTCATCTTGACATACACTGCTTATAGAGGGGAACATATAGAAAACATTTTAATCAGCTCACCTCCATCCAAAGCACCACAAGCCAATGCACACGTCAGGGTCAAAAATCCTGAAAAATCATATTTTGAGTTCTGCACATAGCAAAAAGTTAATTGAAATATTTAAGAACACTATTTATTTCACCTTGTAAACCTGAGGGTAGTAAAAGTATGCAAAATCTTATGCTTTTCGGATCCAACCATCCTAAGACTTGGGCTATGACTCAGCCTTACTGCTGATAGTTACCTTTCCTAAGGTATAGGGACATATACATCAACAAGGAACAAACAAAACAAAAGGACAATTTAATATGCAAATGCAAAATGCTTATAGGCTACTAAAATAATGAAATAAACATGCATGCAAAACAGTAAAAATAAAAAGGAAGTAAATGAATTAAAGAAAAAGACCTCTTACTAATTATATTGGCAAATAGATACCTGGAGGAGAACTGATGAAATCCTGGACAGCTCTGCAAAGCTTGTTTACAGCTCCTGAAATGGACCCAGAGTCAGTGGTGGTATACTCTTTTTCAATAACTACCTAATCAGCCCCCTTTGTCATGTGAGAGGGGCGTGGCTACACCTATATCAAGGCAGGATGTTGGGGACATATTTTCTAATTATGTCATATCTTCTTCCAGGGGTCTCCTAAGAACATTCCCTAGCATGAATTTACAAATTACAAATCTAGCAGTACCAAACACCACTATGAAATTTTGAGCCAATTATCTAAAACCTATTTTGTTGGATCCCTAACTCTGAAATCCATGGAGCTTCATCCCCATATCAGAGGATGCTGATTACAGATCGTTCGACAAGAAATTGAAATATATGAATTATGACAAGGCTCGATTTGAGATATAGTTTGGCATGACCTAAGCCGCCATTTTACAGACATGGAATACACACAGATGGGACTTGGTGTCTTAGCGTCTACATGAATTATACTTTTTTATTCATGGGACAAAGCACACACAGAGGGGGTAGAGAAAACATTTGACCTCGTGCAAATAGGTGCAAATAGGATTATCTTATAGCCAAGGTAGTTTTATCCTGGGGGAGGGTGCATCATCACATCATATCTTAGCGATCCTTAGCAAGACAAAATATTTTACAATCCACTGATTCTTAACCTTAATCTTAACATTAAGTTGGTCCGTCCCTTTCTCCACACAACCCCCAATATTATTCTCTCTGATATAATACCATGCTTGTTCTCTGATTTGTTTTTTTTTGTCATTCAATAGTTTTTTAAATAATTTTTACCCCTCTCCAATCATTTCCTCACCCTTGAAATTTGTTGCTGCTCATAACCTGATAACCTGATGCTATTCCCCTAACTCCCCCTCCCCTCTACTCCACACCGCTCCCTCAATGCTCTTCCAATCCCCCCCAATATCATCCTCCCATCCCAGTGTCCCTCCTCTCCCCATATGAAGATGCTACTTTGGGCACATGCATTACAAAATGTTTCTTGCTACAATCTTGTACACTTACCACTGCGGTTGTATAATTTTATTTCTTTCCTGTAACTTTTTCATTTAAAAATGAATAAGAGTAGCAATTAGAAATAGCAATCAGAATTATCCACAGATCAACCTTTCACCTCAAGAATATCCATAGAAGCAAAGGACTCCAACAGACAGACCTGTTGTGACCAATATTCATTTTTGGATTTAGTGTCATATATCTGGGGTGTTGAACTGTGTATACACTGATTCCACAAAAAATTCCAAAATGTTCTGCTGGTACATTGGTTCAAACATCAGGACCCACACACACCTCCCTACCCAATGACATTTATTAGCGACCTCATGCTACCAGTTGCATAGGCCATGCCTCGCAAACATTGACAAACATTGACAACATAAAAATATTATAGAAATTTATATATAAGAAGCAAAATATCTGTTCACAAACATAAAAAACAGACCTGTTTGTCTTTTGTGCAACCCAATGTAGCTTTTACCAAAGAAAATAACTGAGAAAAGTACCTGAAAGTATGAAGAGAAGTTTGGTTTCACAATAGACTATCTTTGCAAAAGACATATCACCTAGTGAGACTGCTGCGTCAATATCCCTAGCTATCCTTTGTCCTTCCACAGACGGGATTGAAGAGTGGCTGTGCACACAACATCTATCATGATATACTCTGTGGATCAATTATATTACAAATGAAAATATTCGTTTTTAAAGAAAATATGAAACAGTTCATTGTTATACCCGATGAGAAGGGAAACTTCCTAAATTACATGTTTTCAATTTGGCCCTCAGTGTATTTCAATCTGACACCCCTACCATATATGATTAGAAAACATTTAGCCCTTTATCAAATGCTATTATATTTTGTGCCATTTCTATCTCTCAGGGAAGAACCCTTTCTTAAATTGATGTCTAAATCAGTTTTCTGACCTCCGTGTTCGTACCCTGGTTCTATGTAAAGGTCTTGCCAAGGATGAATCCAAGGCTAATAATTTGTACTGACCTCACACATATTTGTATAAATAAGTGATATCTGCCCAGATTACTAGGGAAAAGTTTTATCCTAAAATTAGGATGCAATTCTGTGTCTTGGGCAATTTGCTGTTATCTAAGCCGATATTTGATATTTGATGATTACCTTGTATTGGGATTTTCCTAGATTCTAATAGTTATGAAGATAAGTGAGATAAAATTTAATTCAGTAATAAATTGAGCCTCTTTTCTTAAAACTGTCTTTTTGAGAATGAAACTGTCTTTTTTCCACAGGACCATAAGAAATCAAAGATTATTTTTGGCATCAATGGGCAACAAGGCAAATTTAACTTTTAAGCAAGATTTAGAAAGTAATTATGCATAATATGACCAATCTGGTACAGATTGTTTAAACTGACTCCTCACATAACTCACACATAATACACACATTAATATGGTAAATGTGGTTTCCCAGAAACCCCCCCTGGTGGTTGGGATGACCCCTCTCCCCATAAAAAAAGGGTATCTACCCTGCACCATACTAGTGAAATTTTTTTTGGTTACCCCTGCGTATAAATCAATTTGTATGAATTTGTAAGTAAGGATGATCTACTGTTTGCTCAAGGCCAATAGAGTAAAAACAGAACATAAAATGAACTAAAAGTTGCTAGAAATGTACACAATGTAACACAAAATACAGTTAGTGACTACTGTGCTTGGGAATAACAAATAGACCCTTGACACCCAAAAAGGTCTATAGATGTGCACAATACAATTATATGCTTTCCATGTAAGTGCCAGTACTTTTGTCAGTTCTCTTTAGCACTTCAAAAACACTCTATACTAATATCATAAAACATACAATACCTGTGAAAATACGTGTTAAAATAGTCATTCAGAGTGGAAAATATGTTCCAAGGTCAGCAAGTCAGTCTGATAAATGAATAATATCTACAGTTTCTAAAGTCTAGGCCTAGAAAGTAATGCAGATCACATTTGATGTCGACGGTTTGCATTTGTGTTCAGGGTGGTAGGCATGGGTTTAAAATTGTTCGTTGTGCTCAATTTCTTTCAATCATCTCATTTTATATTCTTTTTATTCTGACCACCCCTTGCCTCATGATTTTGTACTACATTGTCATCTGACGGTGACTTTGTTTTTGTACTCTCACCATTCTCTCGACCCCTTTTTTGAGTGACATTCTCTATTAGTTTGACTCTGCTTGCTGATCTTGGTTGCGGATTTCCCTTCTCCCTTTTCTTCACATCATTCAGCGTAGGATAGGATTATGTGTGTGGCCCATTCATGAAACCATTACCATTAGTGCTAAGAGAGCTTGTCTCGTCCCAGCCCATGACATGTCACAAGATCAAAGGTTATAATGAACCCAACCTTAGATCATTTTGCAACACCTGAGTACAGGACTGTTCTAGTTGCCAATGCCAACCAATCAGAGCTCAGCTTTCATTTTCCAATAGCTGTTTATAAAATTTAAGTTGAACTCTGACAGGTTTTCATGGGCAACTAGAAAAGTTTTACCTCAGGCAATTCTGATAAATGCCCCCTATGTGATTTATATAATTTAGAATATGATTGTTACCAACTGAGACATTGGGGCACATTTACTAAGGGATGCACCAGTTTTCTGGTGGACTTTGCAAATTCTTTTTAGTGCAAACTTCTTGCACAGGCATTTAAGAAGTGCCTGCGCCACATTTGTGTCGCACGCAACCGTTTTTGTGTCAGGACTGCACTGTTCTTAATGGGACACAAAAATTTGCACTAAAGGGGGCGTCCAACAGAAATGTGTCACACGCCCAATGTTTAAAGAGCTTTCTATCAGAGAAATGCAGAGGGTGCCAGATTCAAGAAAAACGTGTGCCAGAAATCATGAATCTGGTGCCCTCAGCACAATACACAGGCAAATGTGCACACTGTTCTAAGTAAATGTGCTCCAACATGTCTAGAAAAAACGTAAACCTATCTAAGACTATAAAAGCATTTTTTAATACGTTTTTAATTTCCACAGAGTATATGATCTGCATCTTCTTGTTAGCAATAGTGATGAACAGACCCGAACCACAAAACTCACTAGAAGTTTTTGCCCAGTTCAGCTCAATCTCCTCACAATTGTCAATGTTAGTTACTGGGGGGGGGGGGGGGGCTTGCCTAGTTTGCAGTACCCAAATCCCATTTTGAGTTAATTTGAAAATAAAAACAGCCTTTTTTTACACTTTTTTTGTAATGTTTATTCCAAATAAAGCTAAACATAAAAAAATCCTTTAACATTGGTTAGTTTTTAACTGGCCTTATAAGTCTTGTTAGCTAGGTATCATAGGCCTAACAAAGGCTAGATAGAATCCAGTTTATGCAAAAAGTAATTGCAGTGGATCTTTAAACTGAATACACTTAATGTGGACTTTTCAAGTGACTTAGGTGTTGTAGAAATGTAATCCAAAACCATAAGGATCCTTGAATACTCATCTATGGTAGAAGTGCTTATTATATATTTTTATATTTGTAAGAAGAAACTTACCTTAATTTCCCTTTTTTATAGATATTTACAATGTTTTTACTTTACTTTTTTTACTTTATGGATTTCAAGTATACCAAGGTCACATACTCAGATCCATGGTCTCTAATATTGTCCATTTACTACGGTGATGACCATCAGACATTTAAAATTTTGAAAGAAAATGCACAAATATTATGTCCACTTAAACGCCCTATATGTAAGTCAACAAAGGTGCAATAATATTGTGTTTTTTATGGTACAGGTTGGCATCCCACAATCACACCCTCACATGGTTTTCATCCAGTAATGTTTGGTGGGCTTTAACTGTGGTGGGGAACATATTGTGTTATATATGGTGGTCCACATGTTCTAGTAACTTAACTTTACCATAAGCACCTGGCACACTATATTTTTTCGTTTAGGCTGAGATCAAAAGCTATTGGATATTGATGTTGGAATTTTGCCTACCTCCTGTTTATATAATACTGTACAGGAATAGCGGCTTACCCTTTAGTAACATAGTATAACAGAGATGATTTATATCCTATGCGCATGCAATTTTTTGTGTGCAGGCAGCCGGCATCTGTAGTTTATGAGCATGCGCAGATGCTTTTGGCTTTATGCCGTATGATATGGATTTTTATCCAGATCCCATGTGAGTGGCACATATACTAGTGGTATACTACACACAAGTTTTATATTGAACTGTGTGACCCAGCTACATTGTTCATTTGTTGTACATATGAATTTGATGTAAAAAATGTTGATTTGGATCTTGTTATTTATGCAACTGTTTTTAAATATATTGGATTACGTATTACTGATCATGTAGTTTTATGTATATAAAATTATTGTATTTGTTTTCACACTTTTAAACTCACATAATTTTGATCACATGACATGTCATGAAGTTACATTATTCTGATGACATGGATATCTTATTGTGTGTTATGCTATACATACTTGCTTGTTTGCACTGTTTCCTTGCTTGAGAAAGGCTCCAGCTACTAGGGGCCAAAATGACCCTGTTGTAGACACATGGGAATTAAAGTACCTTAAATCTTTTTCACTTTAACTTGAGTACTGCCTTTTTAAGTTTTACTATTTTGGATGGACTTTTGTCTTAGTTTTAGGTGTGCACCTGACAGACTTTAGCATTAAGTACTGCTTCTTTCCATTTTTGAATTACTGCACTGTAGATTTATAGCGGCTCCAATTTGATATTTTATATTGAATCAGCTAATCCCTTTCTCTGCCCCGTATCGTCTTTATAACCTGTTGTCTCATGCAATCATACAATACCATACTGTATATACCAACACCTCACGCCTAGATAATTATTTATGTATTTATACATATTTATACATGAATATTTATTTACTTTCCATTTATTAAATTATTTATTCACTTCCTTTCCCTTTTCTTCTGGATCTCTGGTGCTACGCTGTGTTCATTACACGCAGTCTGTTGGCAAGTCCATTACTAGCATCCTCATTGCCACACAAGAGCAGCCAATTTGACACTATATGCTTACACTGACTACAGGTGTGGGATATGAGCTGAGACAGTGGGGCTTATTTATAATTGGGAAGGCTCCTTGGGCAGTCCTATGGCTATAGATTCAGATTCATTAAAGTAGCTATGGACCTTTAATAAATGTTCATATAGTCTACTTTCTGTCTGGGTTTTTTTTTTCAAAAAATCTTAAAGTACATAAAAAATCCCAAGACATACACCAGCAGGGTACTGGAGTAACTATGAGACTTTTTATGGAACTTTTTGCAAAAGTTCAAATCATGAATTGGGCTTTGTACGGTGTTGCACTAGCAGTAGTTCTATGTTTAAGCCAGATTAATGAAGAGGGGGAAATAGTCCTGTGAGTCTTTCTAGCAGTGAAAAGTCCCCAAAAAACTCAATGTGACATTTTTGAGACTTTTTTACTCCAAAAAAGTCAGTGAAAACCAATGATAAATAACCATAAATAACCAATGATAAATAACCATAGTATCCATAGAAATAGGTTTTCTCATACAGGCATTTCCTGTTCTGCTTTGCGTATTTACTATTTTAATTTATGTTTTTAGCTTTCTATTAATTCATATGGATGTGTTTGTTTAGTCATGTTGACTTATTCCACTTGTATAACATAATTCTCATGTGTTTATATACCTCTATCTAAAACATTTATATGTATAAGATTTTACACTTGAAGAAGGGCTTTTTAGCCTGAGGTACAGCTACAAAAGTTGTCTGATATAGTATGTTATAGTTTGGACCAACCACTACCTCAGCAGTTTGACTATGTATTCTTGAATATCCCTCTATAAAAACAGTCTGACTGGGTAGTGTGGACTGTTCCCTATAACAACAGACTATGTAGTGTTCACTATCTCCCATCAAAACTCTGATGGGTTCAGAAGTTGGTGTACAGATTATTAGTTATCCCCTTAATGACTGCCTTAATGACTGCCTGTGCTATCACAGCTTCCATACCAACCCAGGCTACAAAACTACAATACGACAAAAAAAAAGAAACAAAAAATGTTTCTCAAATTGACATTTTAGAAACATCCATCAGATAAAAAATTCTATTAATTTCAATCAAAAAACTTTATGAATCAATAACAAAAACAATAAGCCCTCATACAGCCACATTGACAAAAGTTATGGCACTTGGAATGTGACGATGCAAAAAGTTTTTTCCCCCCCTAAAGTATTTCATTATTCAAAGAAATGTAATTTTTTCCAAAAAATGCCTATAAGTTTGTTATCATTGAATGCGTATTGACCCATTTTTTTATGTTATTTAGGTTCAATGATTATGGTTCACCAGTAGGGTATACAAAACCCAAAATTGTACTATTAAAAACTATATTTTGTCCCCCAAAAAATAAGACTCTCTTAAAGTTATACCTTGTAGAAGGAATTGATGAAAAAAACTGAAAAATGGCCTTGTTATTGACATCCAAAACAAATGCTAAGATAAGGAGTTGATAAACATTTAGATAAAGCTGCACATGATTATGTCTGTTTTCAAAACATACCCTAATACTTATCACTCAATTAGTCATTTTCACTTTCTTTAAACTAAGCTCCACTGTTTACTAAGCAGCACTGAGACTCCCACTTTATTCACCCTAGCGATGCCCATTGTGACGAATATTGCTGCTTTTGGCTGGACCAAATCGACCAGCAAATAGCGGCAAACATGGACAGAGGGGGGCAACAAAACCCCTCTGGATCGCAAGGCAAAATTGGTGGCTGTCAGGAACAGCCGCCACCCTGCCCCGATCACCGTGTCTATAGACATGGTGACCGGTATTACTGACGTCATAAGTAAATTCGCTGCTATCGGCTCGTCTGAATTGATGAGCCAGTAGCAGCGATAATAAACTGGGGGTGTGTGGGGGGGATGTAACCCTTCTGGTCCATGGGGCAGGATGGATGGCTGTCAGGAACAACCACCGTCTTACCCCGATCAGTGAACAGCCGCCGTCTTACCCTGACCGGTGTTGGAAAGTCACTACCCGCCGCACCGTTCTATAACAACGCTCGTTGGGAATAGGCTATACAATCTTTATTTATTTTTTAAGCAATTTAGACAAATAAGGGCTTATTTTTTGCGAGACGAGATGCACTGTAAAAAAAAACTTAATTTTAGTAGGTTTTTAGCTTATTGAAGAAATTTTATTAACTTTTTACGTGTGGAGGAAAATAAAATAATCAATTCTTGTTTTGGATTTTTAGCATTTTTTTGGGGGGTGTTCACTGTAGCATAACAATAATATATTATCTTTATTCTACGGATCACTACGATTACGGTGATACCTCATTTATATAGTTTTATTTTTATTTGTCCAATTTTATTGAAGGAAAACTAGAATAGAAAAAATTGCATTTGTTTTAGTATTCCCATTTTTATAGCAGCATAATTATAGTATTTTTTGGTTTACAGAGCTGGTTGTAAGCTTATTTTTTGCGTGACAAGTTGCTCTTTTTATTGGTATCATTTTGGTGCTTGTAACTTTTTCGGATCACTTTTTAGAACATTTTTTGTAAAGCAATTTGATAAAAAGTTTAAATTTTTGGCAAGTTTTTGGGTTTTTTTTTTTACCACGTTCACCGAGCGGGTCCAATTATGATTAGGATTTATTGTACAGATTGTTACGGACGCGGCGATACCAAATAAGTGGTTTTTTTTCGTGATTTAGTGTTTTTTATACTTTATTACTTGTGTAAAGGGAAATGTGGTGTTTGGGGGGACTTTCACTTTCTTTTATTATTTATTTTTACTGTAAAAAACCTTTATTTATTTATTTTTACTGTTTTTACATTTACTGACAGGTTACACAGTGCAATACAGATGTATTGCACTGTGTAATGTAAGACACTGAGCATGCTGCGCATGCCCAGTGTCTTACAGCCGGGTCCTGCCAGGAGGCACGGACCCGGCTTCCGGAGGGAGATCTCGCAGCCCCGGGCACCGGCAGTCCCGGGGCTGCGATCGGAGCAGCGGACCCCCCCGGTAAGCGCCGCGGGGGGGGGTCCGATTCACATTTAAGTAACTTTAAATGCCTCTAACACACCGCGGTCAGCGCGACCGCGGCGTGTTAGGGGTTAACACCCGCGATCGGAGAAATCTCCGATCGCGGGTGTTAGAGGCGGGTGTCAGCTATAATATATAGCCGACACCCGCAGCTTCTGGCCCCGGCTCCGTTCAGGAGCCGGGGCCAGAAGCTTGACGTAATAGTACTGCATTTTGCGGGAACGCACCTCCCGCGATGCAGTACTATTACGTCAAATTTCGGGAAGGGGTTAATTGTATGTGGAAAATACCTACATCATGTGTTCTTTATGTATTCATTAGTATTCAAATGTATATTACATCTGATATATGTCTTTACGTATGTTTTTACAATAAGCTAGGAAATGTTTCATTTGTACTTTTATTTCCTAAAAAATGTTCCTACCATGTTGACTCTTCAGCTTCTATGGAGATCCACGTGTAAGGTTAGCCTCTGTACAGTCCCCCCATTGTAAGTTACCACCTTATGGAGCTCCTTACACTCTTGGGCCCGGGTGCAATCTTACCCTCTGAACATTCCTGTGTCCATCTGTCCTATCCTTCTTGCTAATATAGATAATGTAGCTTACCAAAAAGATGATATTTACGGAATCTTAGAGGCATTCAAAAGACTGCCATGTTATATTTGACCAAGCTTGAAGGAAATCTACCATTTTTTTTTTGCATTGTGAACCAAACATACCATGAGAATGCTGTAGCGACATTAATGCAGAAACATATCTTGTTTAATCTCTGAACTGGGTGGTTTTGCTCAAAAAAACAATTATAAAATTCAGGACCTTGGAAAATTTGGGTGCCCTGGCTGCTGAACATAAACACAGTGGGGGATATTTATCAGGACCTCTGCGCACCACCCGCGCCTGCGCACTCGCTGCTGCCGGCGACTTTTCATGCGTGAAAAGTCGCCGGCTGCGCTTTTTTCTTCGCCAGGCCCTGCCTGGCGTAGGATAAACACTGCCCTGCTGGCAGCCCGATACATCAAGAGGCGGAAGCTTCTTGATGTATCGGGCTGCGAATTTATAGTGGCGGGGCTATCATAAATATAAATTTCACCCACCACTTCCACATACACAGGAGCTGCCAGAACTGTCCAGACAGGACTAATGAACCTGAGCTGGATGACTCAGCAGCTGGGGTATGGTGCAGTGACTGATTACTTCTGTCTTTCAGGGACAGCATAGTGATGAAGTTTTATTGGCCTTTGCTGGGCAGGACAAGGCTGCAGCAGTGCATAATTAGGGTGAGGAGAAGTCCCGAGGGAGCCAAATAAGTGACAGAGCCTCATTATCATAAATGTATAATTGTTTTTTTCAGCAAAACCACTCAGTTCAGGGATCAAACTATAAATGTTTATGCATCAGTGTAGCTCCAGCATTCTCAAGCTATGTTTGGTTCATAATGCATGGAATCAAATGGTAAATTTCCTTTAAAAAAGGTATTTGCTACACTTGTGATATTAAACAATAAAAGACCACTGGGGGATGCTTACATTTTATTATTTATTTTTGTTATTCCCATTTCCCTAGTAACAGGGGCTTCTATAGGAGCCACAGTTAGAGGAAATAACCTCCTGCTAGAGTGACATTAGCCACTTGCAGAGAGGATATGGGTCTGCCAAGAATAGCAATTATGTGATTGCAGAGACCGTAGCTGTAAACTACTTTTGTGGTCTCCTCTGGGTCCCTGCCTGTTTTAGGGAATTGGTCACCTGACTTTCTCCAGCAAGACTTCAGGAGCTTTACAATCATAATATACATTTACAAAAACTCATAACCAAGAACCATACACTGATGGTACTTTGTCATTATCAGTACGGTAAATATTATTAAACACTGTACTCTGTTGCATTCGCAGAAGAGTTTAGAAGATGTCTTGGCATAGGATTAAAATACTCAGAGAATTACAAGTACACATGTCTACAAACAATCCACTTGAGTCTTATAAGGGTAGATAAGTTGTACACCAAATAGTGCTTCTCTTGTTAATAACTGAAGATAAAACCCATTTATTTGACTGTGTAATCTCAATGTGAATAATAGACACTTTTGACTGTTTTGTAATAGTAGATATGTATAATGATAACAATGCATAATCTGATAATTGCTACTAGAATTTATAACTGAATCACAATACCTTGGCATTTCTTTATTTTGTTTCCCTAAAGTATCAAAATACACAAAGAAAATTTTGTAGAGATAAAAAAAAAGAAAGTTATTGTTATTATCTTTGTATTTGTATTACCTTAAACATATAGGATGGGTTGGATCATGTTCTTAATGACAAACTACAGTATGTTGTTGTTATATATAGTGACAGGTGTAGACAAGCAGCAATCTAGTCATGTTCCAGGTATATATATATATATATATATATATATATATATCAGCAAAAAAATGACAGCACTCCGAGATTCAAGCCTGAGAAAGGCTCCAGATGCAAGGAGCCGAAACGTAGCCTTGACACATGTGTGAATAAATGAGTACGTTTTTCTGATTTCCACAAATCTCGGAGTGCTGCCATTTTTTTTGCTGTTCTTTGTTGTGATGGACCTTGGTTCAGGTCCTGGGAATTGCACCCGAGTTCATAACTTTTCCCGAGTGCTGCCTCACCTCTTTGTATCTTTATATATATATATATATATATATATATATATATATATATATATATATATATATATATATATGTGTGCGTGTCTCGTGTGCCTCTGTGTACCACTTTATGCAAGCGGCAGCCTCACTTACCTGCCCACGTTCCAGCGATGGCTCCTCTGGTCTGGAGCACACGCGCTGGCTCTGTGAGGTATAAAGGCCAGTATGCCGCTAATTGGTGCTGTCAGCTGCCTGACCTGATAAGTAGCCAGCATCTTCCTATGCCACCTGCCGGATCTTTGTGCCTTAAAGAAAGCATTCCTCTTGCGATTCCTGAGTATTATCTGTTGTGACCTTCTGCTAGGTTCCTGACCTGGATTCCTTGCCACTTGTCTTGACCTTCTGCCTATCCATAAGTCTGATTTTTGCCTGCCGATTCTGTACATTACCTTGGCAACCACCAAAAACAAAGTTGGGCCTGTGGAGCAGCCCGGTAGTATCCCGGCGGAGAAAGTCCAATCTGCTTTGAGGCAGGCTCTGGTGGATATCGGTTGCCACTTAGACTTCGCTCCCAGGTGTCGTCTTACGTCATTGTCAGGGTCAGGGTCAGAGGCACACCACCTCTGACCCTGACAATTTGTAATCTTTGCTTCATGAAAAAACAGCATAATTGCCACCCATAGAAATCCATACTGACTTGGGGTCCTAAGCTTAATTTTGCACAAACTTATACGTCCCCGTAACAGGATTATATGGGGTCGGGGCATCAACTCCAGGGTAGCAAGTATGTAGCCGAGACACAGATGTGAGGATTCGTGGATTGAGACAAATAAAACAACACAGGTTAAATTTTATATTTAATTGCCTTAAAAGCACACTAGACAAAACAATATATACAATAGAGATATATGCAGTTTAGCAGAGTATAGATTAGTGTAGTACTACAAATATACGCAATTCACTATGGCAGTACATTTTACTGAACTAATGGGGAAAGAGGTTTGTCAACACCTAAAGATCTTTCCTGTTTTTG
Organism: Engystomops pustulosus; assembly: GCA_019512145.1. Classification (NCBI taxonomy): domain Eukaryota; kingdom Metazoa; phylum Chordata; class Amphibia; order Anura; family Leptodactylidae; genus Engystomops; species Engystomops pustulosus. Next base: position 201,827,263 of record CM033641.1, read on the forward strand.
ATAGTAAAAATTTCCCCAAGGCATTTTTACAAGCATTACCAAGTTGGCCTGCAGGAAGACTTCCCTCCTACTAATGGGGGGACTTAATATTGCTTTTGTAAGGACCCTATTTTGGGTCATTATAGTTACTCTTTCAGGAGAATAATAGAAGACTCTGCTCTGTGGAAGGTCTTAAATTCTAAAAATGCAACTTCAAATGAACAACAGACAGATGACATAATTAAGCATTAAAGGGTTGCATAGCCAAAAAGCATGGAACAGAAAGCATAAACCATGGCTGGGTAATGAGTGTGTTCACTTAAATAGTAAAAGTGTTTGTGTATATACATTATAGAAAGCAAAATTAATGCACGCAACAAACCCATTGTAACCTTAAAAAGCCCATAGGGTAGCAAGTAACACATTATTAAAGGATGTGGCTCAGTGAATTTAAAGTCCATCTTACAGAAACTACATTTATATAGTGACTACATTATTATATGATTATCAATGAATCTGCTACTACTCTATATTGCACAAACATTTGCAAACAATGAGTATGATTATGGAACTGTACAGTCATTTACTTAGGCTGGATTTAATTTGCTTTTAAAGGCTGTATGCAGTGGAACACACCATAGTTTATTCTATACATTTGTCCTGACAGTTGCTACTACCAGGAGATTATTGTCCCTCATCCATCATGGCTGCAATCATAGCTGAAAGGTAGAAGTTGGGGGGTAACATTGGGTAAAAGAGCATGCAGTATACCTCCTAGTCATGCCCACAAATTAATAATAAAAATCAACATTCCTCTGCATTCAGCGTACAGATTTTCTCAAGGAATGCTAATCATGCAGGGCTTTTCACCTATACCTACATGCCAATTAAATAAAATTGCTATATACAGTATACTGTATTACAGTGGTTTTGTGGAATCCACATGTACCTGTAAGTTCTGATAGGTGGTTTACTGGAAGGTTAAGTTTAGGTAATGTACTTTCTTAGTTAGGAATTCTAGCTTTAGATATGGTCATATATCTCAACGACCTAAAACCATGACACACATGAGATTTATGCAATACATCATCTTAATTTGTTCAATGGCAGTTGTAATGTAAAAATTGAATTGTCTTCTGTGTTGTGCATGGTTGTGCATAGTTCTGACTACAGAAGTGATTCAGCCAATTGGTGCCTCAACACCTATGATGCCTATCTAGACAGACTAGCTGAGCCCGGAAGAAAAATTCTACATTTAGCTAAGTTTAGACTCTGGAAAGAGTCTACAATAAATGCAAACCTGGGCAAGAATGGTTAACTTAGTTCCTAAAGTCTTCATATGACATATTCTATGCATGGATTGTGACAACCATATTCAGATTCTAAAAGCATTATTTTAGAACTGAGCTTTTTGTCATTTTTTTTTAAACATCTAGGCTCAGCAGTCGTGGATATTGCTCTCTTTTGATGACTTTCTCTTTTCAGTTCAAATCTGTTTTTCAAGCTGAGTTCTTTTTACTAAAAATGAAAATTACATAGCATTCACAGCAATCAGGAATAGCTTTTTACTGACTCTAAATAGCAACGAGCATCTGTTATACACGGACAAATGCAGACCTTGATGTAATCCCACCTGGAGATAATTCACACAGGTCACAGGCACTATAACTCATGTTCTGTCCAATAATCTATAGATACTTACACTGTACATTTCCCTAAGTGTGATTAATGGCTAACTATGGGGTAATGATTATAACGAGTCATGGAAATCCATGATTATTTTGAGTGAGCTTATTAGTACATATAGGGAGTGACTTGCATGCAAAATGTTGCAGTGACGTTCAGTAAAACCTATTTGACAGGAACATAAATTGGCCATATTGTTGTCTATATAGGGGTGGCCCTCTCACAGGTAAATCATACAGAATATTGGTTAAAATGCTTATTTGTTTATATCCAGTTTAATGACCTTAGTAAACACACACAATGGTAAAATGCTACTAAATCATGTCATCAATTTGGTGGCAACCTATATGATGTATGAGGCTGATGCTAGACCAGGAGAGTGGCTGGCTGGTATGCCATGGTCACAATAAAACACTCAAAGTGATGGCTTCCACATCTGTCAGAGCCAGCAGAGTGAAGCAGAAAGAGTGGAGCTGCATGGTAACAAGTTTCCCCTTGAGCAACTCCTGGTGATGGTTATGGATCCTGGCTGATGGTACAGGGGACCCATGATGTTACTGGCTGTAGCTAGAGGCTCACAAATGTTACAGGGTTAATGAAGCACTTATAGTATCTTATTTGTAGAACTTGAAGAATAGACTGAGAAAATTTACACGCTGGTGGCATGTAACTCTGAGATGAAAGGCTGGTCGTAAGTGCAATATTCTTCATTTTAATGATGGGACTAGAACTGTTCTTTAACACTGTAGTGAAGATCTGCAGGGTTGGGCAACTTTATGCAGCTTTTTCAGCTTTGCTGCTTTACCAACTTATTCAGCAGTGCCTTCTCTATAAAAAGACCTTATCAGAAAGACCAAGTCCGAATGGGCTGTACTTTGCTGTCCCAAAAAAGGGAAAGGGCTATACTGAAAAAGCACAATGTACAGTATGTTATAGAAATATCATAACTTATTGTGCTTCTTGATGTCCCATACACTCTCACAATACAATATAGCCAGCACAGCTATTTCTGTTGCCCCTGCCACCTCCGACCAACACAGACAAACTAAAAGGCTGCAATGGAAACTATACCTCAAAAATCTTGTGTCTTTAGAAAGCTTTATTATCAGGTGTAAGGTATTTTCCTATTTTTAAATTGCTTTCATTGGCAAAAATGAAGTTAAGATTAACTGAAACAAAATGTATGAAACATCCTTATTTTCTTTTATTATTCTATTTTGCTTTATATGATTAGGGGGCAACCATCTTGCCTATGCTCTTATTAACTACATGCAGACATAAGTTTTACAGCAGCCATGTGGTCCATAGGAACCTGTATTATGTAGACAACTCCTTGATTTAAATAGCACAGTGTTCTATACCTGCCATGTGCCTAAGCACAAGTAATTATGCAAATGGTGGGAGAAGACGAGCTGTCAAATGTGGATTTTGTCTCATAATAGAGGTATTACCTTTTATAGTTATCCTGACTGTGATTATCATTTTTGATGACAGTTCTGATCCGATTCCCACAGAACAGGAAACATAGGTCTATTATAAGGCTCAATGGCTTTAAAAACAAAGGCCTTTGTTAAATGGCATTCAATATTGTTTAACACTTAAGGGCCAATAAATTTTCCTTTTCACTTTTCCTTTCAAAAGCCAGAACCTTTTCATTTTTCCATTTTCAGTGCTATATGGATCCTATTTTCAGCGGAAAAATTGGACTTTATAGTCACATGATTTAATGTTCTGTGCAATGTAATGAGAAGTGGAAAAAAATCTAAATGTGGTTGCACCAATTTTGTATGGTTTTCACACCATTGGTTATGGTTAACATGTCAGCTTGGGGGAGATTTATTTAAGTGTTACAGAATAGAGTTCTACACATCTCATCTTGTGTCTTATCCTGCTGGAATAGTTCTAAGGTATGACTCAACAGCTTTATACTACAAGTTGCTCTAGTTAAGTCCTGCAGACTGGCCGAAATTTTGATGCAGTTAAATAATTTTGCAATAAAGCCACACACCCTTTTTCCAAGGCCACGTCCCTTTTTCATTCAAGTCGGAAAAGTTCATAAAAACAGAAAAATCAGACCTAATGAATTTCCCTCTTCACTTTTTTGTTCAAATAATCAAAGTTTGTGCAAATAACTAATATAAACTGTATGCATTTTTAAAATGTTTTAATTTTAAAATTGGAATTGCTTATGTTTTTGTATTTAGGGAAACATTCTACCAACAGCTCCATGGCAAAACTGAATGGGTGGAATTTGAACCTTGGAGCTGTGGAACTATGTTGTCATATCAAGAAGGTATTATGGTCTCAGTACATTGACAACATTCTGTTTATTTCACAGAATTGGATCTGGTGGACTTCCTGATGGATTTTAACACTAGTGTAATACAACAGAAGACTTACATGTAAGGCTAGATGCTCCAACATGGTATTTTTGGATGTTTGGCTGTGAATAGACTCAAATCACGGATGTCTTTTAGAAAACAAACGGCAACCAATTTACTTCTCACCCAATCTTGGCTCACCCACAGGTGAATTAGGCTAATACGATAGACAAACAATTTCCGTGTGTCCCATTCACACTACAATTCACCTGTTTACCAGTGTTGAGCTGACCCAAACTGCAAAGTTTGGGTACATTCCGAACATGGCAAGTTCGGCAGCCGCAACCCTGATGTAAGTCAGAGTCAAGGGTACGTTCGGGCTTCAGGTTCAGGCTTCAGGCTGCCATTCAGTTTCAGGTTTGTGTTCAGGGAAAATACAGCAAGTAGCCAATCAACCAGCTTGCAACCCCTTACAAACCACAGCTATGCCCACATTTTGGCTATGATTGGCTAGGTGGGTAGAGGGTAGTGACCCTGCTGTATAAGAGAAAGGATCACATGTCCAGGCCCAATATGGTTAGGACACAGAGATAGAGAGCAGCTGCTAATTCAGATAGCGTCATTAAGACAGCTAGGGATTTACAAAAAGTGAATGATTGTTCTTTTCAGGTGAAAATCTGAAATAAGTGCCCTTTTTATGGTGCTCTTAAGAACTGCATAGTCATGGGTTGCTATAGTGCAGGGCTAGTGTTAGTACAATTTGCATTCCCATCATTATATAACAATACCGTAAAGGACCATTGTTAGCACTATTTGCATCATACAGAAATACCATAAAGGTGCATTTTTATACTATTTGCATTTACAGCATCATAAAGTTTTCCGATACACTACTTTTGTTTTTGCATCAGTGTTACCTAAAAGTACCAGTCTTAGTACTATTTGCATCAGTGTTACCTTACAGTATCATTCTTAGTATGATTTACAGCATACAGTACAAAGTGTAAGTCATAGTACTAATTTCATTTGTATACTCATACAGTACTACATACTCACATGGTACTGCAGATGTTTTAAAATGAGGAAAACAGGAATTAAGAGAGAGTTGTGGCTGTGCTGCTGGTGGTGAAGAAGCTGATGCTGCAGGGAGAAGACCTCTTCCAAAGATGCCAAGGGTGATAACAAGGTCCTAGACCCAACATGGATGGAAGGTAATGATAGTTCAGATGAGGAGGTGGTAGTTTGGAAGCCCCAATCAGCCAGCAGAAAGTGCAGAGTGGCAAGGTACATTCTATTCTATGCCATGCGCTTGTTCTCAGCTTGGTGGTGAAAAGGTTCCTGACCAATTACACAGACATGTCAGGACCGATGCAGAAAGTGTGCTCATTTTTGGAATTCACACCCACTTGCTAATCCTCTCTGCAGAGGAACTTTAAGCTTCCCACCCACCACCTCATATGTGATGTACCAATGCGGTGGAATTCAACTATAGATATGCTGGAAAGGGTGTAAGCAGCAGCACTTCACCACCAAGTAATGGGCCTCCATGAGGTACATTTGTGCCATGCTGCACTGCTTTCAATATGCCACCAACATGGCACTGATAGCGCCATTGTCAGCACTACATGGCAAATGTGCTGTCAGAGCATGTGTTCAGTGTCATCACCGACAAGCGAATTCTCCTTTCCTCAGCCAACATGCTCATCCTCACATTCATTAAGACAAACCAGGCATGGATCCCACACACCATCAGTGAGGAGTGGTTTCAGTGAGTTCAATTAAGTAAAGTTCTACATTTGCTGGCTTAAAAATTAAAATGGTTAAATTCCGCGTTTGCTTGATTCAAAAGTGATATTGTCGAATTCCGCATTTGCTGGATCACCAGTGAGAAAATAAAAAAAATATTACATTTTATTCTATAACCAGTATTAAAATAATCATTTCCTTGTATCCATTCCATAGCTAATACATCAACTCAGAATTTCACTTCTTTAGTTGCCATCTCAAGATTTTATTTCACCAGACAAACGCCAGCGAACTCAAGTTAACCTGAAAAATATGTGCTTTCTGCAGTTTGATTCCTCACAGGCATTTTAACTGATTCTCTATATGTTTGTACATGACGTAGTTCTTTGCTCCCATGGAAAAAGACACGTTTTCTCATTCAACATATCTTGTGCCAAGTACAATGTGTGTGTGAACTCGCTTTTTAATACTATGTTGTTCCTTTTGTGGCTTGTTTTAAGACAAAAACAGGAATATAATTTTCATATGTAAATAATTAAACCTGTAATTGAATAAATTACAAAGACTTATTAAAAAGATTTTATATGATGTATGTGGGAGTATACTTTTTCCTTGTTTAACAGATATTAAGTATTTCTTACTTAAATCCTTAAATTGGGCAAGTGTCCTTACTCGACATTACACACAAGCAATGAGCACCGCACAATTTATTGCTTCAAATGTAAACTGGGTATCCCATCTGTTATAAAGCATGATTTCCAGAGGCAAAATGCCTGTTTTGCTAATCATTTCTGCCTGTCAGTCCATATGTATTTAGAAGGCTCAGTCTCCTGACAGTGATGTAGAAACATATCATACGGTAAAACAAAGTAAGTTCCAAAAACATTTGATTAACTGCATGAACGAACTGTGATGGATTGAACAATATCGGCTGAAAAAATAAACATTAGAAAAGAACCGTAAAGTTCATTAGAAGTTCGGGTACGTGGAAAAGTCGCCATCAGCATTTAAATTGCTTGGGCCATACATGCCGCCATTTTGGGGAGGATCATCCCTCTCCAATGATTTCATCAGGAGTGATGATCCTCTGCAAACTCTCTGCATGAGTGCCACAGTAATTAAATGCTGTTTGTGACTTTGCCAGCAGCATTGAACCCCTTCACGCTCAGCGACGGATATATGCGCCGCAGAGCTATGAAGGGTGAATGAAGAGGGCTCACGGGTTGAGTAAATGTCGAAAAAACTGAGCCCACAAGAAATGAAGCACGTGCGTTTTTTAAAAAATTTTTTCCACATTTGGGATTTTCTTCCTGTTTCCCAGTACAAGGCATGGAATAATAAATAACATCACGGGGAGAGAAAATATGTTACGCACAAAATAAGCCCTCACACAGCTCTGTACACGGAAACATGAAAAAGTTATGGATTTTTGAAGGTGGAGAGCAAGAAATGAGTGGAAAAACCCTGCATCCTTAAGGGGTTAAACAGCAATTAATGCTGGCATTGATCACAGGCGTTAAATCATGTGGAAAAGAGCATGACTAGCAATGAAATTAAAGGGTATACTTGGCCTACGGGAAGATAGATGATGCATCGATTGTTGCCATCTTAAAAGACACAGTTCTCTGACACTAATTCTGTCACCACTACCTGTTGGGGCAGCTCACACAAATTCCATACCAGTCTTTGTCTAGTCAATTCACACATTAATCATTATAAAATCATCTTTTATTTATTATGTAAATGAGCCTGGTCACATGGAAAGAGACAGTGATGTCACCCCTGTTACCCCTCCCCTCTCCTCCCCCTGCTCATGTCTGTGTGTAATGTATAGTAAAGCATTGTTAGTGCTTGTGCTTTATCTGCTGTTGTGCTCTGTTCTCCTATACATATTTGAGAGACACAGACATCAGCTACACAGGTACCTAACATGCTGTGTTCTCCTATACACATACGAGAGACACAGACATCAGCTACACAAGTACCTGACATGCTCTCTCCTCTTATACACATGTGAGAGACACAGACATCAGCTACACAAGTACCTGACATGCTCTCTCCTCTTATACACATGTGAGAATCACAGACATCAGCTACACAAGTACCTGACATGCTGTGTTCTCCTATACACATGTGAGAGACACAGACATCAGCTACACAAGTACCTGGCATGCTCTGTTCTCCTATACACATATGAGAAACACAGACATCAGCTACACAAGTACCTGACATGTTATGTTCTCCTATACCAGTGGTGGCGAACCTATGGCACTGGTGCCAGTGATGACACTCAGAGGCCTTTCTGTGGGCACCCGGGCTGTCTCCCAGGCACAGAGTTTACCGGACATTGCATCTTCCTGCAGTCTCAGGCAGTCCAAGTAGTGCCCTGCTATTGTAAAGTGACCCATCCTGTGCTGCTTGGTCCTCTCTGAAGAGTGAAAAGGTGTGACAGTGACAGGGTCCGATTTGAGCTCAAAAATTCTGGTAGCAATAAGTTTGTTACTGCCTAAATTGCAGTGTAGGCACTTTGGGAAAACTAGTGTTTTTTTGGATCTCATTTTGGGCACTCGATCTCTAAAAGGTTAGCCATCACTGTCCTATACACATGTAAGAGACACAGCCATCAGCTACACAAGTACCTGACATGTTGTGTTCTCCAATATACATGTGAGAGACACAGACATCAGCTACACAAGTACCTGACGTGCTGTGTTCTTCTATACACATGTGAGGGACACAGACATCAGCTACACAAGTACCTGACACGCTATGTTCTCCTATACACATGTGAGAGACACAGACATCAGCTACACAAGTGCCTGACACGCTATGTTCTCCTATACACATGTGATAGACACAGAAATCAGCTACACAAGTACCTGACATGCTCTGTTCTCCTATACACATATGAGAGACACAGACATCAGCTACACAAGTACCTGACACATTATGTTCTCCTATACACATGTGAGTGACACAGCCATCAGCTACACAAGTACCTGACATGTTGTGTTCTCCTATACACATGTGATAGACACAGCCATCAGCTACACAAGTACCCGACATGCTTTGTTCTCCTATACACATGTAAGAGACACAGACATCAGCTACACAAGTACCTGACATTTTGTGTTCTCCTATACACATGTGAGAGACACAGACATCAGCTACACAAGTACCTGACATGCTGTGTTCTCCTATACATATGTGAGGGACACAGACATCAGCTACACAAGTACCTGACATGCTCTGTTCTCCTATACGCATGTGAGAGACACAGACATCAGCTACACAAGTGCCTGACACGCTGTGTTCTCCTATACACATATGAGAGACACAGACATCAGCTACACAAGTACCTGCCATGTTATGTTCTCCTATACACATGTGAGAGACACAGCCATCAGCTACACAAGTACCAGACATGCTGCGTTCTCCTATACACATGTGAGAGACACAGACTTAGTGTATGTGTATAGGAGTATCTCATACACATACAAGCTGCAGTTGGTGTGGCCGCCAGAACCAAGAAGCACATAGAGGAACCAGCACCAGGAGTGTCACATCATTATACAGGCTGTCAGTTATGTATATAGGAGTATCTCATACACCCACAGGCTGCAGGGGGCACCAGCACCAGGAAGCACGTAGAGGAGCTAGCCTTAGCAGTGTCACATCATAACACATAGTTTTCCAATATCATTTCTGTATCAACTCTTCACTGTTGTCTAGATATTTGCTATTTGTCCTTCTCTAGAAAGCTTAATTGTTTACTGCCCGTGGATAGAAATCTGACCATGGTCACACAGGTGCACAGCTCATTAGTATCATAGAGAGTAATCAGAGCTGTGTGTTATAACAAGCTGTGCACCTGTGTGACCATGGTCAGATTTCTGTTCCACTGGAAATAAACAATGAAGATTTCTATGGAAGGAAAGCAAGCAGAGATCTAGAAAGCCCAGAGGAGGTCATTTAGAAACTGTATTGGAAAATTGTATAACTTTTTATTATACCAACAATAACATTTATTTGCTGAAATGGGAAAACCCCTTTAAAAATGATAGATGTACAATTTTTCCTTAAAAATGTTTTATAAATCTTACCCCAAGACATTTACCGCCTTCATGATTTAGACCCACTTCATTCTTTTGCTTACAAATATAAGCAGAATACTGAGCAAAACAGAAATAAAGAAATTAGTTTTAATGGAGTTTTGTCTGTTCATCCAAGAACTTGCTAAAGTTTGATGCCCATCACCAGTCAACTTCTCAATTATAGGAATAATTCACAGGGCACAGGCTGTGCTTTTGGTAATGCTAAGAATTAAGTTGCAAATAGAAAAAAAAATATTTTGGTGCTCTTCTCATGGATTTGAGAAAGTGTGTCAAGATATCTACAAAAGCACATATGTTTATTGACGAATAAGTGACATTCATATGAACAAATTATTATGCTTTACTCAACTGAAAGATATCCAAGATCTTGAGTGCAAAGTAAATATATTAGTGTTTGCTCTCTACAGAAGGCAAGACTCCTTTATTTTGCTCCAAAAATTAAAAATGGTAAAAAAAAGCTAACTTCAGGATTTAGTGAAGGTTTTGTGTGTTTTAAAATGCGAAATTGTCAGAATAATACATACAGGTTTCAGTAGGCACCTGAGCAGCAGAGCCTCAGTGGGCCCCTTTGTAATGAACTCACGTGGCGGCATTAAAAATTCTGAAACTAAAACAGTCTCCTGTTCCCTAAAATATTCTCTCTCTATATATATATATCTATATATTTTATATATTTATACAGCGCCATCACATTCTGCAGCTCTTTACTGATCATGGGGTACATGTACAAATAAGACAAGACTTTACAGAGTAATAACATACAGGCAGTCCCCAGGTTACGTACAAGATAGGGTCTGGAGGTTTGTTCTTAAGTTGAATTTGTATGTAAGTCGAAACTGTATACTTTATAATTGTAGATCCAGACAAAAAAGTTTTTGGGCCCAGTGACAATTGGAGTTTAAACATTTTTTGCTCCAATGGGACCAAGGATTATCAATATAGCTTCATTACAGACACCTTACAGCTGATTATTGCAGTCTGGGACTATAGTAAAGCATTCGGAAAGCTTCACCAGAAGTCAGAGGGGTCTGTCTGTAACTATGGGTTGTCTGTAAGTCGGGTGTCCTTAAGTAGGGGACCGCCTGTAATCAGATAAAACAATAGAAGTGAAGACACTGCTCGCAAGACTTACAGACTATGAGGATAATGGTGACTTTTACAATGGTCCAGCCATTCTTTAGGGGATAAAATAAATAAATAAATAATGCTGTGGTATCAAGTGGTAAGGGATTACATAAACAAATGGAGAAATCAGTGGAGGTTTAGAAAAAGAATAGCGAAAGTTACATGCAGTTAGGAAATGTGATAGGTCTGTGTAAAAAGATGGGGTTTTAGGGCACATTTGCAATTTTGGTAGTTAGGTATTAGCCTCATAGATAGAGGTAGTGTTGCCACATTTTGGTTAATCTCTCCTAAATCACTATAAAAAGTAAAAACTGCATTCTATAGGGCACTTATAGCTTAATGGTTTGTATTATTAGCACTAAGTTCTGTTCAAATTAATCCTATGGCCAATAATGAAAGTGGTCAAAACTAATTCTTATGGATCCTATTTAGTTATAACAGCTGTATGTGGTTATTATCAAATTTCCTATATATTTCTAGAATTCTGTATACATCCCACAAAGAATTGTAAAGATTTAATAGAATGGGCACTAGATGGATCTAAAAGTTTATGCAATTATTGCTGCCAAAGAGAAAAGACAGACATTCTGAAAACCTCATAGCTCATACGCATTCCTCTTACATCCTGTCCACCATATTACTCATGGGCAAACTGCCCTTACTACCATATATGTTAAAGGTACTACACGTAGCACCACATGACTGTATATTACCATCACATGTGCTCTATGTATAGCATCTTTTGATTCTTTTTCATTCTTGATGGCGATCATTATAGTTTTTGCCCTCTGTTCATAACGCTAGGCAACAGTATTGGCAGGATTAAAGGGGGGATGGGGGTTGCAAATTTGTTTTGATATATCTGGTTACACTAGTTACTTAATCAAATAGATTAAATAACTTTAAATTGTTGTGATAGATGTTATGTTGTTTGTTCTGTGTCACTAATTTTTATGTTACTTTGTGCTGTGATCAAAAATCTTCAGTGCTGTGAAAAAAATAGATATAATATCCCCTTATGGAAAGAGATTCCTACATTACATTCTAACATATATCTTATTTTTCAATTACACCAATTTAGTTTCACACATTGAAGAGGTTCACTTTTAGTTAAAGAGCATCCTGCATTTAAAAAAACGTATTGTAGGGGATGAAATTTTAAGCCCTTTTGCAATACCCGAATCTTGCTCCTTTCACTGCTACTAGGCAGCCTACCCCCTCTTAATAGCCTCTCTGGGATGCCTCAGATGGCCATTCTGTCTGTCCCATCCCGTATGCATAGGTGGTACATGATTTATTAAAGCGAATTTCAAATCCTTTTCTGCCAGGTTCGCAGGGGAGAACGCAGGGGCTTTTGGCCTTTCCTCCGATGCTTCTGGTGGTGCTAGCAGCATTCTCCGACCTCCTGCATGTCTCCGCACAGACTCCACCTCATGTCCGCTACCAGCGGTCTCTGGCGCACGCTCCGGGCATCGCTGCTAAGACCTTTCGCTGTTTAGGGGTTGTGTTCTGGACTGCTGGGAGGTAACCCCTCATGGTGCAGAATAGCCAAGCACAATCGCAAACACCATGCAGAGGTGCCACAACCCCCAGCAGTCCAGAACACAACCCCTTAACAGCGCAAGGTCTCCCATAAATTACCAGAAGTTGTCCAGCTCCAATCAGGTTCTGGAGATGGGGTTATGGCTGCATAAATTCTAGCTTCACTAATCACCTATGCCAGTGTTTGAAATCCCTTCATCGCTTGCTCTCTGCATTAGGTTTGACCTGCTCTTATTCTGTATTGTTGTGATCTCGGCAAGTTTTTTGACGTTGACCCTTTTGCTTACTTATTTTGCTCTTGACGTACCCTCTGGTTGTGACTCCAGCTAGGTTACTACTCTTTTATGTTTTATGTTTGTCAGTCTGTTCGTGTTGTTCCCTTTCCACACTTATCTAGTGTATTCCGAGTCTTCAAGTAGTCACCCCACGGTGTAGAGGACAGAGGTTGGGGCAAGCTCAGGGCACTCTATCCCCTGTCTTCTGTGTTACCCAACCCTAACATTTTCTTTATGTTTTGCATCTAAAGAATGCTTTGAAACTGGTAAATCCTGCATTTATCTCCCTAATATAACAAATAACGGTGATGGTTTGCATTTCAATATTGGCCAATGTTTTCTTATTATTTTGGCAATGGTTCCTCTTTTTGTTTTCTCTTCCAATGGTTCTTGACGACATCTTTCTGCATTTCCAGTAATCCTTCAGGAAAGTACCTCCCCTCAAACTTTTGACACATATCTTGTAATGTTTCCTCTATCTTTGTCTAATCACTCACAATCCTTTTTACCTGCATTAATTGATTCTTTGGTAAACTACATATCATACTTCGTGGTAATCCACTATGGAAATGTAGTCATTTTTTTTTCATTGTTTTTTCATATAAACATGTCTCAAAACCTTCATTCTTCAGTATTACCAATATGTCTAAGAATTGTACCTCTTTTTAGAGGGCACAACAGTACATTTAACCGCTAGTTCTACCATTTTAAATTCTTCAAAACACTCCATGTCACAAAAAGATCATCTATGTATCTCAACCACTCCAGCACATTGCTGAAGAGATGATACACATAGATCCTATGTTCTTCCAGATACCTCATGTAGATATTTGCATACGTTGGGGCCACGTATGACCCCATGGCTGTACCTTAAATTTGTAGATTACATGTTTGTTAATAAACTGTGGCTTGTTCTGCAGTTCAGCTTCACTTGCATAAGGAATAACTTGCAGCTGCTGTGGCCTGAACCACATTTGTACCAGGTCGTCCAACTATAAATTATTGTTTATATTCTTTGTATAAGAAGAGAAAGCTTATGGGCTCTCTAAGGCTCCTGGGCTGAGTGTGACTGCATCTTCAGTACCCTTAAGATGTACTGGGTAAACCAAACAATGCAAATCAAATTCATAACTCAAAACAAGAACAACACACCCAGAACTGATGAAGAAAATAAAATGAAAACAAAGTAGAAAAAATGTGAATGGATATAGTTCAAGTGAATATACGCTATACAGTGGTAGGTGGCTTCTATTTTCATTACTCTATAGGTTGTGGCCGACTCCAGGCTTTAGAACAGTTGCGTGGTGTGGATCTCACATGTCAAACCTAAGCCTATATACGATGTGCATATCATGCTACCCATTATTGTAATAGAACATATATGAATTTTGGCTTTTATCTTCTACATAATTTTGCAGTGTCTTATATATAGAATAACAAAGTAGAATATACATGTTAGCTATTACCAGGAGCTCATTTAATACAAAAATAGTCTCTCCCTGTGTCTCTCAATGTGAAAAGTGAAAGGTCATCTCATGGGAAAAATGTAGCATGTGCTCATTCATGTAGGGAAACATCAGTTAACTTGTTAACTCCCAGTCTTCTGATTGCTGGGGTTCCAGTAGGCAGACCTTAAAAGGGTATTCCAGGAATCAGCATAATTCATATACAAATGGGTCCTTAAAATATGAGGTAATATGTAATTAGTTGCTCCCCTTAGGAGAAAAATGCTGCTGACATACACTGTAATGAATAATTTAAATGCTACTGGCTCTTTAATTAGTCTGTTGATTTTCTCTGTGCGGGTCAGACACAGGACAGAAGATGGCCACTGGTCACATGTCCATATCACATGTCCTGCACCTGCCTGGGCAGGTCATATGGTCATTGCTATGTTGGTCTGTCGTGGGTTGGTTGCAGTGGATCCAATATTGCCAGTGTCATCTCAGTGAGGTAATGTGCAGTGATGGCAGTTACACACATCATTACTATGGTAACAGAGCAGTACAGTGTGTTACATCAGCAGAGCATGATAGGGAGGAGGAGTTACTGAGAACTAAAGGATCAAGGGGCTTGAAGGCAGATAACTCTGTCTACTTTAGAAAGCCTGTAACATTTTGTAAATCATAAAATCAAACTATTCAAACTCCATCTTGTGACTAATGACATTGCATTTTTTATATTCATTTATTTATAGTATTATGGGTTTTGTATTAGACATTCAAATTCAAATCGGACACTTATGTCCTATCCTGAATTACACCTGGATTAAACGATAGGTTTAGTCCTTTCCTAGCAGCCTTGATTAATTTCCAGCAGACCCATCTAGCACCTGTGAAATCTACTCTGGTTCACTAATAGTTAGCCAACTGTAATCCCCTCTCTCTTTGCTAACCTGTCTGACATCAGAGATCTGATCCAATTGCCTTCTGGAGGGCTATGATATCTAGTATAAGGTTCTGTGGACAAGGGCACTTTGCCCGCTATAATATTTCACTTAGCTATCTATGCTAGCTGTGTTATGTTTTCTGTTTTTAGGTATCTTTGCCCTTTGTCTCATTCTTTGACTATCTGTTTGCCTGCCGATCTTATACTGCATTGCTTTCTCGGTTCTGACCCTATTTGGCGACTCTAACTATTTGCTTTGTCTTATCTCCATCTTTGTGTTTACATGTTGGCACAGAAAGTAAATGTTGACCATATTTCTAACATCTGCTTAGAGTAGGCTAGGCATCAGGCCAGGACAACTGAAAAGGGGCTTTATTCTCAGGGCCATTTGTGTTTGTTTCATCAGTTTCTTCTGTAACCCTGCATAATAGAGGTTCTGACCTCTGAGTATATCTGGTGTGCACTCCAAAACCGGAATGACATCTGGCAGAAAATAGGCAGAGACTACAGCTGAAATCTCTGCCAGGTCTAACCTGGTGGAGATTGCATTAGTAGTCTCCACCAGTTTTGGCAGAGAGGAAAGTGAACATAGTGGGCCCAGGTGTTCACACCCCATCACATCTATAGTGTTTACGTGCCTTGTCTGCCAGTGAGCTAGTGAAGGCATGTTAAAGTCCCCCAACACTGCAGCTGTAGCACTATAAATAGTCTATGTGTAGCCTTCACCTAAGTCACTGACTGAAAAGACATTTCTTATACACTGACACCATAATAGCCTGGATATAAAAATTCACAAAGCAATGCTTCTGTGCCCTTCTAACAATAGATCTAAGGGATGGCTGCTAACAGAACCAATTTAGCTTAGCATACTCAGGCATTCTGTCACATCATTGGCCACAACCTCACCCTTATTGTCATCTCGCTTCCAGTTCAAAAGACAATTTGTGATGCCACCAAGCAGTTTTATTTAGCGCTATAGCAATGTTATGAGACTGAAAACAGATTTATTGAGGTTGGCACAAGATGAATAACAAAACCAAGACATGAAGAATAAACCAAATAAATTAGTAGGACAAATATAATACGACTAAATGATACACATCTTTGCCATATGTATATATATATATATATATATATATATATATATATATATATATATATATATATATGTTTGTGTGTATGTGATTTTCATTTTATCTCAGTGGAGGTGAATGTAGAGATGGAACCAGATCAATCAAAAAAACTGATGTAATGGTACATAAGTTGCATGGCTGGCACTACCTCTCTTTTGCTCACGATCCAAGGAAAAAGTCCAGTAATTTTAAAAACTGCAATAATCAAGACACCAGATGGCACTTCAAAGAACCGTACTGTGCTTAGCACGCATGGGCAACTTTCATTTCAACTTATTCGATGTCATGCAAATAGTACATAGAAATCTACAGATATCACATCATATAGTGAGTCTGTAGTTCTTCTTCAATTTTATTTTATCTATCTTTGTGCTCTGGGGTTAATGCACATGACTTCATAACAAATCCATGCTGTAATACTTTCTATGACTTTTTATGCACAGACTGCTATGGATATAAAGAAATGTGGGCTTCTGATTCATCAATCTATATGTTTTATAGAATAAAATAAAGTACTGAAAAATGTAATACAGAAAAGTAATCATACAAAGCCAGTAGCTTAGTGCAGGGTCCATGCATTATTACATGTGATCTTGTAGCATTTGTCTAATAGATAAAAAGCTGTTTACAATGATGTGTTTACAAATATATACTATATGTAACTATAATATCTTTTTTTCAGAAATGTTTTCAATCCACTATTACCAATTTTCCAAACAGACTATATGTAAGAAATGAGATCAAGGAAGGATCGGGAGATCCAGAGTTCATATCATTGGAGACCATTTTTTAAAAATATATTTGGAACTTGTAACCAATCAACCACTAAGGATTACAAAAGGAACCCAGTCTTCATCTGTTAAGAGTTACCCGCCAGCTATAAGCAGAGGTCTGTTGTATTTATCTACTTACTTGCAGCCTTGGACAGATGCTTCTTTGTACTTGTGGTGCGCCAACAATTAATTACATGCATGCACTAGACAAAAACCACACTATCCGCATATGTGGTTTGTGGTAGGTAAGGGTTGCTCCCGAAACACTACATCGAAACACCGGGGTGAGAAGTTTCATTACTTCTGTTTCAATAGTTTTTATTGGTTTTAAAATGATAATTATTGCAATAGGACATTCAGTATCATGGTTACAGAGCAAAGATTTAAAATATTTTGTGAAATATGTCATATAATCCAGAAAATCAAAAGAGCATATGTGTAGGTACTGGTTGTTAACTTTCTGAAATAACCAGTATACATATTCTAGATATAACTACTTAACAAACAATATACTAGAAGAAACAACATAGCAGGAGAGTAGGACCTATTTATATCTGGAGATCAATTGTATTAAATATAATTGAGGAGAGTTAACACTATCCATGAGAGTTAGTGGTCTGGATAGAGAGAATATAGGTTATGTCAAGTTGACAGCCAGAGAGGAGGAGGACCATAGTTGCTGTACTGTGAAAGGGGTATGGGCTTTTAAAAATCATATGGTCCCTCGAATAACTATATATTGACATATAGAGAAGTTTCATTACTTAAAGCAAATGAATGTTATTGTTTGCATTATAAAAAGTTATACAATTTCCCAATATACTTTCTGTAACAATTCCTCACAGCTTTCCAGATCTCTGCTTGTTGTGCTTCTATGTTTTTTCTTGCAGTGGACAGAAATCTGACCATGGTCACACAGGTGCACTGCTCATTAGTATCATAGAGAGTAATCAGAGCTGTGTGATATAACGACCCATGCATTTAACTAATAAAAGTGACGTTTTAGTACTATTCTGACCGATGGGTCTCAGTGAGGTAATTTTTGACCTTTTTTGTAAATTAAGTTTCAAGTATATGGACCCAGTCAGTGTTTGTCCACAATTTTTGGGTATGCAAGACAATGCACTTACATGCACCGGAAAGAAGAAGGTGAACTGCAGCAGACCTGAGCTGGGAAGCGGCACTGGCATAATATAGGGCACGCAATCTTAGTGAATCACGCCAGAGTGCATGATTGTCGGACACTCCGTACCTTGTGAACTCCAGCGGCCGGGTAAGTAAATGTACCCTATGTTGACTAAATGAGTCAAGTCAATGACTAAAAACATCCAAAGTTAAGGGTTCTTTACCATTACAGAACTAAAACTATAGAATTCCATATGCAAGGAGGTAATAGTGGCAAATGCTCATCTAGTAATAAGGGACATTAAGGTCATAATGAAACAACTAATGCTATATATGTTACTGGGAATGATTGATGGACTTGTGTTAATTGCATTAAATTGGTATTTACACCAAGACAAGTTCCTTAACCTCTTAAGGACCAGGCCCTTTTTCGTTTTTTTGCGTATTTATTTTTCACTCCCCTCTTTAAAAAATCTATAACTTTTTTATTTTTTATCATGTACAGAGCTGTGTGATGGCTTGTTTTCTGTGTAACAAATTACACTTCATAGTGATGGTATTTAATATGCCGTATACTGGGAAGCAGGAAAAATTTTCTGAATGCAGTGAAAATGATGAAAAAACACATTTGTGCCATATCTTGTGGGCTTGGATTTTACATCTTTCATTGGGTCAATACGATCACGTGGATACCAAATTTGTGTAGGTTATATAATGTGTTCATACATTTACAAAAATTAAAACCTCTCTTCAAAAAAAAAATCTTCATTTTGCTGTCTTCTTGCACTGATAACTTTATCATACTTTGGTGTACAGAGCTTTGGGTGGTGTAATTTTTATGTGACTTTTGGTGACATTTTCAATGCTTTTATTTTTAGGATTGTACGACCTTTTGGTCACTTTTTATAGAATTTTTAATATTTTTGAAAATGGCAAAAAAAAAGCCATTTGCGAATTTTGGCGCTATTTTCCATTACGGGGTTGAATGCAATGAAAAAACGTTATTATATTTCAATAGATCGGGTATTTTTAGACGTGGCAATACCTAATGTGTTTATGATTTTTATTGTTTATTTATATTTATATGACTTCTAGGGAAAGGGGGGTGATTTGAAGTAAGTTTTTTATTTTTAACTTTTTTTATTTTTTACTATTTTTCTTTAACCCTAGGTTGTCTGATTGATCCTACCATATATTGCCATACTACATTATGGCAGTATATGGGGATTTTGCACACCATCTGTTACAATGTGAAAATCGCACATTGTAATAGATAGCCCAAAACATGATAGCCTCAGATCTTTGTGTGATCCGAGGGTGTCATGGCAATGGATCACCGCTCCATGATGACATCACGGGGAACGACTATAGGAGCCAAGATGACGGAGCCCATGCGCTGCCGGCTCGTCAATGCTGCTGGCAGCTTTGCCGGTGACGATCAAAGGGTTAACATCCACGATCGGTGCTTGCTTGGGTGTTAGTGACGGGTGTTTGCTTCATTGTGAAGCAGGCACCCGGTGAGTATGAAGAGGGCTAAGCCCGTGAGCCCTCGTCATACTCCCTCATGCACAATAAAACGTAGAGGTACTGTTAAATATGCTCAAGATAACAAAATAAAACTTTCTCTACTTCACTGTTATTAACAAAAATACAACAATTCACAGATATAATTCCAACCAGTCCTGTTGTACAAAATTTCAGTTGCCCCTGGTTTCTGACCCTGGATCTTCCAACTTTAGGGTCAGCAAACCTCTTGTCTGGCACTGCCAAGCTGAGCTCTTCTCTGCTCCATGCCTCTAGCCCCTTCCCTTGCATTCCAGGATAAGCTCACACTCACTAACTTTCTGCCCGCAAACAACACATCACAGGGTGAGAAGGGGTTCAAGCTACAAGCAGATAAGTTCTTTATCTGGGGGGAGAGGGAAGGAGTGCGTTGTGCATAGTAGAGATGTAGCAGGGCTAAGAATGTTATTGTGTCCATCTCCGCCGGAAAGGCTTTGTGAAGATCGTTGCTCCCCATGGTGTCATCGGGGGGTGGGGATGGAGGGGCTTAGAGGGGCGGGGTGGCGATTGGTTCCCATGTCGTTTTAACGCATTCATTAAAATGTGCGATTTACTGTAGTATGGCAGTACATGGTATGATCAATCAGACAATCTTGGGTTAAAGTAGCCTAGGGGGGGCGGAAAAATACTAAAAATAAAAAAAGTAGAAAAAAATATATTAAAAAAATTCAAATCACTCCCCCTTTCCCTAGAAATGATATAAATATACATAAACAAAGTAAAAATCATAAACACATTAGGTATCGCTCCATCCGAAAATGCCCAATTTATCAAAATATACTGACAGCTTTTCACTGCGTTTAACTTCGTACCGGAAAATAGCGCCCAAAGTAAAAAATGGCACTCTTTTGCCATTTTGAAAAATATAAAAGTTCAATAAAAAGTGATCAAAAGGTCATACAGTCCTACAAATTGTAGCATTGAAAACGTTATCAAAAGTCGCAAAGAATTCCTTTCCAGCTCCTTATACTGAAGCATGAAAAAGTTATTAGCACTAGGACATGGCAAAATTAAAAAAAAAAATGTCTACAGGAGGTTTTAATTCTTGTAAATGTGTGAAAAAATTATAAAACCTATACAAAATTGGTATCCCTGTGATTGTACCAACCCAAATAATAAAATAGACATAATATTTGGGGAGCACAGTGAAATTCGTAAAATCCAAGTCCACAAGAAAACGGCGCAAAGCGGGTTTTCACCAATTTCACAGCATTTTTTTCCCCGCTTCCCAGTATATTAAATAACATCACTATGAAGTTCTATTTGTTATGCATAAAACAAGCCATCACAGAGCTATTTACATGGAAAAAAAAATCTTTTTGATTTTTGAAGGTGGGGAGTTAAAAATGGAAAGGAAAGATCTTTATCGTGTAAAAATCACTAGGGGATTGAAATTTGAGAATTTTATTTAATGGGCAAACCCCTTCAAGTAATTAATTTAATTTACAGTATCTAAGTTTTCTATAACTGACTGATATCATGAAGCCTTTTGATTTCTCTTATTAGGAATGAAAGTGCCTACACTCATGTGCTGCCCACAAAATGTAATTACATGGGAATAAATGGTTTATTCATCAGCATCTAGCAGTGATGATTTAAAGGGGTATTCCCACGAAGACAAGTTTCTTATATGAACTCTGGATAGAAAAATAACACATTATCTAATTCACTGTTATTAACAAAAATACAGCATTTCACAGATATAAGTCTAACCTGTCTCTATCAGTCCTGGTGTATACAATTTCAGTTGTCCCGAGACACGACCCTGTAACTTCTGACTTAGGGTGTTCGCCATCTCAGATTCTTGTGTGACTCCGTGCTGCTGAGTTTCTGTCTCTCTGTGCTCTGTGCCTGTAGCCCCACCCCTTCAGTCTAGCAAGCAGTTCACAGACACTCATCACTTCCTGCCAGCAAACACATTTGTGCTCATTTACTAAGGATCCGTGGGCCGCACTATCGTTGGATATTCCGTCGTTTTCCGGTTAGTGCCGCATTTAGCAGGGGATTTTGGTGCACGCGATCGGATTTTGGTGCATTGGCGCCGGCTTTCATGCAACACAAATCGGGGGGTGGGCCATCGGACAATCCAACTGATTCGGACTAAGCCCGCGATTTAACTTTTAAATTGTCTCCCAAGGCATGCACTTACATACACCGGGAAGTAGATGGTGAGCTCTGCCGGACCTGAGCGGGAAGCAACACACGCAGGATATCAGGTGCACGATGTAAGTGAATTGTGGCAGCTGTGCATTCTCGTTGGACAACGCACCTAGGGGAACGCACACAGACCGGTAAGTAAATGTGCCCCATTGGGATGAGAGAGAAGCTGCAAACTACAAACTCTAGGCAGATAAGGGATCCGGGGGAGGGGGAAGGTAGGCACATATCTGTGAGAACAAAGATGTAGCAGTGCTGATAGTGTAAAAGTCTGTCATGCCTCATTTTCTCTGATCTGTCGCATCTCTCTTTTTATGTGTCAGTGTGTTATTACAATGTCAGAACCCCACCCCACAGGACTAGATGGATCATAATGTGTCTGCTTAGAGAGTCCCCGCCTAGATCCTGGGATTTTACACTGACCAGCCTAGGGAGTGATAGGAGCTAAAACAGCAATAAAGTAATATGTATCTTAATGCCGGGGTCCTGCGAGACCACCCTTCTCGCCTTGGAAATACGGCAATTGTTATTCTGTTTCATCAATAAATGTTGATTGAATATAAAACAGCAATAAAACTGAGTAAAATTGTAAACTAACGGGATAAAATGATCTTTATTGTGTAATCATCACTAGGGGATTGAGATCCGAGAATTTTCTTTTGTGGGAAAACCCCTTTAAGTGATTGAGCATTGTTATGGGAATTTAAAGTTGGATTATCCATTCCCAATCACAGCCCCATGAAGTGGCTTTATGTGTTATTTCTGCTCTTTCTCAGTTAAAGAGACATAGACATTTTTGCATTAGACACTGTGATACATCTGCAGTAGTTTCAAAATGTATCACACATTTAAGTATTATAAAATTTTATATACCTTTATACACACCCATTTTATTTACACCTAAATATTCACAAAATATCACCAAAAACCATTGCCTGCCTTCCATTATCTTCTCCCTGACGACTGATATGTCAATATGTTCTTCAGGAAAGCCAATGACAGGTCAAAGGTCAAGTAAGCTACCTACTGTGCAGGAAAACTGAATGAAATGAACATAACCTGCTCCTTTCTCCTTCTAGCAATTCTTTCTCGCCTCATGCCTACCCATTCTGCATACAAGTACACGTCTAGCCATTTCTTTCAAGCAGCCTACCCTTCCTTTCCAGTCATGCCAAGACTTCCAATAATCTGTGTTCAAATGTACAATTTGCTAAAGGCTTTAGTTTATTTGTAACTTTTAGTTTGTAACGTTAAAAAACACATTTTAATATGTTATTTTATAGTTTTTCCTTTTCCACATCATAGATATATGTGTTTAAATATTTCCTTTATTGCCTCTGTGAACATTTGGCCAGCTGTGATGACAAATTGAATACACATGCTACTGTGCAAACATCTGACTGCTAATGGAGCTTAATTTGGAACTGGCAATGCGAGCCAGTGGACAATGAAGTCAATTTTTAGTGTCTCTAAGCAAGCGTAAGCAATAAAGAAGATTGAAGGGGCCACTCAAAAATGTCATGCTCTTTGGAAGAATGAGTTTTCTATTTGATCTGTCAGCGGAACTTTTTCGCAAAAATGACACTTCTCTAACATAATATTCTTTGATGATAAACTAGATTAACTTCCCCTGTACAAGTGAAAGGCCACCTGTTGCCAGAACGCCCATATTCCTCGTTGGCTGTCTTGTAGCTGTCATCACTTCGCTGCAATCTGCACCCAACATGTTGGAATATAATGAATATGTCAGGAGTTGGAGGTCAGCCATCAAAGTACATGAAACTTGGCTTGCATACAGTTTTAGCATGGAGGACTCGCCTATCATCTTGTGCAAGGGATTTCTGCTCCACTTGATTTGTTTGCATAGGATTTGTTGCTGTTGGATCGTAAGAATATACTCAGAGATTTTTTGACAGCTCATTGAAATATTTTCACTTCAGTAATAATACTTCTATGATTCCCTAAGCTGACGCATGTTATAAAACACAGTATAAGTGAGTATATTATTTCCCAGGTTATCATTTTAATTACAGTCTTATAAAGGTTGATGAAGAATGGGTTGACTAGGCAGAAACATGATCATGTTTTACATCTGACGTATTGCTTATCATTAGAATTATTGCTAATATTCATTACCAACCAATCATTTCCCACTTTTCTCCTAGATTTTATTTATTTATTCTTAGCAACCTTTGTACATTTGTTTGTTTCAGTCATCATATTCCTGTTAGTCATATTACAGTCTTTACTGAGCTTCTCTTATCATGTATTGTATTATTTTACAATATAATACAGTACAATTTATTTACAAATCTAGTTTTCAATGTACATGCCCATGTTAGCCTCCTGCAATTTCCAGCTATGTTAAGAATAATACACTTTTTACTACAACTTTGTTTTTTGCCAGTAAATTGCTAACCCTGTTTGGTGTTTAGTTGTGACAAAGCATTGCCAGTTAACGGTGACATTGCTAATATTCTACTAATTGAGTATCAGTTGAGACATGTTTTCCTGTGTATCCTGACATTACGTGTACGTATAACATCATGCAGAACAGTACTTCATTAATTCAATCACAGTTTAATTACACTTTAGTGTTCTTCACAAGGCAGTTTGAAGATGTGCAAATTTTTCAAAGCATCTCATGCTGTTCACTTTATATGAAGCATCTTTCAACTTATTTGTCTAGCTATAAACCACCTATTGTTTTTAAACCAAAAACAAGTCTAAAACACAATAAATGTGGTATAAATTAAGAATTTTGGTGCATAATTCTCATATTATAGGATGTCCTCTTATGTTTTTAACTTTTTTTCAATAAGGTGGATTTTTACCTATTGGATTTCTTGGCTGGATGCTGGACTCCCCTCCTTCGTTTTGAAGATTTTGAATGTTCATGTCCATACATCTATAAAGTTCTATAAAAAAATCACGCCCCAAAATAGTTAAAATGAAAAGTAAATCAAGCCACTTCAACAGTTACATTGATAGAAAAATAAAAAAGTTACAATACAATACATTTTTTCCAATAACAGATGTTTTTGTGCAAGAGTTAGAAGATCTAAAAAAGCTATGAATGTTTGTTAGCACCATAATTGTATCAACCACGGAATGATTTTAACATCTGATTCATAATGCTCAATGAATGGTGAATATTTTATGCAAAAATAAGTGGAGAGATTGCTGTTTTATATCATCTCTCCTTTCAGAATGAATTCATAAAAATGACCATTATGGATCTGGAACACAGATGCAGACCTGTGAAAACAACAGCAGTGTGCATGACTACATTAAATAATATTGAAATATGAGACTGCTCTATAAAATACAGATGCTACTTGTCCTTGGAAAAACATAGTGTGCATGTAGCCTAAGCAAGAATGGATGAAAATAGAAAAAGAAAAGTGTTGATTAAAAAAAAAAAGCCTTTTCTTTAAAAACTTATATAGGCAAATATACATGGTGTATTTAGCTTGCAACATTAATTTCTTATTTGCAACCTCTTTATATACCATCTACCGTACTAAACTAAAGGACATATATAACTACAAAGCCAGATTTTCAACTTGAACATGTTAATATGGATACTGAAAGATGGCCCCAGAAATGGCAAATCTCCCTACACTCAACAATCTGAAACCATCCATTCAGAGCCATATTTATGGATAGGCACCTTGGACATAGTGCCTGGGATGGCCAGCTGAGGGGGAGTAGCAGTGAAGTGGTACAGGGATGACAACCCTCGTCCTCTGCCCAAAGGGAGTGGGAGGATGGGGAGAGGGTGTTGGTGGAGCAGGAACAGGTCTCACAGAGTATAGATGAGCTGAGATACACAGTAACATAAGAGAGAGGTGTAGAAAAACCTAGAGTGCTCTAGAGCACTCAACCATACACAGCAACACGCTGTAAGAGGAGATAAGTGCCCCATATCTTAGTCTGGTGTTATTGTCACACTCATAACTCTTTTCTGTCTTGCATGTAGTGGCAAGTAAATCTCACCTGTATACCTCGCACTCGTATAGTCACATTTTACAGAACTGAACATTGCGCTGGGGTAAGTAGCCCAAGCATCATAGTTTTATGTATCATGTAGAACTATGATGTGCAGTCTCCTGACTCTAGCACAGTGTTTGATTCTGTGAAATCAAACAGTCTATGTTTGTGTGCCATCAACATTCGTCACAATGGGCATTGCTGGGGTGAATGAGAGCAACACATGGTGAAATTTTTTGCTGTCAAAGTAAAATTGACTTTTTGGGGAAAATTTTCATCTTTTTCCTTTTTGGGGCCTAATTGAATCAAACACCTGTAGGGGCAAATACACATATTACACCTTGCTAAATTCTCCAAGGGGTGTACTTTCCAAAGTAGTGTCCCTTTCTGGGATTCTCCTCTTTTTCGTACCATTAGGGCTCTCCAAGTGCATCTTGACACATCTTAAGAATTTCTGTCATATTTGGCTTCTAAAAGCCAAACTTCCCTCTTTCCCTTCTAAGCCCTACTGTGTACTTATACAACATTTTACATGCACACGTGAGGCAATTCTGTGCTTAAGAGAAATAGTTTTACACATTAAAAATTTGGGGTAAAAGTGACCTTTTGGAGAAAATGTTCACCCTTTTTTCTTTTTGGGGCCTAATTGAATCAAACACCTGTTTGGGCAAATACACAAATTACATCTTGCTAAATTCTCTAAGGGGTTTACTTTCCAAAATGCTGTCTCTTGTTGTGGTTTTCCTCTGCTTCGGTACCACGAGGGCTGTCTAAATGCATCCTGACACATTAAAAGTAGTTCAGCCACATTTGTCCTCCAAAAACTAATAAATGCTCTTTCCCTTCCAAGTGCCCCCCTGTGCCCGTACAGCAGGGTACAGTGACAAAATGGGTATTGGCATACTCAGGAGTAATTTTACTAAACATTGTAAAATGCATTTACCTCTTTAACCCATTGTGAAGGTGCAAATTTTAGTGTTCAATGAATATATTGTAAGATAAAAATAAAATTTCTGTAATTTCCCTTTCATTTATTTTTCACCCTAAGGCCACGGTCACACGTTCCGCTAGTGTTGCGTTCATAACGCGACTCTGATGCACAGGGGGCGGACCTCGGCCCAATCGCATATGGGTTTATGAACGCAACACTAGCGGAACGTGTGACCGCACCCTCATGAAACGCTCATAGGGTTAACAAACTTCCCAAAAGTTGTTTTGAATATTTTGAGGTGCAGTTTCTAAAATGTTGTCATTTGTAAGGGGTTTCTGTCATATAGGCCTTATCCAGTAACTTCTAATTAAATTGGCCTCCAAAAGTAGGCTTTGATGATTTTCGTGAAAATCTGAAAAATCGCACCTAAAGTTATAAGCCTCCTAACATCCTATGAAAAGGAAAGGATGTTTGAAAACTTATGCCAAGTTAAAGAGAACTCATCATCAGGAGCTCTTTTTCTGGCCACAGAGTGCCCAAACTATAACCAAAACCCACTTATATTTTGCAAAGTGCCATCATGACAATTTGAGCAGTAAGTTATTGATCCCTGCTGTATCACAGGTTTTAATCGTATTGGTGTCCTGAGTTCACCAATACAATAGAAAGATGATGGAGAAATTTGGATTGTAGCTTCCCTCCAGGGTCCCCTGAACAGGAAGAATCAGGAGACCCAGAGCAGGAGCGCAAATGACAATCCTTCTCTATCCAACCCTTCCTGCTCCTCCTGTAGTCCTGGCAGTCAAGGATGTTGCTTTAAAATGGCGCATCCTCGGCTGTCTTGGACCGCAGGAGAAAGCCTTGAGTCGTATCTGGAAAATTATGTATTGGTGTAAAGGCCTGGGTGCCCACAGAAAGGGCTCTGAGTGCCACTTCTGGCACCCGTGCCCTAGGTTCGCCACCATTGACATAGATCATAGTGTGCACATTGCCAAAGAGTTTTTATAGATGAAAGTTTACCTTTCTGTATTCAGAGCTGTGTCCCTAGTCACCAGAGAGAGTGGCCAGTGAGAAGCAGTTCCCCCCCCCCCATCCTTGGGAAAACGCTGTGTCATGCATCAATTTCAAATAAGAAAAATGCTCCCATGCCCTTCATATCACCGCCTCCACCCATCGCTTCCTCCCTCAGGGCGTCATACATGTCTGCACCACTCCTCACTGGCCCCTCTCTGGTAACTAGGGACACAGCTCTGCATAAAGAAAGGTAAACTTTCATCTAACTTATCTTTTTTTTGAAAAAGCCAGTTTTACTATAAAAACTCTTTGGCAAGGTATACACTATTCTCTATGGGGAAAAGGGGGATCCAGAAAAAGACCTCCTGAGGACAGGTTCCCTTTAAAGCAGACATATGGAAAATGTTAGTTATCAAGTTATTTTGTTGATATGACTAACTTTCCAAAAAGTCTAGGGCAGCATCAACACTAAATACGGCCCTGAGCCTATTGAGAGGTCTCCAGCATTGGTGAGACTCCAAACAAGACAGTCAATGTGACTGATATAGGTATCAACCCACCAAAATTACTTACCTGTAGAAAGAAGAATGAAACATTTTTGCAACTTAAAAAAATATATATTATTGAATGGTAAAGAAATACAGCAGAGAGACCATTGCGTATGGGCACTCTATGAGACAGTATGATCACACCACCACAGGCGAGAATAGCAGAATGTTACTTTTATTACTTTGTTGTTGGTGCCATTCAAGGGGCAATATATAGCAACCAGTTACTGTATTTGGAGCGCTGTATATAAGTTCAAAAAGGGGCCCTGTAAATGTGCAATGGGGTGCTTAAGAGGACAATATGGGTGTACTGTGCATAAATTCCTAATGGGCAGGTGTATATACTTTTTGGTTGCAAAATGGAAACAAACCTGATTTTTGACATAGTGCCTCATGATTTCTATGTGTGCCCCTGGTCGCCAGTGGCATACATAAAGTGTCCAATGGCTTTCTCATGGGATGAGCTGTAGCCTGTTTTATTTATTGTATAGGCAGGTAAATCTTTAACAAAATTACAATTCTCATTACAGTTATGCCATAATATGTATATTATAATTCTTTGGACATTGTCAGTTGTGGTTTATTTTACCTTTTCAATTAATCTTATTTATACAATAGAAAAATTAGATTTACCGGTATTTCTTTTTAGACACTTTTCATTTGTTTTTCTAAAAATAGGGATTATTAAACTGGGAGCTTTGAACAAGTCACAACCAAATTGCTCTTGTGATCTTGTGATCTCTACAGAGCAGCAGATCTGAAGGGGGAGAGTGAGAAATGAGCGTAAAACCCCCCATCCTTAAGGGGTTAAAGTTACTCTGTCCCCAGGAATATGATTTTTAGCTGGTGACTAGAGATGAGAGGACCCGGATATATTGTCGGATTGGCTGCCAAACATTCAATCTGGCATATTCACATGCCCAGCAGCTAGTCATGGGTTTGATTGGCCAGGGGTGCCAATCTGGCAATAAGTCCGGGTCGCATGGGGGGGGTGGGCACCCGAACTCGAACAGAATGTTGGGGTTCACTCGTCTCTACTGGTGACAGGTTCCAAAAGGCTTTTTTTTCTATTGGAATTCTGAATCATTTAGTTCAGTTCAATCTGGCATATTCACAACCAATTTTGCATATTCTCACCCTTTTCAATTAGCCGAGTTGTTGATTGGCCTGGGGTGCCAATCTGGCAAAAAATCAGGAACACACGGGGCGCACCTGAATGGGGTCTTCCCGTCATTACTGGTGAAAGGTTCCAATAGCCTATTTTATGCTGATTGTAAAAATGACTTTGTCTGCTTTCCGAATAATTCTGTTTGTAATAGTTTGATTTACATTACCTGACTGTAAAAGGCACACACAGGCTGCAGATGCCTCTTCCTCCCTGAGCTGTCACCACATGCTGCTGACAGGGAACCAGGTAATGTGAAATAAACTTTTATAGAACACTGAAATGATTCAGAATACCTACAGGCATTTTTAAAACGTGCTTAGCATTGGCTATTGGAACCTGTCACAAGGTAAAAATGACATTCCTGGTAACAGGTTGCCTTTAAGAGAGCTGTGTATTTAAAACAGGCCAGAGATACCTATGCACTGAAGCAATTTTACAATTTCTCTAGCTTCAAAACCTTATTGGAAGGACCTGAAAATAGCTGTCCAACAATGTTGACCATCCAACCAGAGGGAACTAGTGAGGATCTGGAAGGTTGAATGGCAGAGAATACCAAAATCCAGGTGTGAAAAACTTGTTGCATCATTCCCAAGAAGACTCATGGCTGTACTAGCTTAAAAGGTGCTTTTACTCAATACTGAGCAAAGGGTCTGAATACTTATGGCCATAATAATAATAATAATAATAATAATAATTCCTTTCTTTATAAAGGGCACACATATTACACAGGGCTGCACAGAGCTTGCCAAATCGGTCCCTGTCCCCATGGGGATCACAATCTAATCAACCTACCAGTATGTTTTGGCGTGTGGGAGGAATCCGGAGGACAGGGAGGAAACCCACACAAACACGGCCCATGCAATATTTCAGTTTTTCTTGTTTAATAAATTAGAATAAATACATTTCAGTTTTTTCTGTCAAGATGGGATGCAGAGTGTACACTCATGAGACAGCATCATGTCAAGGAAAATCCCCACGGTAATATAAAATACAAACACTGCATTCACACAACTGGGGAATAAATAAATCACTCAACCCGATTTACCTCCATTTAAATAATAGCTAGGCAAAACCCACTCAAATCATAGAACTTAATATCCTTAAATATATAATATTCATAGATATGTTATCCACAAATGACAAATTACAAAGACAAAGGGTTTGGTTCTCACTCCATACATTAGGGAAAAAAAGAAATATATTCCAGCCAAAAATTAAAAATGACTTTCTGATCCCATGTAGGTGAGATATCTTGAAGTGAGAAGTGTTTAGTGAGTGGAAATCTACAAAAAAATAACTTGAACATAGTTTAAAATATTTTATGTATTTCAAAAACCCTATAATTTTATGGGTTTAGACCAAAATCATAACCCCACTGTTCAGGGGCTGAAACAGTGAGACACATGGGGATAAAAACATTTAGAATCTTGGAGTGCTGCCATTTTTTCTTCTTGTTTGGAGGTGAACTGTGGTCTCGATTCTGGGCTATGCACCCAATCTTATTGTTTGTTGCATGTGTTGTTCCTCATATATATATATATATATATATATATATATATATATATATATATGTATATATATGTAATAGTTCAAAAGGACTGTAGTCATCACTGCATTTCTAAACCACATATAAACTATACAGAGTAAAGTATAATATGAAATGTTGGCAGCTGATTGGAGGGAATGTTGTGTAATATATCCATGTGGTAATTTGGCCATAATTCAGAGGAACATTACATGCACATACCTCCAGAATAACACTTCATTGAAATAGCACTCAGAGTTATGTCATTGGGAAAGGGTTAGCAGTGCAGCTGCTGTCAGTTTGCTGATAATCGCTGCTTTATTTTTGACCTCATCATGCCCTTTCCCCCTTTTAACTCAGTAGATAATCATGCCATGGGCAACCATCTCTCTGTCTTCTCTTTCCATCTTTAAACACATTACCATACACGCTGCATTAGACTGGGAATTTGCTGTTAATCCTTCTACTCCCAGAATAGGAAAAGATATGTAACTCATCTGGTTTAAGCATGCTGTGAATCTCCTAACAGAAGCTATAGTCTTTAGCTGTAAATATATGGCTTCCCTCAGTACCAATCAGTTTCTCTCCATATGTCAACATGTGTTATGGTGCTTTTAGATGTTTTGAAAAGAAAAAGCTGGTAAATAATCATGCATTATTGAAACTGTCTTATACTAATAAACATGCTTTTATTTTAAGGGATTAAGGAATCATTGGGAAATGTTTTTTTTTCATCATTATTATAATTATATAAAGAAAAGTTAACATGTTTAATGTTATTTAAGGGCTTATCTCATGGATCCGTGTATGTAAAATATAGAGTTGTTTATAATCTTATCGTTAAAGTATTTTTAAAACAAAAAAATTAAATTACAGGTTATTTTGCTTAACCAACACTGCAACCAGCAGAGCTACAGCATCATCATAGGCACATTCATTTTAAAAAATGATTATTATTATTTTTTTTATTATTATTTCAATAAGGGGTTTACATACATTTGTTCTAGTGTAAATGTTATGTAAGTACATTAGAAACAAAAAGAAGGATGAACCTGCCCATGAGGGCTCCCTATATATATATAGGAGGGTAGATGGAGACACAAGATGAGGAAGCAGAGCAGTGAAGTTATTGTGTGTTGCAGAGGATCCTAAAATTATATGTTTACATGTGATGTTTAAAGTTATGGAAGGTGGTGGACAGTGTGACACCTTTTAGTATACCATCCTCGAATATGGGGGATGCTCAGATGAAGTCCTGGAGATGGTTGCGAGAAGAGTGGATGTTTATAGAGGAAAGCAGAAGATCCTGTGAGGATGAGAGATTACACGTAGGACCTTACTGGTTATTAGTTCAGAGATATATACGGCCGAGGCAGGTTGTGGACTTTCTAAGTTATTTCTTTTAAACTGAATTTGCTATGCAATGGGTAATCAGTGTACGCATTGGCAAAGGAGAAGGGAAGAGAGAGATGGATTATCTATGCAGCAGAGTTAAGGAAGGATTGGAGGGGTGTTAGACAGTTAGCTGGGAGATTGCAGAGAAGAATATTGCAGTAGTCCAAGTGGGAGATGATGAGGGCATGTATCTTTTTGATACATCTGGCATTCAGGGAGTTGAGGTTTTGAGATTTTGGTGCAGTGGTGCCAGCTTTCATGGGACAGAAATTGGGGGGCGGGCCGTCAGACGATCCGACTGATTTGGACTGAGCACAGGATTTAATAGTCAAATAGTGTCGCATCCAATGCACTTAAATACACCGGGAAGAAGATGGCGAACTCCGGTGGTTCTGAGCGTGGACCAACACACGCAGGATATTGGGCACACAATGTAAGGAATGGCGGCAGCTGTGCATTCTCGTCGGACAATGTGGGGATCATGCGGGACCGGGTAAGTATATGGGATGATACTCATGGGATGATACAGCAGTGGGATGACGCTCAATACCCAGGGCGGATTAAGGTTAGTGGGGGCCCATTGAATGTAGTCCAGACAGGGAAACAGCAATGGCTATATACTGCTCCCCAGTAATCACTATATACAGCACCCCCAGCAACACTATATACAGCTCCGCCAGCAACCACTAAATATAGCTTCCCAATCAATCCCTGTTTATAGCTCACAGTAATCACTATGTACAACCCCCAGCTATCAGTATTTGCAGCCCCCCAGTAATCACTATATACAGCCCCTCCAGTAATAACTGTATACATAACAACTATGTACAGCCCTCCAGCAATAACTATATACAGCTCCCCAATGTTACCTATATACAATCCCAAAGCATTAACTATATTCAGCCCTCTATAACAACTATATACAACCTCCCTATAATAACTATATACAGTCCCCCTATAATAACTATATACAGCCCCACTAACTTCATACAGTCCCCCTATAATGACTATATACAGTCCCCTATAATCACTATATACAGTCCCCCTATAATAAAGATATACAGCCCCCTATAATAACTATATACACCACCTTTAATAACTATATACTTCCCCAATAATAACTAACTATATAGAGACTCCTATTATAACTATATACACCCCCCATAATAACTATATACAGTCCTAGGTAAAATAATAAATTTTTCTCACCTTCCATTGTTCCCTTGATTCGCGCCATCCTCATCTTCCCTCACAGTGCCAGGGTGGATATCGGAGGTGTGACATCACATGCTGTTATGCCAGCGGCAGGGTGCCGCCATCTAGTTGAACCTCCGATGATCTATGGCAGAGAAGGGAAATTATTATTCCCATGCTCTGCCATAGACCCAAATATACTGTGGGCAAATTGCCCACATTTGGTGGGGGCCCCTTTAATGTGTTAATGTCAAAATGTTTAGGGTGCAGTCACATAGGGCATTTGCATTGTGTTTAGAAACGCAATGCAAATGTCTATGGATGGGGCTCAGCCTTATTCCTTCTGCACTTTCATTAAAACGCTTTTGATCAGTAACAAGCACCAAGTGTTTTGCTTGGAGAGCAAAGTTTATTGACAGTTTATGACAGTTTATCATATGTATAGAAAATTAATATATAATTAATTTTGTGTCTTATGCATTTTATTAATTAAATTTAATTGTATTAATTATATTCTTTAAAAAAAATTTAAAAATAAATAATAAAGTGATATATAGAAATATTTCTGAGAAGATACATCTCTAGATACCAATGCTATTTACCTAAACTTGTGTGACTCTTTGGAAGCTCTTAGTTGGAAAAAAATTTCAGCTCACCAGAAGTTTATTTATTCTTATGTAAAATAAATAAATTCTTATGTAAAATTCTTATGTCTAGGATGTAGGGCTGCTCATACAATAGGGTAAGTAGGGCTGCTCATCCAAAGCACTGGTGCACTGCACATGCGGGCGATCTGGGCATTGACGAACAGTTGGAGAAAGGACTGCCGTGCATCATGCTTGGATTGAGCAGAGTATATGGCGTTTAGGAGGTGGAACTGCCAGACTACCATGAATACAAACAGGGGCGGACTGGGAATATAAAATGGCCCTGGAAAAAACTATAAAAGTGGCCCCATTTTATAGGCGGAGACAAAACAAGTGGGTGTGGTCAGATAATGTGGGTGGGGTTACTACAGACAAATTGTTGGTAGATGGCCTTAATGCAAAACAAGAACATCTTTTGCTAGTAAGTGAATCTAATGCGCAAAGAATGTGACCTGTGGATCAGTAAATGATGCAAAAACACAACCCGATAAGCCTTAAATACCTTTCCCCTGTGCCATACATGTACAATTCAAAGAAAGAATATATTGATACTGCCTCCTATGTTCAGGAATAATGCTACAAAAACACATTCAATCCTGTCTTCTATATACAAAATAAAACTACTACAATACCTTCTCCCATATACAAGCCAACTACTATAATACTGCCCCCTATGTACAAGAATATAACTACTATAATACTGCCCCCTATGTACAGGAATATAACTGATCAGCAACTTAGGCCCTATCCCATGAATAGGGCCTAACTTTAGTGCGTGGGAAAACCCTTTAAGGATACCCCACTTACAGATGACCCCTTGTTACAGATGGACCTCTCCGTCCACTGTGACCTCTGGTGAAGGCCGCTGGATACTTTACTTTAGTCCCAAACTGCAATGATCAGCTGTAAGGTGTCTGTAACGATGTTTTATTGATAATACTTAAAATCCAATTGTCACTGGAACATAAAAAAATATTTTCTGGAGCTACAATAAAATATAGAAGCTCCAACTTATATACAAATTCAACTTACTTACAAACCTAAAGAACCTATCTTGCACCTAACCCAGGAAATGTCTGTATATATAACCAATGATCTGTAAAGCACAGGGAATATGATGCCCCTACATAAAATAAGATTTAAGAAACAAATTATAGTACCTGCGCCAACAAATTTAGAACAAATTAAAAGAAATTAAAAAATTGACATGAAAGTGTGTGTAGAGTAACGCAGCTACGGTGCCTGCATTACACACTATACTCATACACACAGCCGCTACACCTAGGTATCTGTAGCCAAAACGAAATGGGTTTAACCAATCGCAGTTCGGTGTATTGATGTACGTGTGTGTTAGTAAAGGTTGGTACCTGTATTGAGGCTGCTGTTGTTCCTCTCAGACTGGATGATCCGGGAAGAAAACTTTCTTTGCACACTTGTAGTATAGTCCGTCCTGTCACTACGTCACGCAACTAATGCATTTGGAGTTTGTCGCAAGCAAACTGGACAGTACTCACTGCGTGAGGAGTGGAGCTCCGGCCAGTAGCTACACACTCCAGGCACAGTTCCGGTGAGTACCGTACGGTGACGTCACCATGATTACGGTAAGTCCGGAGGGACAAAATTCCGCCAACGCGTTTCAGAGACCAGTGCTGTCTCCTTCGTCAGGGCTGTCCGTCACTGTGTGAGCAGTGTGTTTTATACTACTGTCAGATCGAGTCAATGAAACAGGAAGTGTGTGAGTATAAACAGTCATTTGACACTATTCCATATATGTATAGTAATGCTATCAGCTAAAAACTTAATTTCTTTATTATTTATTTCTTTGCAATTTTTTTAAAATATACTAAAAATATGTATAGACAATTAAAAATTAGAAATATATAACAAGATATATATAAAGATATATATATGGATCGGAGGCTGCAATGGGAATGTGTCTGAGTTCCTAATGATGTCTTCTCTGTGTGGGCTGTGATTATTTTTACTCAAATGCAAATAATTCTATCTCTTTATTCAGCCCAACTGGGACCAGTGTGTTGAGTGAGAAGATCCATTTACTCTCTGAGCGCGACATTTGAGAAATATAGTCTCCTCCTCTCCAGTTTCTCTGAACTTTTTCTATGGCAAAAAATTGTGTTTTTTCAAATTGTCCCTAATGGAATTTTTTATAGTGGTCTGATAAAGGGTGTTCCTCAACTTGTTTCTCGATATTTCTTCTATGTTCGTTGATGCGATCTTTCAGCATTCTCTTTGTTCGGCCAGTTTATTACAGGGGCATATAATACAATATATAACTCCCTTTGTTCGGCAAGTTAATTGACTTTTAATTTTGTACTTCTTCATACAGTCGCTAGGACCAAATGTCTTAATGTTTTTTTTATTTTTGGTGATCCTGCATGCCATACATTGTTTGCATGGAAAGAAGCCTTTATTTTGTAGGACATTTTTTTTCCAAAAAAAAACAGGAGACATCCAAGAAGGAAAAAAATTTCCTACAATATAAAGGCTTCTTTCCATGCAAGAACACACTGCTCACACAGTGACGGACAGCCCTGACGAAGGAGACAGCACTGGTCTCTGAAACGCGTTGGCGGAATTTTGTCCCTCCGGACTTACTGTAATCATTGTGACGTCACCGTACGGTACTCACCGGAACTGTGCCTGGAGTGTGTAGCTACCGGCCGGAGCTCCACTCCTCACGCAGTGAGTACTGTCCAGTTTCCTTGCGACAAACTCCAAATGCATTAGTTGCGTGACGTAGTGACAGGACGGACTATACTACAAGTGTGCAAAGAAAGTTTTCTTCCCGGATCATCCAGTCTGAGAGGAACAACTGCAGCCTCAATACAGGTACCAACCTTTACTAACACACACGTACATCAATACACCGAACTGCGATTGGTTAAACCCATTTCGTTTTGGCTACAGATACCTAGGTGTAGCGGCTGTGTGTATGAGTATAGTGTGTAATGCAGGCACCGTAGCTGCGTTACTCTACACACACTTACATGTCAATTTTTAAATTTCTTTTAATTTGTTCTAAATTTGTTGGCGCAGGTACTATAATTCTGTCCGTCACTGTGTGAGCAGTGTGTTTTATACTACTGTCAGATCGCGTCAGTAACGCAGGAAGTGTTCGAGTATAAACAGTCATTTGACACTATTCCATATATGTATAGTAATGCTGTCAGCTAAAAACTTAATTCCTTTATTATTTATTTCTTTGCAATTTTTTTTAAAAAACAAAATATACTAAAAATATGTGTAGGCAATTAAAAATTAGAAATATATAAAAAGATATATATATGGATCGGAGGCTGCAATGGGAGTGTATCCGTGTTCCTAGTGATGTCTTCTCTGTATGGGCTGTGATTATTTTTAATCAAATGCAAATAATTCTATCTCTTTATTCAGCCCAACCGGGACCAGTGTGTTGAGTGAGAAGATCCATTTACTCTCTGAGCGCGACATTTGAGAAATATAGTCTCCTCCTCTCCAGTTTCTCTGAACTTTTTGTATGGCAAAAAATTGTGTTTTTTCAAATTATCCCTGATGGAATTTTTTATAGTGGTCTGATAAAGGGTGTTCCTCAACTCGTTTCTCGATATTTCTTCTATGTTCGTTGATGCGATCTTTCAGCATTCTCTTTGTTCGGCCGATATACAGTTTATTACAGGGGCATATAATACAATATATAACCCCCTTTGTTCGGCAAGTTAATTGACTTTTAATTTTGTACTTATCCATACAATCACTAGGACCAAATGTTTTAATGATTTTTTTATTTTTGGTGATCTTGCATGCCATACATTGTTTACATGGAAAGAAGCCTTTATTCTGTAGGAAATTTTTTTCCTTCGTAGATGTCACAGAATTTTTTACACACTTTACAGTCGGGCCTCCAATGTTTTTAGCTTTTTTAAAAATAAATTTTGGCTTCTTTGATAGGTATTGGCCTATTATTTTATCCTGGGACAAAATATTCCAGTGGCGAGCTATAATGTTCTTAAAAATTTTTTGGTCCTGTGTGTACTGAGTTATGATGGGCACGTCTATCTGGTTCTTTTCCATTATTTCCTTCCTATTTGTGTTTTCTTCTCTTGTCCTTTCTCTATCTTTCAATAGTTCAGATCTGCATATTTTTGTAACCATTGCTTCAGTATTTTTAAGAGGAGTTTCATTGTATCCTTTATTGATAAACTTTTGTTGTAACATTGTTTCTTCCTCTTTGAATATTTCTAGGTCTGTACAATTTCTGCAATGGCGCAGAAATTGGCTTTTTGGTATGGCATCTAGCCAAATTGGAAGGTGACAACTGGTTTTTCGGATAAAGCTGTTACGATCTGTAGGTTTGTTAAATGTCCTGGTTTTAATCGTCACATCTTCAATGTAAATGGTTATGTCAAGAAAATTAATGGACTCCCGGCTGAAGGTGGGCGTGAATTCCAGGAAGTACTCGTTTTTATTCATATTGTTGAAGAATTCTGAAAGTGATTCTTCTCCCCCTGACCACACAAACACCATGTCATCGATAAATCTACGCCAGAGGGCTAGATGCGCAGCAAGTTCACCCGTGGGAAAAATGTAGGCATCCTCCCATCTTCCCACGTATAAATTGGTGTAACTTGGTGCGAATCTGGTCCCCATGGCCGTACCCCAGGTCTGTAAATAAAATGAATCCTCATACTTAAAGTAATTATGATTAAGGATGAATTTTATGCAATCTCCTATGTAATTGATTTGTAAGTCCGGCATGAGTCCGGATTTCTTTAGAATTTTTAATTGTCTATACATATTTTTAGTATAAATCTGGTCCTCTGGCGTAAATTTATCGATGACGTGGTGTTTGTGTGGTCAGGGGGAGAGGAATCACTTTTAGAATTCTTCAACAATATGAATAAAAACGAGTACTTCCTGGAATTCACGCCCACCTTCAGCCGGGAGTCCATTAATTTTCTTGACATAACCATTTACATTGAAGATGTGACGATTGAAACCAGGACATTCAACAAACCTACAGATAGTAACAGCTTTATCCGAAAAACCAGTGGTCATCTTCCAATTTGGCTAGATGCCATACCAAAAAGTCAATTTCTGCGCCATCGCAGAAATTGTACAGACCTAGAAATATTCAAAGAGGAAGCAATAATGTTACAACAAAAGTTTATCAATAAAGGATACAATGAAACTCCTCTCAAAAATACTGAAGCAATGGTTACAAAAATATGCAGATCTGAATTATTGAAAGATTGAGAAATGACAAGAGAAGAAAACACAAATAGGAAGGAAATAATGGAAAAGAACCAGATAGACGTGCCCATCATAACTCAGTACACACAGGACCAAAAAATTCTTAAGAATATTATAGCTCGCCACTGGAATATTTTGTCCCAGGATAAAATAATAGGCCAATACCTATCAAAGAAGCCAAAATGTATTTTTAAAAAAGCTAAAAACATTGGAGGCCTTGTGGCCCCGACTGTAAAGTTTGTAAAAAATTCTGTGACATCTACAAAGGAAAAAAAATTTCCTACAAAATAAGGGCTTCTTCCCATGCAAACAATGTATGGCATGCAAGATCACCAAAAATAAAAAAAAACATTAAAACATTTGGTCCTAGCGATTGTATGGATAAGTACAAAATTAAAAGTCAATTAACTTGCCGAACAAAGGGAGTTATATATTGTATTATATGCCCCTCTAATAAACTGTATATCGGCCGAACAAAGAGAATGCTGAAAGATCGCATCAACGAACATAGAAGAAATATCGAGAAA
This sequence comes from Engystomops pustulosus, assembly GCA_019512145.1. Lineage (NCBI taxonomy): Eukaryota > Metazoa > Chordata > Amphibia > Anura > Leptodactylidae > Engystomops > Engystomops pustulosus. The sequence goes on from CM033641.1 coordinate 201,867,383, forward strand.
CGAGTTGAGGAACACCCTTTATCAGACCACTATAAAAAATTCCATCAGGGACAATTTGAAAAAACACTATTTTTTGCCATAGAAAAAGTTCAGAGAAACTGGAGAGGAGGAGACTATGTCTCAAATGTCGTGCTCAGAGAGTAAATGGATCTTCTCACTTAACACACTGGTCCCAGTTGGGCTGAATAAAGAGATAGAATTATTTGCATTTGAGTAAAAATAATCACAGCCCATACAGAGAAGACATCATTAGGAACACGGACACACTCCCAATTGCAGCCTCCGATCCATATATATATCTTTTTATATATTTCTAATTTTTAATTGTCTATACATATTTTTAGTATATTTTGTTTTAAAAAAAATTGCAAAGGAATAAATAATAAAGGAATTAAGTTTTTAGCTGATAGCATTACTATACTTATATGGAATAGTTATATGGAATAAATTTACGCCAGAGGACCAGATTTGCAGCAAGTCCGCCCGTGGAAAAAATGTAGGTGTCCTCCCATCTTCCAGTATAAATGGCGGTAACTTGGTGCGAATCTGGTCCCATGTCCTCGTACCCCATTCTGTTAACATAACATGAAATCCTCATTATATAACCATTATTGTGATTAAGGATGAAGTTATATGCAGTCTCCTATTTAATTGATTTGTAAGTCCGGCATGAGCCGATTTCTTTAGATGTTTTTAATTGTCTATAACATATTTTTAGTATATTTGGTTTTAAAAAATTGAAAGAAATAAATATAAAGGAATTAAGTTTTAGCTGATACATTACTATACATATATGGAATAGTGTCAAATGCCTGTTTACACTCACACCTTCCTGCTTTACTGACTCGATCTGAACAGTAGTATAAACACAACTGCTCACACAGTGACGGACACCCTGACGAAGGAGACAGCACTGGTCTCTGAAACCTTGGCGGAACTTTGCCTCCGGACTTTCCTATCTTTGTGACGTCACTGTACGGAACTGACTGGAACTGTGCTTGGAGTGTGTAGCTAACCGGACGGAGCTCCACTCCTCCACAGTGAGTACTGTCCAGTTTGCTTGCGACAAACTCCAAATGGATTATTGCATGACGCAGTGACAGGTAGTACTATACAATTGGCAAAGAAAGTTTCTTCTCCTTCCGGATCAATCCATTCTGAGAGGAACAACTGCACAGCTTTTTCAATACAGGTTAATATTGGTTAAATCCCATTTTCGTCTTAGCTACAGTTACCTAGGTGTAGCGGCTTTTGTTGTAGGATTATAGTGTGTAATGCGGCACCGTAGCTGCGTTACTCTACGCACATTTTCATGTCAATCTTTTAATTTCTTTTAATTTGTTCTAAATTTGTTGGCGCAGTGTACTATAAATTGTTTTCGTATTTTGAGTGGGTCCCTTGTTTTATTAAGAAGGCACCTATTGTAGACTTCAGGGCAGGTCACGATCTATTGTTTACACGCGACCAGCATCTACAGTACATAATTAAGGACTTCCCACACGCAAGCGCCAAACCCATCATTAACTTTGGAATTATTAACTCTGACAATTGACAATTGCATATTATTGAAGACGTCCAGGCAATTTTACAAACTCTTTTCAGTCTGTGATAAACTCTGACCTGAAGAATATTCTGATGCTGGAATGACTTAAAAAGAAATTTGGTCACCTCTACCCCCTCCTCCTGACAATCAGCAACTTGAACAAAAAACTGAATGGCCCTGTGACCTAGTTAATCAATGGGAGGTTCTGCGAGACCTGAACAAACAGAGATCTTAATCTTAAAACAATATGAGATACAGGAATAGTGTTCACACGGCTAGGGGGACTTCTAAGAAAAGCTGGGGTGTTCCATATTTTCTGTCTTTCTCACCTGCACCAGGGAATCAGGATTTACTTAATTTGTATGTTTTTTATTCTCTATCCCTTTTATCTTTATAACTTTTGGGCGTGTTGTGTGTCCATTTTAATTGTATTCTCTTTGGTTTTTAACATTTTTATTACTGACGAACCTTTTTGTTATTCAAAGATTTTCACTTAATTTTGGTTCCTGTATGCTCTGCGAACTCATACTCTGTGAATGAATGTTAGCTGTGTGCTGCTAATGAGCAACTGAGTGTGCTTTTTTGTTTAGTTCAGGTGTGACAGTGCACTGCTGTGAGAGCAAGACGGATTTGTAGTAGCATGGTAACTTATTGGTCCCAGTATAAATATGGTGGGTACTATCATATCCGAAGTGCTGGAGCGGAATGTGTGTAGGTGTGATTTATGCTCAAGTTGTGACCTGAGGTTGAAAGGTTAGCGCAAGTTTGAGTAGGCAAATTAACCTGGTACAAGTCCACACTCAATTAAGGATGACAGAGACGGACGTCCTCAGCCGTGACATATATAGCTTAAAGGAACTAACCACTTGTAGTGGCAGGTTTCCGATGCAATACCAAGGCACACCAGCTCAGGGTGACTCTATGCGTGCCCGAGAGCTTATTTTACGTAGTGTTTTAAACCGCGTATCGCGGTTTAAAACAACTTTTTAAACTTTATAGCGGCGCAGGCAGGTACCCGCGCTCGGCGATACCGTGCACCGCTACAATAGGAAGTGAATGAGAGCCGCGTGCACGATAAGCGCCGAGCGCGTACCTGCCCTGCGCCAGACTATAACGTTTAAAAGTGTCTTTAAAATACCCGACTGCCGGGTTTTAAAACACGTAATAAAATAAGCTCCGCACCAGTCTCCCCTGAGCTGGTGCCTGTCATTCAATCGGAAACCTGCCACTAATGTGGTTAGGTTCTTAACCCTCACCTAATAATTTCTTCTTAGTATTGAAGGCATTAGTTTTTACATTCCTACACCACTTTGACTGCCAGACTGCATTAATGAATGAGAAAAGTTACTAGCTAAATGCGTTACATCAGCTTAAAACTGCAATTAATTACCTTGTTGGACTTCTTGTACTGACTCTGAATCATCTCAATTTCCCTTGCTCATGAAACAAAAAAAAGCTACGAGTACAGCACAAGATGGCAAATAATTATTACCTGTTTCATCATAACAAAAATATTGATTTACAAGCGCTAACTCAATTTCGATCAGCATTATAGCAAAGATCTACTACTATTTATTTTGGTACAAGGCCAGTAATCCTATAGACTTCGTGTCATACATTGCTGTGAAAGGGAATGCGTTAGAGAAGAAGGTTAATAATGTGGATGGTTCTGAGTGTCCTAATCCCTCTTCACATAAAATGGGTCAAAAATTTAATGTTATAAAACTTTATAATTCCACTCAGATATTTTTGCTCATTTTTTAACATAGATATGTGCTGTTTTATCCAATCATCTTTGTGGTCCATGTTTTTCAACATTCACATTCATTCATATCACCAATGTTATGTGGTTGTCCTTATTTTTATAAACTCATGGTAGTCCTCTTCCAATATCATATCAAAACATAAAAGAGACTCAATCAAGTAGTCCAACCCTTTACGAATTACACAAATGTTTTTACTCCATATACCCGTGTTTTTTTCTCTCCGGAAAGAGGCATCCAGGCCTCTCTGAACATGTACCTAGAGTCCCGCCGTCACAACCCAAATTTTTAATGGCTGTCAGTGTGGGTATCTAGTCCCCCCATTCACCCTAATAATCTTGTTTGCTCTCTTCTGCACCGTTCCTGTTCTTCATGTCCTTTTCATACAGTGGTGCCCAAACCTGTACACAAACATTTCAGTGTGTCTGACCAGGATTTTATAATGGGCAAAACTATTCCCTTTACATGAGAATCCTTTCCTCTCTGATACAATCCCATGATTTTTATTTGCTTTAGGTAGCAGCTGGCGCCTGTCGTTTCACTAAATTAAGTGTACTATCCACCAATACCACCACCCGCAGTCTTTCAGCTTCAGTTTTACACTTTAACCAAGCAATTGATTGTTGTTAGAGCATAATATACTTTTTGTTGTCCCAGAGCCCAAGTGTGCTACTTTAACATTTATCTAAGCAGTAAACATCATCATCCATTTCTCGGCCCACTCTTCAAGCTTCCACAATCCCTCTGGTAATGCTAACTATATGTCAAGCAAATTAATGGGACTCCCGGTGAGGTGGACGTTGAATTCAGGAAGTACTGTTTTTATTCATATTGATTTGAAGGAAGAACAGAATTCTAAAAGTGATTCTCTCACCTGACCACACAAACACCACGTCATCGATAAATTTACGCCAGAGGACCAGATTTGCAGCAAGTCCGCCCGTGGAAAAAATGTAGGTGTCCTCCCATCTTCCCACGTATAAATTGGCGTAACTTGGTGCGAATCTGGTCCCCATGGCCGTACCCCAGGTCTGTAAATAAAATGAATCCTCATATTTAAAGTAATTGTGATTAAGGATGAATTTTATGCAGTCTCCTATGTAATTGATTTGTAAGTCCGGCATGAGTCCGGATTTCTTTAGAATTTTTAATTGTCTATACATATTTTTAGTATATTTTGTTTTAAAAAAAATTGCAAAGAAATAAATAATAAAGGAATTAAGTTTTTAGCTGATAGCATTACTATACATATATGGAATAGTGTCAAATGACTGTTTACACTCACACACTTCCTGCTTTACTGACTCGATCTGACAGTAGTATAAAACACACTGCTCACACAGTGACGGACAGTCCTGACGTAGGAGACAGCACTGGTCTCTGAAACGCGTTGGCGGACTTTCCGTAATCTTGGTGACGTCACCGTACGGAACTCACCGGAACTGTGCTTGGAGTGTGTAGCTACCGGCCGGAGCTCCACTCCTCCACAGTGAGTACTGTCCAGTTTGCTTGCGACAAACTCCAAATGGATTAGTTGCATGACGCAGTGACAGGTAGGACTATACTACAATTGTGCAAAGAAAGTTTTCTTCCCGGATCATCCAGTCTGAGAGGGAGGAACAAACTGCACCTCAATAACACGGTAATCGATGGTTAATCCATTTTCGTCTTAGCTACAGTTTACCTAGGTACGGCTTTGGTGTGAAGTATAGTGTGTAGTGCAGGCACCATAGCCTGCGTTAACTCTACGCACACTTTCATGTCAATCTTTAAGTTCTTTTAATTTGGTTCTAATTTTGTTGGAGCAGTAGGGGGTACTACTAATGTTTCGTATTTTGAGTGGTCCCTGTGTTTTAAGGAACTATATTGTAGACCGAGGGCAGGTCACGATCTATTGTTACAGCGACCAGCATCTACCATGCTACATAATTAAGGACTTCCCACAACGCAAGCGCCAAACCATCATTAAATTTGGAATTCTTAACTTGACAATCTGACAATTGGCATTTATTGAAGAGTCAGGCAGATTTTACAAACATCTTTTCAGTCTGGATAAACTCTGACCTGAAGAATATTCTGCAATGACTTCAAAAAAAATGTGGTCACCTCTACCCCCTCCTCCTGACAGAAGAACTTGGAAACAAAAAAACTGAATGGCCCTGTGACCAGTAATCAATGGGAGGTTCTGAGACCGAACAACAGAGATATTAATTTAAAACAATATGAAGCAGACAGGAAATAGTGTTCCACGGTAAGGGGGATTCAAGAAAAGCTGGGGTGTTCCATTATTTCGCCACCTAGGGAATCAGGATTACTTAATTTGTATGTTTGTTAACTCTATCCCTTTATCTTATAACAGTTTTGCGTGTTGTGTGTCATTTTATATGTAATTCTTTTGGTTTTAACATTTTATGCACTGACGAACTTTTTGTTATTAAAGATTTGTCACTTAATTTTGGTTCCTGTATGCTCTGCGAACTCATAGCCTGTGAATGAATGGTTAGCTTGTGCTGCTAGAGCAACTGAGTGTGCTGTTTAGTGGTGTGGACAAGGTGACTGCTGGAGAGCAAGACGCGGATTTGTAGAAGCGGAACTTATTGGTCCCAGTATAAATAAGTGGTGGTAGCGACCATATCCGAGTGCTGGAGCGGGGGGAATGTGTGAGGTGTGATTTATGCTCAAATTGTGACCTGAGGGAAAGGTGAGCGCAAGTTTGAGTAGGCAAAATTAACCTGTACAAGTCCAACTCAATTAAGGATGACAGAAGAGGACTCCTCACCGTGACATAATATACTTAAAGGAAACTACCACTTGTAGTGGCAGGTTTCCGATGGCAATAAAGGCCACCAGCTAGGGTGAGTGGTGCCGCGAAGCTTATTTTAGTAGTGTTTTTAAACCGCGTATCGCGGTTTAAAACAATTTTTTAAACTTTATAGCCGCGCAGGCAGGTACGCGCTCGGCGATACCGTGCACGCGGCTACATAGGAAGTGAATGAGAGCCGCGTGCACGGTAACGCCGACGCCGTACCTGCCTGCCGCACAGAGATCACGTTTAAAAGTGTTTTAAACCACGGTACCGCCGGTGTTTTTAAAACACGGAATAAAATAAGCTCCGCACCCAGCTCACCTGAGCTGGTGCCGGTATTCAATCGGAAACCTGCCACTAAAGTGCGGTTAGGTTGCTTAATCACCAATAATTATCTTCTAGTATTGAATGGCAGTAGGTTTTTACATTCCTAGCACCATTTGATGCCAGATGATTAATGAATGGGAAAAGTTACTAGCTAAATGACGTTACATCACTTAACTGCCATTAAGTACCTTGGTTGGCATTCCTGTACTGACTCTGAAATCTCAATTTCCTGCTCATGAAACAAAAAAAAGTACGAGTACAGACAAGATGCCAATATAATTATTACCTGTTTCAATAAAACAAATACTGATTTACAAGCGAGAACGCCTCAGACTTCTGACAGCATCAAAGATACACGATACTACACCTTTTAGTTGGTCCAGGCGTATCAAAACTTAGACAGTTCGGGCATACTAGTTTGCTGGTGAAGGAATGCCTTATAAGACAGAAGAGGGGGGACTGCGAATCATGTTTGACAGTTCTTGTAGTGTAGCTGATCCCTCGGGCACATCATCAAGGGTCGTGGACAGAGCAGAACAAAGAATTGTTACTTGGCTGAATAAAATTATAAGTCATCAGTACTTTTTAGCTCAGTTGTAGCCATAGATAATAGTGTCTGTTTTCCAATCAATCATTGTAGGTCCATGTGTATCACAAGTTAGTTTTGATCTCATTTTACAAACTCACATGGCGAGTCCTCTTGCCCACATCATACCAAAAAAGGCGCAAGTAACAACGAGGCGCCAACCGCCCGTGCAGTACACAGTAAGTCCAACCTCGTTAAAGAATTACACAACATTGTTTTTCGGCAGAGAAAACGGAGGGGTCAATTGGGGAAGGACACGGGAAAAAGAGTGAGATCGGAAGGCGAGAAGGACTGAGGCTACCCGTGAAGAAGGGCACGAGCACGGATTTTTTAGCTCTCCAGAAAAGGATCCAGGCCTCTCTTGGAGTGAAAAAGAAGAATGTACATGAAGGCGCTCCGCACGGCACTAAAAGACAACCACCAAATCGTAACGAAAGAGTCAATGTGATTCCATAGCTTGAGCCCCCCGCACCATCGTCCCCGGTTAATACATCTTGGGTTGCTGAGGAACTACGGTCTCCGCAATGCGACCGCTGCAGAAGCGCTGCTTAGCATAGTAAATGATGCCAATACGGATTTTCACTTGTTTTTTATTGACTTTACAGTGGTGCCACCAAAAACTGTACACCACAACATTTCATGTGTGGTCTGACCAGGGATTAATATCAGGGCACAACTATGTCTGCATATGAGAATCTTTTCCTATCTTGATACATCACACGAATTATTGTATTGACCTTGAGTATATCAGCTGACTGGGCTACTAGCCAGCGCCGATCACACCAGATAATAAGAGAAGCAAAAACCAGATACACTGAAATCGCTCGAGGCACTTTAGTGGCCAGACCGAACTACCGCAAGGTCCTTTGTACAGCTTCATGGCGTTGTGTATTAATGGAGACGCAATTCTCGGACCCGATGTTCAGAATAAATAATAATTACTTGTTTCATAGCCCAAGTGCAAAACTAACTTATCATAAGTAAACCTCATCAACAATTTCTATGCCACTCTTCAAGCTTCCACAAATCCCTCTGTAATGCTAAATCTGTCCGTCACTGTGTGAGCAGTGTGTTTTATACTACTGTCAGATCGAGTCAGTAACGCAGGAAGTGTGTGAGTACTGTCCAGTTTGCTTGCAACGCACTCCAAATGGATTAGTTGCATGACGCAGTGACAGGACGGACTATACTACAAGTGTGCTAAGAAAGTTTTCTTCCCGGATTATCCAGTTTGAGAGGAACCACTGCAGCTTCAATACAGGTACCAACTTTTTAACACACACGTACATCAACACACCAAACTGCGATTGGTTAATCCCATTTCGTCTTGGCTACAGTTATCTAGGTGTAGCGGCTGTGTGTATGAGTATAGTGTGCAAATGCAGGCACAATAGCTGCGTTACTTTACGCACACCTTCATAGTTTTTCATTTCTTTTAATTTGTTCTAAATCTGTTGGCGCAGGTACTATAAATTGTTTCTTTATTTTGAGTGGTCCCTTGTTTGTAAGCGACCTATATTGTAGATCGAGTGCAGGTCACGATCTATTGTTACCAGCGACAGCTTCTACCAGTACACCCATTAAGGACTTTCCCACACAACAAGCGCCAAACCCGATCACTTTTTGGTATCTATTTCAAACTGACCTGTTTGTGGATCCGGCAGCTGAGAGTGTGGAAAAATGAGTGATTTGTGGGTAGATAGTAAAGAAAGAATTATAAATATTCAAAATTTTTTTCCGATTTCTAAATAAACCTAAAGATGACACATTAAGTAATCAATCACCACAAGAAGCACGAACAGGATTAAAGACATTAGAAAAGTATCTATTGCTAGAGATGAAAAGCCTCTGGGAAATCGCATCGTTAGAGAAGTATTTAGAATTCAACACCATACCGAAAGGCTTGGTAGTATACAAAACCTTATCGGGAGACATGGGCGATGCAGAGATCTTTCATGAGTGGAACGAAATGTTCCACAATTTCTCTAAACAGACGGTACATTTTATTATAAAAAAACGTCGTAATCAATTGGGTGAAACTAATAAACACATACTACAATTATTTGAGAAAATAAAACCATATAAAGATCACCCCGAAATTATGCAACTTGCCTCTAACATAAAAAAGGGTATAAAAATAAAAGAACAAGAAATTATAGAAAAGAAAAAACAAAAAATCTTGAGAGACTCCGTTCCGCATGTTGAGAACATAGTAGTGAACCATCTAGATAGCATAAATACAGATTTAGGAGACACATCAAGCCTTTATGACACAATAGATGACTTAACGCATGACACTAATTTAGAAGACATCACAACTCATACTGTTTCCCAGTCATCCATACAAAGTCATATGAATTCAAAAAAATCTGTCCCTTTAGAAAAGAACCCTGTTCCATTGGAACCCAATATCGTTATAACTCGAAAAAACGATACAGGTTTAAATAAAACAAATGAACTGTCCTCTATATCTATACCAATATCAAATAGATATGAAACATTGAGTAATGGTAGTGTTTTGGACATTGACCTGGAAATGGAAGAGGACGAACAAATAGACACACAAACCATACTCACAGAACTAAAGACGATCAAAGAAAAAACAGCCATCGAATATAATGTAGATAGAGATAAAGATAAAAATATAAGAAATAATACACCACTGAACAGGAGAAGCATGACAAACCCCCACAATAGCTTCACCAGAGGTCAGAGGGGTCTGTCTGTAACTATGGGTTGTCTGTAAGTCTGGTGTCCTTAAGTAGGGGACCGTCTGTATTTAATATTTTCAACTAATGAAAACATTGACTTGATGAAAATGACTGCACAACATGTGTCTACTGTAGACTATATATTCCATTATTTCACTAACACATGGCCAATAACTTCCCTATTATAGGTTGGACAGATTATATACTCGAGTATAAGCCTAGTTTTTTCAGCACAAAAAATGTGCTGAAAACCCAAACTCGGCTTATACGCGAGTAAAAAAATGTAGGTTTTACCAGGTTTTTGTGGTAAAATTAGGGGCCTCGGCTTATACTTGGGTCGGCTTATACTCGAGTATATACGGGTAACTGTTTTCTTCATTAATGCTTAATTTCTGTGTGACTGAAATATTGACCAGTAATAGCCATTTTGAGTTCAAGAACTTTCCTTGCATAGTGCAATACTGCATGTAATATGATGATGAAACACTTTAGCAGATTTATATGCTCATGATGCTCTTTAGGCTATCCACAGTGGCAATGGTGAGTCTGAAATGTTGAAAGACTTTGAGAGAAGCCATTAGGGTAAAAAGTATAAGGCCTATGGAGGCCAGAGTTTTGGTAAATGGGAATGGTTTATGAACAGACTGACTGGGCCTTAGGGAAATGAAAAGATAGAGTTGGAGATTAATAATTAGAATAGGAAGACATTACTAATTAAAAAATTAGGAATGTCATCATAAAGGAGGGTTAACAGACCCTCCTCTGTGATGAGATTGCACGAATGTTACACACAATTTTCCCCTATGTACAAGAATATATGTATTATAATACTGCCCCCTATGTACGGGAATATAACTACTATAATACTGTCCCCTATGTACAAGAATATAACTACTATAATACTGCCCCCTATGTACAGGAATATAACTTCTATAATACTGCCCCCTATGTACAAGAATATAACTACAATAATACTGATCCCTATGTACAAGAATAAAACTACTATAATACTGCCCCCTATGTACAAGAATATATGTATTATAATACTGCCCCCTATGTACATAAAAATGCTGTAGTACCACAGGTCCCAGCAGAGACTGTGCAGCAGGAGAGCGGACGTCCATCCATGCATCATGGTGATGCGGTGACCCAGGAGAACTTTACTGTTGTGGCAGAGACTGGGGACCATGGTGGACATCTTGATGTGGCTGAGGGGTCGGGGGATGGAGGGGACTCAGAGTCTATCTGGGAGGTGCAGCCACCGGAGGATAATGTACAGGTGGATGGGGGGCAGGGGGTACAGGATAATGTGTGTGATTTTCCCCCACTAACATCGAGCCCCCCAGAATAGTGTTAGGCAGGAGTGATTCTACAAGAACCCAACAGCCCTTCTTAGTGCTACAATAACGTTTTATTTTACTTTTTTTTGGTTTGCCTGTGAATGGGCTTGCTGCCATTAGTAGTGCAGCTAGTACCATATTGTGAGTAATTTGCAGGGAGACTTGCTACCGTTGTGTTTAGCTCTTAGTGACACACATATCCACCTCAAACACCGAAGTGGGACAATTTATTAGGGGTTTGATTTGAATTAGGCAGAGTCTGCTGATTTATTTTTTTTTACCCTTATTTATTTTTATAGCTCAAAGTAATCTTGCAAAGCAATGTGCTTTCAGTGTAGGCTAGAAAATAGCCATAGGAGAACCCCAACGGCTTACTTAGGCCTACAATAGCGTTATATTTTCCTTTTTTTTGTTTACTTGTGGCTGGGCTTGCTGGCATTAGTAGTGCAGCTAGTACCATATTGTGAGGAATTTGCTGGGAGACTTGCGACCGTTGTGTTTAGCTCTTAGTGACATGCATATCCACCTTAAACACCGAAGTGGGACAATTTATTAGGGGTTTGATTTGAATTATGCAGAGTCTGCCTGCCCTGCCGCTAGCATGTTGTCCGAGCGGGTTTTCAGTGCAGCTGGTGGCATCATCACCGATAAGCGTACATGCCTGTCGACTGGATTTCTCCGGATTTTCATTCTCCACCAGGTGAAAGAAGCTCAACCTGAATAATGTATGCACTCCTCCTCCTCATTGTCCTCCTTCTCCTCCTCTTTTTTTGCCAGGGCCAACTGGCTCTAGCTATAGTACTCTATGTATTTAATTTTTCTGGAGGGCCACCTACCCGGTCCTCTGTTTTAAGCAATTTTTGGGAGTGCCACATACAGGCACTCAATCTATTTAATTTTTCTGGAGGACCACCTACCTGCTCCTCTGGTTTGAAAACTTTTTTGGACTGCCACATACAGGCACTATCCAAATTAAATTGTCTCCATAGCAGCCTCCACATATCGTCTTTTTAGCTGGCTCCACACGTTGTCTCCATTGCTACCTCCACACGTCATCGCCATAGCTGCCTCCATAAGTCGTCCATATAGCTGCCTCCATACATGGTCTCCTTATCAAACGAACTGTGTCAGGCAGAATTTTGGGTTGTTTTCATGGATTCCACATCAAACTTGTTAACTTTATCGCCACCCTGCTGTGTAATCCACAAAATATACTGGCAAACTTTTATCATTTACCGATATTATTTCAGCGCTTCTTGCGCATCTGTTTACATTCCCCTCACCCGCCATATCCCAAACTTATAAGAACGCTACTACACTTGATCTTATACAAAAGGTTCTTAGAAGTGATGTTTGGGGAGTAGCCGAGAGACAGGGGCTTGGATAGGCAAAAGCTCGCCTGGCAGCGGAGCGCCAGCTCCATCCCAAGTTCCAACTAACATAGTTTAAACTGCAGCACCTTTAATCTACTACTAGTTCACTGCCTCCATACATCGTCCCCTTATCAAACAAGCTGTGTCAGGCAGAATTTTCAGGTGTTTCACCAGATACATAGTGGAACTCGGCCCATCTGTCGCCGCCATGCTGGAGACCTGAAGTTGCAATCATAGCAGCGCAATATGAATGCCCCATACTGTCGCTCTTAATCATGGAAGTCGTCTCCATGGCTGCCTCCACATGTCGTCCCCTTATCAAAAGAGCTGTGTCAGGCTCATTTTTCGGGTGTTTCACCAGATACGTTATGGAACTTGGTCACTATGTCGCCACCATGCTGTGTTATCGACTAAATATACCGTCAACCTTTTGTTCACATAGGAAATCATTTCACCTCTTTTGGTGAAACCCATTTAGGGTATGTCGCCATGACACTCTCTAGCCTGCCACTGCTGCCGCTGCCTCTGCATGCCATCCCTTATAGTGTCAGGGTCAATTATTGCATGTTTTAGATGCTATCTAGCCTCATTCGGTCACTCTGTCATGGCCATGCTGTTGCCCATAATTTTGGCATAATGGTGCGATTAAGCAGCCTCAGAGGCATCCATGCATGCTGCCCCTGCTGTTTCCCTGCTCGAGTCTCCCATTGACTTCAATGAGCACTCGAGCATCGGGAAAAGTTTGTCTCGAATAACGAGTACCCGAGCATTTTAGTGCTCGCTCATCTCTAATTATAACCTTTTGTACCAAAAAAATCTTGATTTTGCAATTCTGACACTAATAACTTTTTCATATTTTGGTGTATGACGCAAGGTGTCTATACACCTGATTGTAAGTTGCAATTTTTTGCAGGACATGTTGACGTTTTCATTGCTAACATTTTCTGGACTGTATGACCTTTTGATGACTTTTAATTCAAAACCTTATATGTTGTAAAATGACAAAAAGTGACAATTCTGACATTTGGGTATTATTTTCCATTATGGATTTTATCACCAGGAATAACCATTTTTAAATTTTGATAGATTGGGCATTTCCTTTTTTTAACCTTAAAATTTTTTTACTGTATTTTTATACCCCCTAGGGTACTTGAAACCTAAGTTGTCTGATCACTCCAACCGTATACTGCAATACTATTGTATATATGGGGAGTTTTGCAGTACATCTGTATCAGTTTGTTACTCATGGCTATCTTGGCAACCGATTGCCACACCCCGATGGTGTCACGATGCACGTCAATGTAAACCAATTTAAATGTCCTGACACCTTTGCCAGCAGCATTTACATGATTAATGGTTAGCAATAGGTATTTGCTGCATTATAATCACCCAAAAACTTTAACCACAGCAGTATTCAAAAGTTTTGCAAAATTTAATAACGCTCTTATAGAGGACCTAAACAATCCATATTGCCCTACAAAACCTCAAAAAAAAACCCATAATTTTATAAACCAATACATCATCCGGTACAAAAAAAAAATCAATCTTTATTAATATTACTCATATTTCATAGCAAAAAAACACATATTAAAACACCCCATTCAAAAAGATACATATAAAACCAAAATAATGCACAGTGTGATAATCTCTGGGAGGGAGCCATTAAACACATTCTAAAGCCTGGTATTATAAAATATAACAGTATAAGCCACATAATAATGAGGATGGGTCACATATAAGCCATAATGTAAGACACACCATTTATTTAAAAAGAATTTAACACGTAAAACACAATGTAAAGAACATCAAAAATATCAATACATACTGTGGAGAACCACAGGTTGAGGCATAAAAACTTCCATGATATATCCATTCAAGTTTCTAATGTTAAAAGACCACAGATCAAATCAACAAGTATTGCAATGGCAGCAGAGAAATCAAATCGTACTTCCTCCAGCTCGATCATTCCAACATCATTCCTAATATCTCTTGCATGCTCCATACCCTTACCCTCAATCACGGGATGTTAACCCAATGTATATAAGACCACAGGGACATTGGGCATAGTAAATCACATTGCAAGTCCTAGGAGAGATATGATGTACAATTTTGTATTCTATAGTCCCCGTTGAGTATACAAATATATTGCTCCACTCCATCAAGGAGCAGGCACTGCAATCTTCATACTGGATTGAACCCCATCTTGGATGTCTATAATTAAAAAAATACTGTTTATAGGTCCATCTGTACCTTTAAAATTTTGAGATCAAATATGTATGTTTAAAGAACCAATAAAAGATTGGAAACCGGCCACCTCGCCCTGCCAGATGAAATGAATATCATCAATAAAACGCGGCATTGTTATTATTTGGCAACATTTTTTTTGTACCGTTTGCTGCATTATGCATTGAAAGCACATGACTGTTATTGTTGTTTGATGTCACTGCAGCCTCTATATTCAACCAGCTGTGACAGGAGCTACCTCGCTGCTGTGGAGGGTAAAGGAGAGGGAAGTAGAAGTTCAAAAACACCCACTGAAGCTAGTCACAGATTTTTGAAACATAGTTCATCCTAAAAATGCTTTAATTTGATTGATAAAACATAAGAAAACAGTATTTTTTCCTTGCGCAATACGAAATATAAACACAAATTCACACTATCCAGTCTACCAACCATACACATATCTAATACCCAAAAAATATACAACTAATTGGGGACATTTAGCATATAATTTCTTGCCTTTTTGGTTTCAAAAATAGCAAATAAAAGGCACTGTTTTTTTTTGTGTCATTCACAACAGATAGTAAATGTGTAACTTAGGAGGGAACTTCCAGCCTAATTTTACAAACATGGCAGAAATTAATAAAAAAGTATATATTAGAATTGATCCCAAAGCTTCCCTCAAGATAAGTTTAAAAATTATCTCAAACAAGCCTTACAGTTCAATGCACAAGTCCTGCCCATAAAATACTCTAAAATTCCTATTCCTACAGCTACTAATAAAGCAATAAATGATTGCACATATAGGCACTAAAATAATCAACATTATATACTATATATAAAATAGTCCTTGATCCAAACATGGCATTCTGAATAAATAAACATCAACTTTCTACTATAAAAATCTTATGTCAGGTCAGGATAGCTGAGCCCTAATATTAATTCCCCCCAATTGTTCCAGCCTATAACTGATGGCCCCCTATATGGGCAATATTCTCTCCATTGAATTAGGTATACATTTCAAAATAGATGGCAGTGTAGTACAAATCAGAGCAATAGCAATAGAAGCATAGTTGTCAAATCCACTAAAGGAAAGTAAAGGAAGGTAGCTAGCAGTGAACTTCAAGCTCAAGGACACGTTATAGTTGGCTAATGAGTAGTGATGAGTAGAATCAGTGAAGTTCAAACCTCAAAATTATGTTCAGGTAGGGTGTGGGGACCGAACACCACTATTTAACATCTACTATCAGGTCTGGCAGGATCTACTATCAGGTCTGGCATCTTCATTGGCTCTAGTTCAGCTATGTTCTTTTGAAATTCTTGTGCACAAGCCAGTACTCCATGTGTGGTCAGGGCCAGTTTAAAGCAAAATAGGCTATAGGCAAAATAAAGTGTAGGCTCCCAAATCCTGAAATCTTTTAACTTAAGCGCAGCCTCATTCAGTAATTTAGATGGTAAAGAGTGTCTGTACGAGTCATTATACAACTCTGTTCAGATGTATTGCATGAAGGTGGAGCATCTTCTGAATAGTGTCTGGATTTAGACACTGAGACGATCCCAAGTGATCCTGAAGTATTCTCTATTTTTGGCTTTGGTAGAGTGGTGAGAAAATTCCAATTAGGCCTGTATTTTTATGTGACCTTATGTAATATTCATTTGAAGAGTTTGAGCACTGATGACCACTTTGCATTATTGTATTGATGTTTTGGGGACTTACTCTACTCAACCAGCTGTGTCTTGATTACACCTCGTGTGGATTTTTTACGGGACATTTATCAGGGCTTGTACACCAGTTTTCTATACACCATGTCTGTGCTTAACCTTTCATCACTGCGCTTTTTAATTTTTGCTCCCCTTTTTAAAAATCCATAAACGTTTTATTTTTCTGTTTACAAAGCTTTATAAGGGCTTGTTTCTGTATAACCAATAGTACTTCCTATTGGCAGTATTTCAGTTTCAATGTAGTGTTCTGGGAAGCTGGAGAAAGTTCCAAATGCAGTAAATTTGATGAAAAAAACACTTTTCCACCATTTTATTGTGAGCTCTATTTTTAATGCTCTCACTGCTTGGACCAAACGACACCTCACCTCGATTATTAAGATTGGTGTCATTACGGGGATACCAATTTTATTTCAGGTCTTATTTGGTTTTAATAGGTTTTAAAAATAAAAACCTTTTGTATCAAAAAAATTCTTCATTTTCCCATATTTTGACGCTAATCCCTTTTTTCATACTTTGGAGCTGTGTAAAATGTCATTTTTTTGTGGGACATGTTGATGCTATATTTGATATAGAGGTCAGAAGAAGTGCAGCTTGCATGAAGCGGTGGTAGCCTCTTTTTGTGGGCTACTTTTTGTGGGCTTTTCTGCACATCCTTCCACTCACCTAAAGCCCTGGTCCTGTTCGTGAGTATGCATATTTTTGTATGAAATAAAAGAAGAAAGCTTTGCATTGGAAGATCGGTGAGTGACAAACATTTTTTTTCTCTTGTTTGCAATGCCATAAGTGTATACTGTATACTGGAGTATATACTGTATACTAGAGTATATATATTGCAGGATATCTAATATATATTGGAGGATATCCCTTACTAGTTTTCAATGAAAAGACAATTAAGACAGATGGAGTGCCTATATTATCTATACTTTTTTATTAATATGGATCAATTTTCTTCTGCCTCACAGTGCTTTTGTTTTCCACTGCCTCTTCTGGATCAACAATAGATGGGCATGTGTCTTTATTGAACCTCATTTACTATAGTAATATGGTAGATTTTACAAGGGTACAATACTGTAGGATTTGGGATTAGTTAATTCCTTAGGGGGGTCCTACCATGTGTCATGGTATAACTGTTAGAAGTGTATTATTCTCCATGGATCTTTCCCCATTCTCGAATATTCAACAGCCATGGTTGCCAATAATTCTATTGCAATGATTACCTGCTTTTACCTGTAATACCTATTTTATTTACATTGTCTGTGAAGCCAAGTTTCTATATCAATAGTAATTTTTTCTGTGCAATGGTTTAAGATACATAAAACTTTCTTTGTGTCTGTTATAATAATTGCAGCATTGATCACTAGAAAACTAAAATGTCAAGTGAAAAAGTTGTTTTCTCCCCCTAAAGTGATTCATGTGTGAAATCTTTCTAATTTATATTTTACTGTGAGTACTGTTCTGCATAGATATACAATTTCCTGAGCTGATATTTTAAACAGATGACTCTGGATATTGTTCACTATAATAGCTCCATAAATTACATCTTTGCTTGATTTTTTTTTTCTGGAGGTTTTATTATTATTTTCTACTGCTTTCAGAAAGATAGAACATATTTCTTTTCTTCCTGTCATAGTTTACATTAACTCTAACATGTTTCCGTTAAAGGTACAGTGACTTCAACAGTTTCTCAGAAATGGTTATTAATATTATGGATGAAAAAACTGTATAGCTATGCTAACTGAATATATTGCCTCTCATTGGTTACCATGTACATCATTTATATTTTAAATACAATAACAGAGGAAGATAACAAGCAGACAAAATGGTGCTCATTTGACTGTCTTTTATTTTTTTAAAACTGAAGGAGCATTTTACAGAGAAAGGGCATTGGACTGTACTCTGTGAAGAACATGCTCCAGGGACACAGGGACATGTCTGGCAGGGAGCAGGGTAATTGTTGTAATTTTATCCACAAAGAACAGAACTTTTATAAATACAGTGTGGGCATATGCTAGTACTCTGACAATCCAGAAAAGGTATGTGGTCGAATTATACCTTTCATAAAGAAACTCACAGTTTGCAAGATGTTTTTCTCTACAGCTCTTGATCTTGTGGCATGCTCTGGTGTCCCGGCAGGCTATTGGCTGGGTGCGCATGCACACCTGGTTTTACTGGCACACTACAAGTCCTAGACCTGACCAATAAGGGATCCAAGTGCCTTTGATATCCTAGATATAGAGGGTCATGGTATGTGTTGACCTCTCAGGTACTTGTATGAAGTTGAATCCATTGTTTTCAATTGTAAAATGTACATTTCCTTATAGAGTAAGGAGCTGCAGGAGTATTTTTTTTTTTTACGTATCTTTGGAATGGCCAATCCGTATATATAATGCAGTTAGGTTTAGGGCTTGGCGTGTTTCAGAGGATCTCCCTACTTCCTCAGTAGCATAGGGTAATTTTAGGGTAATTTCTCAGCATTTATTCTATTGTAGTTTTTTTTAGAAAAAAGAGGAAAATGGCAGGCTGTTTGTAAAACCTGGGAGGAATGGGGCTAATCACAGAGGACAGCACTGAATAGTTTAGCAAAAATTGTTGGTAATCTCCTTTTCATCCAACTGTTCCTATATAACAGTGAACACCTCTCCATTCTGGTTTTACTGAATGAATCCAACTATATTTCATGAACTTTGGATAACAATTGTGTACTTTTTAAAAATGCAATAAAAGTTAATGTTTCTCAAAACCAGTTTTAATATTTAATATAGGTTTTTGTATCCTATCTTTCAAACATAATAATAATAATAATCTTTATTTATATAGCGTCATCATATTACGTAGCGCTTTACAAATCATAAGGGACAAATACAAATATAATAAAACATGACCGAGCACAAACATTCGTATGGAACAAGAGGAGTGAGGTCCCTGCTCGCAAGAGCTTACAGTTTATGAGGAGGAGTGGGGTGACACAAGAGGTAAAAGAATGTATAATGGTCAAGCCATTGTTCTTAAGGGAATAGAACAAAATATAGTAAATGGGATTGCTGTCGCTTGACCCAGTCATCAGCCATCATCTTGTATACAAGGTCCAGGGTGAATGGGACTGCAGAGAAGTCTGGTGCCTGTTGGTTGCTGGATAACAGATGGGAGGAGGACACAGGACGGGTTAGTAAAAGAGTTAAAACTTCATGCAGTTAATGAGTGTTATAGGCTTGCCTAAAGAAATGCGTTTTAAGAGCACGTTTGAAACTTTGGAGGTTAGGTATTAGTCTGATAGTCCGGGGCAGAGCATTCCATAGAATGGGTGCAGCTCTAGAGAAGTCTTGGAGACGTGAGTGGGAGGTCCGCACTAGGGTAGAGGTTAATCTAAGATCACTTGCGGATCTAACAGCACGAGTTGGGCGGTAGACTGAGATAAGAGAGTAGAGGCAGGGGGTTGCAGCATTATACAGAGCTTTGTGGATGAGGGTTATTATTTTAAACTGTATTCGAAAGGAGACTGACAGCAAGTGCAGTGACTGGCATGAACTGGAGGCATCCATGTAGCGTTTAGTCTGAAAGACGAGCCTGGCTGCTGCATTAAGAATCGTTTGGAGAGGAGAGAGTTTGTTGAGTGGAAGACCGGTTAGTAGAGAGTTACAATAGTCTAAACGAGAGTGAATCAGAGCAACAGTTAGTATTTTACAGGTTTCAAATGTGAGAAACGGTCGGATTTTAGAGATGTTTCTGAGATGCATCTGGCAAGAGCGAGCAAGAGATTGAATGTGTGGCTCAAAGGAGAGGTCGGAGTCCAGCACAACCCCAAGACAGCGGGCCTGCTGCCTTGGGGTTATGGTTACCCCACAGACTGATATGGAGAGGTTAGGATAGGCTCTGTTAGTGGATGGTGGAAAGACAAGAAGTTCAGTCTTAGAAAGATTAAGTTTCAGGAAGAGAGAGAACATGATGTTAGAGACAGCAGAGAGACAATCACTAGTGTTCTGGATTAAGGCAGGCCTGATGTTACGTGCTGAGGTATACAGCTGGTTGTCATCAGCATAAAGATGATATTGAAAACCAAATCAGCTGATGGTTTGTCCAATGGGGGTAGTATAGAGGGAGAAGAGAAGAGGACCTAGGACTGAGCCCTGAGGAACCCCAACAGAGAGAGGAACAGAAGAAGAGAGAGATCCAGAAAAAGAGACACTGAAGGTGCGGTCAGAGAGATAGGAGGAAAACCAAGAGAGTGCAGTGTCCTTCAGGCCAATGGAGTGAAGCATCCTAAGGAGGAGCTGGTGGTCCCCGGTATCGAACGCTGCCGATACATCCAGGAGAATGAGGAGAGAATAGTCACCTTTGGATTTTGCAGTGAGGAGATCATTGGAGACTTTAGTAAGAGCAGTTTCAGTAGAATGTATAGAGCGGAAACCAGATTGCAGGGGGTCAAGGAGCGAGTTAGCTGAGAGAAAACGGGAAAGTCGAGAATAGACCAGGCGTTCCAGGAGTTTGGAGATGAAAGGAAGGTTAGAGACTGGTCTGTAGTTAGCAGCATTGGATGGGTCCAGAAAAGGCTTCTTTAGTAATGGGGTAACAACCGCATGCTTGAAAGATGAGGGAAAGACACCAGAAGTGAGAGAGAGGTTGAAGATCAAATTTTTCTATCAATGGATGTTGTTTAAATGTACACTCCACCAAATACCCCTTTGAAGAACATGTTAAAAATGATTCTATATTAAAAGCAAAGTCATTTGTTGTTGATCTTAATATTTGAGTTTTTCGTTCAAGAGATGCGGTTTTGCAAATACTGCGAGTGCCACACCTATAAAAAAACCTTTTAGTGACAACCACGTGGTAGGAGATATGGATTTTGTTTTCTTAATTGTGGAGGCCACTTAAATCCCCAGATTAGGAGCACAAGTATAAATTATAGGTTTTTTTGGGGAGAGTTGGCCCAATGATTTCTTCTCCTTTTAAGGTATGCCAATGCTTGTGGACAATCTTTTAAACCTTTTTACATTTTACATTGAATGGCAACACTAATTTCTTTTCTTTCTTGTATTCATTCATTTTTGTATTCATACAGAATTCTCATAATAGGTTTTCCTATCCAGCCCTCTCCCTTTCTCACATGACCATGTCAGAAAATTCTCTGAATACCCCTTCTCTACAAATTGACTGGTAAGTAGTTTTACTTTTACTTCACAATCTTCTATTTAGGTGAAGTTTTAACAGAGACATCTGAACTGACTAACTGTCTTGTAATATAAAGCTATTTTATGCAGTCTGTTTTCTAAATGTTGAGAAGTTGACTTTACCGTTTCGTATCTCTACTGATAAGTCAAGGAATTCAGTACGATGAGTACTATCATTTGAAGAAACTTCAAGGTTGCATTCATTCTGATTTAGTTCCAAAAGAAATTGATCTTGATCTTTGCCAAACATGTCATCAATATAATGCCACCATAGCACCAGATCCATGCAAATTTTGAGAGTATGATGGACTCATCCCAATATGCCATTAAAAAGGAGGATTGTTTCTTAGTAAAATTTGAAGTCGAGAGAAAATGATTTACAGCAATGAGGCCTTGTTTATGTTTATAAGTGTACAGTGTTGACATGTGAAGTGTTACCATAATCCAATTTGATTGGCATTGTAATGTTTCTAAAGTAGTAATGATTAGAGATGAGCGAGCACTAAAATGCTCGAGTGCTCGTTACTCGAGTCAAACTTTTTCTGATGCTCGAGTGCTCGTATCGAATAACGAACCCCATTGAAGTCAATGGGAGACTCGAGCATTTTTCAAGGGGACCAAGGGGACCAATAAAATGTGTCATTTTATGTGTCATTTTATTAAGGAAGTCAGTCCTGTTTCTTCATTTTTTTTATTCAATGGAATATTCGTGGAACTTCAAAAAGGAGAATGACCCGTGTTAAACATCTGCAATGTGTTTTCACACATATTGTTCTACACACTAACTATTGTAAAGAACACGTTGGCACATGTCTTCTGAAATTAGCAGATTAGGGAAACATCTGCAATGTGTTCTTCATGAAGAACACATTGCAGATGTTTCCCTACATCGGCTAACTTATAGAAGACATTAGTGCAAACGGTGTCTTCACATAGTATGTGTAGAACAATTGTGTGAAAACACATTGCAGATGTTTAACACGGGTCATTCTCCTTTTTGATTTCCACGAATATTCCATTGAATAAAAAAAATGAAGAAACAGGACTGACTTCCTTAATAAAATGACACATAAATGACACATTTTATTGTCCCCTTGGTCCCCTTAAAAATGCTCGAGTCTCCCATTGACTTCATGGGTTCGTTATTCGATACGAGCACTCGAGCATCAAAGTTTACTCGAGTAACGAGCACTCGAGCATTTTAGTGCTCGCTCATCTCTAATCATTACTACTTTAGAAACATTACCAATGCCATCAAATTGGATATGGTAACACTTCACATGTCAACACTGTACACTTATAAACATAAACAAGGCCTCATTGCTGTAAATCATTTTCTCTCGACTTCAAAATCATTTTCTCTCGACTACATACTTCCCTCTTATGGATGGTATAAGTTGAGCTGTGCGTAGGCGTAGAATTAGGTATACAGACTGTACAATATTAGATAAATACCAAAAACTAGACGAAAAGAGGGAAATCCATGCCAAAAATAAACTTGTAAAATAGAGAAACTTTATTGATAACAAATTAATTCTTTAAAATGTGGGTGGTGTAATTTTTCATGAATATTGATGAATTTTTCAATGCTACCATTTTGTGGCCATTACGGCCTTTTGATAATTTTTTATCAAATTTCTTATATTTTGCAGAATGGCAAAAAAGTGACTTTGTGTGCTATTTTCTGTTACAGAGTTAAATGCAGGGAAAAAACGTTATAATATTTTGATAGATTGGACATTTTGGGACACGTCAATACATAACATGTTATGATTTTTACTGTTTATTTATGTTTATATCAGTTCTTTAGTTTTTTTTAAATTAAATTGAATTTTAATTTTTTTAACTATTTTTTATTATTTTCCTTTAACCCTAGGTTGTCTGTTGCACATCATCTATTAGAATGTGCAAATTGCATTGTAATAGATAGCCTAAAACATGACAACCTAGGGTCTTTGTGTGACCGGAGGTTGAGATACCAACAGATCGCTGCTTCCTGATGCCACCACAGGGAGCGACAATCCGAGCCAAGATGGCGGCACCCACGCACCCTGGCTCATTAAATTCACCGGCAGCATTGCTATAACCAATCGTGGGTGTTAGTGAGGGGTGTTTGCTCCATTGTGCAGCAAACACTTGGTTCATACCCCCCTCTCTGCTACTGGACATACAGTAACATCCAAATCCGGTAAGGGGTTAATATAGTTAAATGTATTCTTACAACAAGTTGTAACATTCTATGTATTCAGATAAATTTTAATTTAATGATGCAATCCCTGAAATAATTGGGCATCCTGGAGGTTTTATGGTCTTTATGAATCTTCAGTATTGTATAAAAACTGTAGCCTCTAACTACATAGGCTAGTAACAACTTAGAATTTATTTTATTAATTACTTCAAAATTTGTTTATTTAGATCTGCTTTTAATAAAGTTTTTGATACAATCTGCTATAATTTATTGCTACATTTTCCAAGATCGCCATTGCAGTGTATTATGATAACCTAGCAATTTGAACATTCTCTATGAGAAACATTTTCAGAATTTTGTTTGCCATTGGTAGTAGATAGTTACTTGCTTTTACAGTATCTACAGAGAAATACACTCCAAGGTTTTAGCTGATGATAGCCCTTGTAACAGTTTTTAAACATTTTTTATCTATATTGACACAATATTGGTGAATGAGTGTGTCGTATTGAACAATAAAATGGTGTATTTGTAGAAAAATAGCAATTTTCACTTTGCATCTGCAATTATGTGTTTGTTTTTGAAAAGCTAGAATTTATTAGTAATTAGAAACGTACAGCCCCCATTAGTATTTGTATGATCGATGGAGCTAAATAAATATTGTCTCAAAAGTTCCGCAGAGTATATAGACAATTATCTGCTGGTACGTCTAAAATTTGTAAATGGTCAACAGGAAATATACCTCTATACAATGTCCAAACTTTGGAGTAGAAATGACAAAAAAAGTCGAAAGGCGTAATGTTCTGATCCACATCATGATAGGTGTGCAGCCTGGCAACAGATCCCTCCAAAAACATGACACCAACTCCTGAAGGTTCCTTGACCTCTGATGGTTAACCAGATCCTGATTTATATTTTTGAACATAGTGGAATCCATTTCCTAAAAAACATTTTAGTTCAAGGTTGACATTGAATTAAAGTTTTAAACATAAAAACCCAATAGCTTTCTCTCTGGCTCATTTTTTTAATTAAATCTTCTCCCCTATAATGATTTGTTACCCTTTCTTATATATAGAAAACAGCCCCCCTAGGGTTGCTAGCATGATATTTAAAAAAATGTGCCAACAAGGAGTGGTCCATTTCCTTTCCGAATATGATTAAAATGTTAACTTAAATGTGTTTTTTTAATTTATAGTATGTCCTTCCTATGTCTTTCAAGCCACAAGGGCATACTATGTAATATATGACACCATTGTTTTGCACATACTGAATTCCTTCATTTCATAAGTTGTCATACCAACCAAGGAGGTAAATTTATTGATACCTCCTATCTTCTTTTTAACCCCAACATCTTTACAGGGTTTACAATAAAGACAAGCAATAAAGCCTTTATGTATAAACACATCTTTGCTTTGAGTAACATGATTATGACTGCATGTTATTTCATCTGTAATGTTCATTGTTTATGGAAAGAATGGTCACTATATCCTGGATGTTTCTTTCTGGTTGAAGTTTTCAAAATGGGGTCACTGATTTAGTTTTTTTTTTAATTCAGTTCAGAGTCTTTGGTGATTAATACTGAATTGGCAGACAATTGCAAATTTTCATTGTGCTCTATTACTTATAAGACAAAATCTAAAGGTCACTTTTATTTTGGTTTTATTGTAGCTTGTATCAGGCACTAAAATGTTTTTTTTTTCTTATTTTTACAGAATTTTTAACCTTTTGGTACCTTAAGGGCATGGCCGGCGCCAGCACCCGGCTTACCCGGGCAGGTGCCGGGGCCCCAGAGGTCTCAGAGGGGCCCACAACACACATTGGTAAGATAAGAACACTCAATTACATCGGCATGCTTATTGCCGATGTAATTGAGAGACGCGCCTCATTGACACTGCCGGCGCGGCTGACAGGAGGCGGCACCGCAAGCGGACCCCCGCAGAACATAATTGCATCGGCGTCATGCTGTGCTGAAGATGTAAGACCAAAAAGAGAGATGTTCCACAAAGAGGTTTTTTACAAATATAAAAAGATTTTTATTATTGATTGGAAACAATCTAAAACGACATGTATAGAAATGTGTATACATACACACAACAAAGATAAATGGACAACGTGCCCAGGTAGATATACCTGACACTAGACAGCATGGGCTAATTTTGTATATGGTGTTAAAATTGGATACTATGAACCAATGATAAACTCAAATGTCGGATATTCATGTGGACACAGGTGAGGAACATGCATCAAGCCTACAATTGTTTGTCACAAAGTAAAGAAACAGTGGATACATGAAAGAACATGGCTATAGACAACAATGTAAAGTGCAAAAGTGCAAAAGTCTGTCCTCACCCATGGTATAAGTTGGGCCACACGCTGACCCCGACGACGTTTCAGCGTCAGCCTTCAGCTGAAGGCTTTACAGCTGAAACGTGCGTCGGGGTCAGCGTGTGGCCCACTTAACCATGGGTGAGGACAGACTTTGCACTTTTGCACTTTACATGTGTATATTTTAGCCATGTTTCTTTCATGTATCCACTGTTTCTTTACTTTGTGACTAAACAATTGTAGGCTTGATGCATGTTCCTCACCTGTGTCCACATGAATATCCGACATTTGATGTTTATCATGTGGTTCATAAGTATCACAATTTAACACCATATACAAAATTAGCCCATGCTGTCTAGTGTCAGGGTATAATCTACCTGGGCACAGTTGTCCATTTATCTTTGTTGTGTGTATGTATACACATTTCTATACATGTCGTTTTAGATTGTTTCCAATCAATAATAAAAATCTTTTTATATTTGTAAAAAACCTCTTTGTGGAACATCTCTCTTTTTGGTCTCACGTTTCGTATATGTTCCATGGTTTATACATTTAGTATACCACTAATAGCTCTGCAGCGGAGAAAAATTGTTTGGTTTTGTGCTGAAGATGTAGCAGAAGAGCGGCGAGCCCCAGAAGAGATGAAGAAGAAATCGCATGAAGCCCTTGAGGTAAGTTAGCGTTTATTTTTTTTTCCTGGCCACTAATAATGTGTATTTAATTAGTTAATAGAGCCTGGGGGGTGTATATTAATTAATTAATGGATCCCGGGGGGTATATATTAATTAATGGAGCCTAAAGGGGGTGTATATTAATTAATTAATGGAGCCTGGGGGGTATATATCAATGAATGGAGCCTGGGGGGTATATATTAATTAATGAATGGAGCCTGAGGGGTGTATATTAATTAATGAATGGAGCCTGGGGGGTATATATTAATGAATGGAGCCTGGGGGTGTATATTAATTAATTCATGGAGCCTAGGGGATATATATCAATGAATGGAGCCTGGGGGGTATATATTAATTAATTCATGGAGCCTGGGGGGGGGGTATATATTAATTAATTAACGGAGCCTGGGGGGGGGGGTATATATTAATTAATGGAGCCTGGCGGGGTATATATTGATTAATGGACCCTGGGGGGGTATATATTAATTAATGGAGCCTGGAGAGTGTATATTAATTAATGGAGCCTGGAGGGTGTATATTAATTAATAAATAAAGCCTGGGGTGCTGTGTAATGAAGCAGTGTGTGGGGGGGGTAGCTGTATATTAATATTTGTATCTTAAGATTCTGCGTTTTTAATGCCAACACATTTCACTGCTAAGGGGCCCACTGAAACCTGGAGCAGGGCTCTCCTTTTGAATCATAGCACCTGAAAACTATTCTAGCCAAATCTATACTCAAAGTTGCACTAGTAATGGGTGGGTAATTTCTTATTTAGCCCCTTTTAGATATGAAAAATGTGGAGTTAAAGTCACCTTGAAAAAAAATTTTGGTCCATATCCATGAATTGTCTATGTCAAAGTTAAAAAAAAAATCACTAAACCCCTTGATCAAGGTCTTGTTTGCAAAATGATGTAACTTGTTTATATTCTTTTTTTGGTAGTTCCTCTGGGGCTCTCCAAATGATTATAAAACTATTTCAGCCAAAGCTGCTTCCCAAAAGCCCAATTATACTCATATGTCCTGTTGTGTGTCCATATTCCATTTTACAGCAACACATAGGGTAATGGAATATCCAGAAGATTGTATTTTCTTGGTTTGGTATTGGGTGCATGTCTAGGTATACAAAACTGTATTTTTGGTCTAGGTTCGGGTGAACCTGCTGAACCATAATCCCCCCGGATCTGCTCATCCCTACTCTGCATAATCACCCTGGGTCTGCTCATCACTACTCTGCAGTAAAAATGCATCCATATAGTCCATATGGACACAGGAATACAAAATGTATATAGTTTTATTGTGGTATCAACCACAGATGTGAAATGAGCCTTGTTATTATTGATTAGAGTTGACTAAGGGTGGATTCACACTGGCGTACCTGTTGCATGACAATTGTTTGCTTTTTCTGTTTTGTCTCTGTTTTGCTTCTTCTTTTTGTCCCTGTCCACAGAAAAAAATTTACATTGGCTCCCAG
The DNA here is from genome assembly GCA_019512145.1 of Engystomops pustulosus. Taxonomy (NCBI): domain Eukaryota; kingdom Metazoa; phylum Chordata; class Amphibia; order Anura; family Leptodactylidae; genus Engystomops; species Engystomops pustulosus. The sequence continues at coordinate 201,895,595 of CM033641.1, forward strand.
CTTTAACAGTGACAAAAAATTAATATGGCAACAGTTACATTTTCGCATACCTATAGACTTTTACTGTCTTCTGTGATTCACATCCGTTAAAAGAAAGGACAGGTTTCAAAATCTTTTTCACGGAAAACAACTGAAATGTGAAAAGACTTATTGAAAACAATGGCTCAGTAAAGCATCCGTGAAAATCATTGAACTACAGATGTGAAAAGAAAAACCAGTGCAAAAGAGCCCTAAATATGTGAAGAACATCTTTGTGTATTTCTTCTGAAAATAAAATACTCTGACGATTGTAATTTATTTCAATGTTGCAGCAGATGTTTTGTAATGCTAAATCATAAAATTTGTTAAGACCAACAACTAATTAGACAGCGTTTGAATAAAATGTCTAAACTCGTCACTTAATCTATATAATAGACATCTGCTTAATGTGTTCTAAACAATTAATTAAGATGTAGTAAAACTAGTTTTCCAAGTATTGTTTTATTGGTTCTCATTTGGTTATTAGGAATGTACCAATAAATTGAGAGGATATGGGCTATTACTGAACATTAGATTAGAACAATTACCTTAAATATAATAAATACACAGAGAATGTTTCACGGGTAAATCTAACAAGCGTTAAAAGTTCAATTACAGCTTTTCACAAAAGCATAGCCAAGCAAATGACCAATGCTGCCGTAGAAGATTGGAATGCAAAAAACTTTCACTAATTCAAACTAGTTTCAACATGAAAGGTAATAAAATAGGCGATACCTTAAGTACCATACGTGGCAGAAAATCAAATAAAATGAGGAATGCAGAGTACACACGCTATTCCTGATGTGGGTGGGCATTTCCAGGTTGTGACATCAGCTCAGGGCAATGAAGCCAGAACAGGACAGCGAGCTTGTAATTGGCTGATCTGTAGCATGTGAAGCATCACATGCTTGTAACATCACGGAAGGTCTTTTGCCAGAACACTAAGGACTTTCAAATTATGCAGAACAGTGTGTTTGTAATTGGCCAATCTTAAGCATGTGATGAGTCTCATGCCTGTGACTTCACTGCAGGTCTTACAACCTCTCTCAACAAGCCTCCTGTTGTCTCTAGCTGGAATATAGGGTTTCCCATGGCAACCAGAAAGCATAGCAAAGATTAGCCTGGAGGGGAAGGCAAAACCTCTGCTTGATGCTAAACAGCTGCAGATAGCTAATTTTAGTAAATTAGAGAATTTCAGAGTTAGGCAAAAGTTTTTATACTTTACTGTTGTACCTTAAATAAATATAATAATATCTCCCACTGAAATCACTTGAAGGGAGGGGGCAGAATATGGGGTGATGCAATTTGTTTCTTTGTTTCCTCTGGCCTGAAATGCAATCCAATAAACGGGTCGTAAATTGAATTCATAAATGGGTACACAGTATTTGAGTGTGTGTATAGGTGGAATAGAGTATTCTAGAGTATGCAAAAGAAAGTCAGAATACAGGGGCCTGTTAAGTATCATACAGTGTGATACAGAGCAAACATAACCATGCACATATTGTACCAATGCTGACAGTTCTGCCAGAGGCCTAGCCGGTTAACACTGCAGGGGTTGTACTGGAAATTTATTGAAGCAAAACACTTTCACATAAACATTCTTTCAGAGAATACAAGGTTCAGGTCATGAATGAAACAATGAAAATAATGGTCCTGGTAAATAAGGAGGCACAGACACCCTTCGGTGGCTCAGGACCTGTTAAGATCACGGCCTTAGATTCAGGATAGAAGACTATCGGGTCACGCTGGACTGTTCTCCACCAAGTGATTATAGCTGCCACCACTCGTCATGTATAAGGCAGACTAGAACCCTTGCATAGACTATGACCAAAAACAGTATTGCACTCACTAATAAATCAATTCATTTAGGTAACCTCTCTTCTGAGTTATGTAATTGTTACAACACAAGTTTTTTAATATCAAAAAGGAGAGTGCTTACAAAGGGGTTAACATTAGAGATGAGCGAACATACTCGTCCGAGCTTGATGCTCGTTCGAGCAAAGATTGTGGGCCCACAACTGGTTTTGAGATTGACATACATGGGTACTGCCCATTACCCCTGATCCCCTGCTAAATTTGGTTAACTTTATTTACAGATAAGTCATTAAAAAACTCCACACTTTGATCAAAAAAATATGGTAACATTATCAACAATTGATAACAACTCTACATAGTATTGGCGATCCACAATCAGAAGGCAGATTTGGCCCCCTGACACCCTGGGAAGTGGGTGACTACAGAATTAGTAACTAGGTGATGATCTACTCTCTTCATTATGACTTCTCCTGGCTGTGACTCCTGCTGCTTAATTTGCCCCAAGTTGTCTCCGGCTCCAAGTAGTATATCCTCAAACTGCGAACTCGAAAATACCTCACTTACAGTACAATGTTGGCTATATACCCCTACAACACAACTGACCACACTGCCCCCACACACTCAAACATCCATTGTGTAGCCTTCCTCATGTATTACAGGGCCAGATCACTGTATATAGCCCCCAGTAATCAATATATATAGCCCCCCAGCAATCACTATATACAGCTCCCCTAGTAATCACTGTATACAGACTCCATCAACCACTATATACAGCTCCCCCATCAATCACTGTATACAGCTCCCAGAGAAACCATTAAATACAGCTCCCCCAGCAATCACTATATACAGCTCCCCCAGCAATCACTGTATACAGCCCCCAGCAATCACGGTATACAGCTCCCCTAGCAATCACTGTATATAGCCCCCAGTAATCAATATATATAGCCTCCCAGCAATCACTATATACAGCTCCCCTAGTAATCACTATATACAGCTCCCCCAGTAATCACTGTATACAGACCCCAGCAACCACTATATACAGCTCCCCCAGCAACCACTATATACGGTCATACTACCACCCGAATCGCACACATTTGGTTGGGGCCCCTTTAAGTGCAAAGTGGTGGGGGCCCTGGGACACATGCCTCGGGAGCCCCCCCTATGATCCAGCCATGAATACATACTATATTCCCACATTTTCTTATAGTACCCTCAGAAATTTTATATATTTGCAGTGCCTCATAGAATATGAATAAATTACAGTTTTAACCGCACCCCCAATTTATTATATATACTGCTGAACTGATTATATAAAGCACCCATTAATTAATTAAAATATAGCTCCCCTAAGGTTCCTCTCATGATGTGTTTTAAATTACATTGCAAATGCATCGATCAAAGCACATGACTAAACACATATATATATAAGTAATAAAATGTGTTTTCTTTTTTAACATTAGAAAGAGTCATTAATAATGTTACATGTTGCTACATGCAAAACACATATGATTTTTCCCTGATGCATTTGCAATTCAACACTTAATTATTATTATTACTTTATGCACATCACCCCCCTAATTATAATTCAACCCCCCAATGATTTGATTTATAGTGCCAGCCTCATTTATGAATATTTATGGCACCCCCCATGAACTTATATATAGCCAACTTTTGTACACACCCCCTTAATTTATTTACTGCCCCCATATACAGCTACTCCCCATTTGGTTATATAACGCTCCTCCAGTTTTATTATATCAGCCATCCCATACACAGCTCCCCCTTTAACTATAAGTATATATATCTCAGACAGCCCATCTCCCTCCACCCATCCCGACTACCAGATCTCCTTAACAATAACCTCAACACCCACAGCCCCCCTCATTCTCTCAACCCATCCCCCAACCCCATACTGACTACTTGGATACCTGAATTTCCATGAAGAGCCAGCAGTCTGCTGAAGCTCAATGTGCAGTAGCAGAGAGGGGGGGGCAGTCGGGAAAGCATCGGACACTGCCAGTGATGCAGCACACACAGCAGTATTAACTGTTTATTTCCCTGCACACAGAGAGTGTCCACAGCTGTGAGTCAGATGTGCGAGCACACAATGCTGGTGGTGCTGCTGCAGGGATGCCAGGTCTAAGCAGCATCATTACAAAGGTCGGGCAGATTTTTATGGGGATTTGGGCAGCCAAGGGCCCCCAAGAGCCCATATGATCTGCCATTGCTGCAAGGTAACCAAAATAGAAGAGGGTATTATATTAGATAGGGATTTGGGCAAGCTGCGGCTTGGGCAAAGAAATTCAGAAAAAAATATAAACCAGAGGTATATAGCTAAATTAGTGTTACTGTAGTGGTGGGTAACCAAGTACATAGATCAGTTATAACATTTTAGATTATTCTGTTTGGAAAACAGATAATCTCATTAAAATGTATATATACTGATCTTTTACACCTAGTCCTGTAGTCTCCCAGGTTAGAGAAAAGATGGTTTTACCATCATCTTTATCAGTGGAAACTATTGTAATGTTTGATACCAAGGAAAAGTTCAAGATGGCTTTGGATACATTTCTTGAGTGTAGAAATGTCATACGTTATAGAGCCTTGATTCCTGACAGGGTGTGGATCCAGGTATTTTGACTTCTCTATTTGCAGTTGTCAAGAGATTCTTCACTACTATAGACCAAATGGCATCAGGTTTATGAGGGTTTTCACCTTCTTCAGAATAAACAATGTATAATTATAGATTGAAGTTGATGGACCCAATTACATCACAGAAACAATTACTTTAGAAAATAATGACCTTATAGAAAACAATCATTGCCTCCACTTCTGACAATAAATGATATCAGCACACCTCCTATCTGCACAGAGCATGCCTCAGTGTGTTGGCTCCACTATTGCTGCCTATGGCCATGAGGCTGCCGTACGGTATATCGATATCCTGCCATAATTATGGGCAGAAAATAGAAGAAAAAATAAGATTAAAACATTATTGAAAAATTAGGAAACTAAAATTGTCTCTAAAATAATACATTGCTGCATCAATTGAGAGGTGTTAGGCCACATTTGACAGTTGTTATCATTTTAACTGATGATATCCCAGACAGGACATTAATATAAGTTCACCTCCTTATCTTTCTTCTATTGGTTTATAGAGCGTTTTTTTACCCCTTCTTAGATCCTATACACCTGTCCCTTTTAATTCAATTTCCCGAAGCCCACCTTTCAGCCAACAAATTAATCCTGATGCAAACTACACACCTGCCAGTCTTATTGCTGCTACTGCAAATATATCACCTACTTGCGCCCTTCGAAATGTCTTTTATTACAAGAGCTCAAGCACGGTTCCCCCCGCAAGCTTCAATAATGAGACTTTATACCGAGTGAAATAGCGAACAGATCTGGCTCCTTATAAATTATAAAAGAAATAATGTCACACATTGAATGTAAATATATTGAGTAGAACAAGGGCCGGTTGCTGTAACAACATTCAACAAAGTACCATTTACCGTCCTGAAATATGTGCATTTAATTTTTGTAAGGGGGAAGAAAGGGTCTCAAAAGCCGAAGCCGATTTTAGCTTCTTATTTCCACATTAAATAATCATAGATTCCGCAAACAGCCAAATTAAACACAGTGAAATAATGGTTAATGTCGTAATACACTGACAATTTAACCTAGCCAATATTTTTATTGCCTGATACTATAAAGTCAGCCGAGCTCAACTTGCTTTTGACTGTAGGAAAATAGGTTATAGACCGTTTGGGAATGACCAATTTTTCAAATGCAGCCATACTGCTAGACTAGAACCACTAATACTGTGTTTTTTCTCCACGTTATTGCTGGTATAATCTTTTGAGAATATTTTATAACGGCAATAGCCTTCTAAAAATCAGTCTTTACTGCAGTTAATGACTGGACAGCTGGAGTATTAACTGACTTTGGCCTTGCCTGTAGCTATTAACTAACAAACCAGTTGTTAGCAGGTAGCCTACCAATTTTTTCTTTTTTTTATAATTTTTCTTTTTGCTTTTTTTTTTTAATAAATGATCTTTATTGGTACAAATGCAGATTATTTCTTTTCTCCTGCAGATAGGAAATGTAACAGATTAATCATCTATGACGTAATCTGTTTCAATGCCTCTAAGTGGTCATTGATACAATATATTGGCCATTTTTCGTTATATCACCATAAATATTATTATTACAAAAAAATGATAAGAGAAAAATTGGGGATATTTTTGGATAATTCACCAAATTTTAGAACTTGTTACATGATTATTAGAGATGAGCGAACATGCTCGTCCGAGCTTGATGCTCGGTCGAGCATTAGCGTACTCGAAACTGCTCGTTGCTCGGACGAATACTTCGCCCGCTCGAGAAAATGGCAGCTCCCGCCGTTTTGCTTTTTGGCGGCCAGAAACAGAGCCAATCACAAGCCAGGAGACTCTGCACTCCACCCAGCATGACGTGGTACCCTTACACGTCGATAGCAGTGGTTGGCTGGCGAGATCAGGTGACCCTGGGATAGACTAGCCGCTGCCCGCGCTGCTCGGATCATTCTGTGTCTGGATGCCGCTAGGGAGAGAGCTGTTGCTGGTCAGGGACAGCGTTAGGGTGCTAGTAGATTACTGTTAGGCAGGAGTGATTCAACAAGAACCCAACAGCCCTTCTTAGGGCTACAATAACGTTATACTTTTTTTTTTTTTGTTTGCTTGTGGCTGGGCTTGCTGGCACTAGTAGTGCAGCTAGTACCATATTGTGAGGAATTTGCAGGGGGACTTGCTACCGTTGTGTTTAGCTCTTAGTGACACACATATCCACCCCAAAGGAGAATCCAAACGGCTTACTTACGCCTACAATAGCGTTATATGGAGCTGGGGGGTATATATTAATGAATGTGCTGTGGGGTGTATATTATTTAATTCATGAGCCTAGGGGATATATCAATAATGTAGCCTGGTGGTTAATTAAATTATTCATGGAGCCTGGTGGGTGGGGTAATATTAATTAAATTATTAACGAGCCTGGGGGGGGGGGTTATATTAATTAATGGGATCCTGGCGGGGTATATATTGATTAATGGACCCGGGGTGGTTATATATTAATTATGGAGCCTGGAGAGTGTATTTATTCATTGAGCCTGGAGGGTGTATATTAATTATAAATAAAGCCTGGGTGCTGTGTACTAATCATTGTGTGGGGGGTAGCTGTCTATTCATAATTTGTATACTTAAGATTCTGCGTTTTTTAATGCCAACACATTTCCTGCTAATGGCCCACTGAAACCTGGAGCAAGGCTCTCCTTTTGAATCATACACCTGCCACTCTTCTGCCAAATCATGCTCAAAGTTGCAGCACATAATGGGTGGTAATTTTCTTGATTTAGCCCCTTTTAGAATGAAAAATGTGGAGTTCAAGAAAGTCCCCCTTGACAAAAAAACTTTGGTCCTATCCATGAATTTTCTATGTTCAAGTTAAAAAAAAAATCACTAAACCTTGATCAAGGTCTTTTGCAAAATGATGTAACGTTGCTTTCTATTCTTTTTTTGGTCATTTCCTCTGGGGTCTCTCCAATGAGATAAAACTATTTCATTCCAACAGCTGCTTCCCCAAAAGGCCCCAATATACTCAGAGGTCCTGTTGTAGCTGTCCAATATTCCATTTTAACAAGCAACACATAGGGTAAGGGAAATATCCAAAGATTGTATTTTCTATTGGTTTGGTATTGGGTGCATGTCATGGTAATACAAAACTGTATGTTTTGGTCTAGGTTCGGGTGACCTGCTGCCCTAATCCCCCCGAGCTGCCTCATCCCACGCGGCTAATCTCCCTGGGTCTGGCTCTCACGACTCGCATTAAAATCATCCCTATAGTCCATAGTGGACACATGGAATACAATGTATATAGTTTTATTGTGGTTCAACCACGATTTGAAATAGCCTTGTTCTTAGGATTAGAGTTGACAAGGGTGGGATCACACTGGCGTACCTGTTTGCATCCAATTGTTTGCTTTTCTGTTTTGTCTCTGGTGTTTGCCTTTCGTTCTTTTTTGGTCCCTGTCCACCACAGAAAAAAAGTTACATTGGTCCCGCTTTACTCAGTGACAAAAATTAATAGGCACCAGTTAATTTTCGCATACCTATAGACTTTTTTACTGTCTTCTGTATGTCACAATCCGTTAAAAAAAGGACGGGTGCAAATCTTTTTTCACGGAAAACAACCTGAAATGTGAAAGCCTTATTGAAACAATGGCTCAGTACAGCATCCGTGAACATCATTGAACTACGATTGAAAAGAAAAACCAGTCAAAAGAGCCCTAAATATTTTGATAACAACTTTGGTGTATTTCTTCTGAAAATAAAAACTCGGGACGATTGTATTTATTTCAATTTTGCAGAGCAGATGTTTTGTTAATGCTAAATCATAAAATTTTTAAGACCAGCAACTATTAGCAGCGTTTGAATAAAATGTCTAACCTCGTCACTTAATCGTATATAATAGACACTTCTTAAGTGTTCTAACAATTAAGTAAGATGTATAAAACTAGTTTCCAATTATTGTTTTAATTGGTCTCATTGGTTATTCAGGAATGTACCAATAAATTGATAGGATATGGCTATTACTGAACATTCGATTAGAACAATTACCATTAAATTCTATAAAACACAGAGAATGTTTTCACTGGGTAATCTAACAGCGTTAAAATTCAATTACAGCTTTTTCACAAAGTCATAGCCAAGCAATTGACCATGCTGCGTAGAAGATTGGAAGCAAAAAACTTTCACTAATTCAACTCGTTTGCAACATGAAAGTAAAATAAATAGGCGATTACCTTAAGTACCATACGTGCAGAAAATCAAAAAATGAGGATGCAAGTACAACACAACGCTATTCCTGATGTGGGTGGGGGCATTTCCAGGTTGTGACATCGACTTCAGGGCATGAAGCCAGAGGAAGCGAGCTTGTAATTGGTCGATCTGTAGCATGTGAAGCATTCCATGCTTGTAACATCTCACGGAAGGTCTTTTGCCAGACCACTAGGACTTTCAAATTATGCGAACAGTGGTGTTTTGTATTGGACCAACTTAAGCATGGTGATGAGTCGCATGCCTGTGAACCTCACTGCAGGTCTTACAACCCTCTCAACACCTCTGTTGTCTCTAGTCTGGAATATAGGTTTTTCCCATGGCAACCACCAGAAGCATAGCAAGATTACCTGGGGGAAGGCAAAACCCTGCTTGATGCCTAAACGCTGCAGATAGCTAATTTAGTAAATTAGAAGAATTTCAGAGTTAGGCAAAAAGTTTTTATACTTTCTGTTGTACTTAAAATAAATTAATAAATCTCCCACTGAAATCACTTGAAGGAGGGGGCCGACATATGGGGTGATGCAAATTTGTTCTTTGTTCCTTTGCCTGAAATGTCAATCACTAAACGGGCGTAAATTGAATTATAAATGGGTACACATATTTTGAGTGTGTGTATAGGTGGAATAGATTCTAGAGTACAATAAGAAAGTCAGAATACAGGGCCTGTTAATTACATACAGTGTGATACAGAGCAAAACAAACCCATGCACATATTGTACCAATGCTGGACAGTTCTGCCATAGGGCTAGCCGGTTAACACTGCAGGGTTTGTACTGAAATTTATTGAAGCAGACCTTTCACATAAACATTTCTTTAGAGAATACAAGTTCAGGTCATGATGAAACAATTAAATACTGGTCCTGGTAAATAAGGAGGCACAGAACCCTTCGGTTGGCTCAGGACCTGTTAAGATCACGGCCTTGATTCAGTGTAGAAGACTATCGGGTCACGCTGGACTGTTCTCCACCAGTGATTATAGACTCCACCACTCGTCATGTATAAGGCAGACTAGAACCCTTGCTAGACTATGACCAAAAACAGTATGCACTCACTAATAATCAATTCATTTAGGTAACCTCTCTTCTGAGTTATGTAATTGTTACAACACAAGTTTTTTAATATCAAAAAGGAGAGTGCTTACAAAGGGGTTAACATAGAGATGAGCGAACATACTGTCCGAGCTTGATGCTCGTTCGAGCATTAGCGTACTCGAAACTGCTCGTTGCTCACGAATCTTCGCCCCGCTCGAGAAAATGGCAGCTCCCGCCGTTTGCTTTTGGCGGCCAGAAACAGAGCCAATCACAAGCCAGGAGACTCTGCCCTCACCCAGCATGACGTGGTACCCTTACACGTCGATAGCAGTGGTTGGCTGGCCAGATCAGGTGACCTGGGATAGACTAGCCGTGCCCGCGCTGCTCGATCATTCTGTGTCTGGATGCCCGCTAGGGAGAGAGCTGCTGCTGTCAGGACAGCGTTAGGGTGCTAGAGATTACTGTTAGGCAGGAGTGATTCAACAAGAACCCAACACCCTTCTTAGGGCTACAATAAGTTATTACTTTTTTTTTTTGTTTGCTTGTGGCTGGGCTTGCTGGCACTAGTAGTGCAGCTAGTACCATATTGTGAGGAATGTGCAGGGGGGACTTGCTACCGTTGTGTTTAGCTCTTAGTGACACACATATCCCACCCAAAGGAGAATCCAAACGGCTTACTTACGCCTACAATAGCGTTTATATATTTTATTTCTGGTGATCTGCTGGTGGCTGTCCTTGCTGCAGTGCATATACTAGCCAATTGTGAGGAATTTGTGAGTGAGACTTGCGACCGCTGGTGTTAGCGCTTAGTGACGCACATATCCATCGCAAAGACCGAAGTGGGAAAATTATAGGGGTGGATTTCAATTAGGCACAGTCTGCCATTTCCTTTTATTTTCCTTTTATTTTTTCTAACTGAGCGTCATCTCATCAGTGTGTTTTCATACTTGGCTAGAAAATAGCCAACGGAGAATCCAAACGGCTTACTTACGCCTACAATAGCGTTATATATATTTTATTTCTGGTGATCTGCGGTGGCTGTCCTTGCTGCAGTGCATATACTAGCAATTGTGAGGAATTTGGAGGAGACTTGCCGACCGCTGTGTTAGCGCTTAGTACGCACATATCCACGCAGCAAAGACCGATGGGAAAAATTTATTAGGGGTTTGGATTTCAATTAGGCACAGTCTGCCATTTCCTTTTTATTTTCCTTTTATTTTTTCATAACTCAGCGTATCTCACGTGTGCTTTCATACTTGGCTAGAAATAGCCATGCAATAGGATCGCATTGTTTGGTTTTAAAAACTAAAAAACAACAAAAAAAAACCTAAAAAACACAAAAAAAAGTTAAAAAAATTAAAGTTATAGTAACTTTCATTTTCAAAATGTTTAACCCCGAGGGCTAGGGGGAGAGGACGAGGACGAGGGCGGGGACGTGGGCGTCCATCTACTGCAGGGTCAGAGGCCGTGGCCTGGGTGGTGGTAGACACCACCTGCTGAGAAGGAGCAGGGAACGCCGCAGAGCTACACTCCTAGGTTCATCATGTCTGAAGTACTTGGACTCGTGGTAGAGCAGCTGTAGGCCAGAAACAGTGCGAACGTGATGTCGGGATTGCCGACCAATGCTTCGAGCAATTTGTCCACCAGTCAGCTTTTCACGCAAGTCCACCCATGTCACCGAAATCGGCACTCCTCCAGCTCCTGCACCTCAGCCTCCTCCCCCCCAGTCTGCCCCTCCCAGGAAATTTGGCATTTGAACCGCCACCTGCCATACTCTGAGGAAACTGTTTTCTGAACCCTTCCACAGTCACAAACCACTGGTCCGGTTGCTGCTGAGCAATTTTCCGATGCCGCAGTTTTCCACCAGTCGCAGTCTGTGGGTGATGATGACCTTCTTGACGTAGTGGAAAAGTGTTGTAAAGAGGTGTCCCGACGATGGAGACACGGTTTGTCAGACAGTGGTGAAGTTGTTGTCAGGGCAGGACAGTCCGAGGGGGGAGCAGACTGAGGGATCGGAGGATGATGAGGTGACAGACCCAAGCTGGGGTGAGAGGCGGGTGAACACAGTGCTTCTGAGCACGGAGGAGAGTCCTATAGCAGAACAGGTGGAAGAGGCAGTGGTGGGGCCAGACGGAGAGGCAGGCCAGGCAGGTGCATCAGCACCAAATGTGTCACGTAGTGAAGCTCCCTGGGCGAGGGCTCCCGCGGCGAGGCTAGATTTTCAGAAGTCTGGAGGTTCTTTAAGGAAACACCGGATGACCGACGACTGTGGTGTGCAACCTTTGCCAAACCAGGATCACAGGGTTCCACCACTACTAGCTTAACTACCACCATATGCGCAGGGATAAGAATGCTAAACACCCGAATCAGTGGCACCAAGCCCGTTCACCTCCGGCCGTGCACACCACTGCTCTTCCCCTGTGTCAGCTGATAGTCAGCCCCCTGGCCCAGGACCCTGGCACAAAAACCCCACGTCGCCTCCACGATCCTCCACAGCATCCACCAGCGTTCGCTCTCCATACCCCAGACGCTGGAGCGGAAAAGAAAATATAGTGCAACCCACCCGCACGCCCAAGCCTTAATGTCCACATCTCCAGATTGCTTAGCCTGGAGATGCTGCCCTATATGCTAGTAGAGACAGAGGCCTTTCGCAACCTCATGGTGCGGCCCGCCCCTCGGTATGGTCCCCAGCCGCCACTACTTTTCCCGATGTGCCGTCCCAGCCCTGCACCAGCACGTGTCAGACAACATCATCCGTGCCCTACCAACGCCGTTTCTGACAGGTCCACCTGACCACGGACACGTGACGAGTGCTGCCCGGGCAGGGCCACTATATATCGCTGACGCACATTGGGTTAACTTGGTGGAGGCTGGACCGAGTCTGACCCTGGGCTGGTCATATACTGCCGACGCCGAGGATTGGCGGGGCCTACCTAGGATCCCGGTGTTTCAGGCCTACTATTCCTCCTCCTCCTCCACCCTCTCCACCTCCTCTCCGAAACTACCATCCGTGGGCATGGCGCCATCAGTCGGTAGCTCTAGGCACAGCAGCAGTGCCGTCGCTAAGCGACAGCAGGCGGTGCTCAAACTGTGAGCCTAGGCGATAAAAGGCACACCGCCAAGAACTATTACAGCAACACGGCGCAGACTGATCTGTGGCTGGCACCGCTTGAACCTGAAGCCAGGCTGGTTGTGTGTGTGACAACGGCCGTAACCTGGTGGGCGGCTCTGCACTCGGCAGACTGACCAGTGCCATGCCTGGCCCATGTGTTAAATTGATATTCAGCGTTTCCTCAAGACATAACCCCAATCTGTCTGATTTGCTCACGAAGGTCGCGCCGCATCTGTGAGCATTTCAGGAAGTCCAGCACAGATGCGCACTCTCAGGGCAGCGCAGCGCCGCCTCCAACTGCCCGCTCACCGACTGTTGTGCGACGTGCCCACGTGGGAATTCAAACTTAACCATGTTATCCAGAGTTACAGCAGCGCAGAGCGATTGTAGACTGCCATATTCAACTTCCACCAGAACTGGTAGTCAGGTCAGTCAGCTTCCTCAAGTCTACAATGAGGAGTGGACGTGGATGTTGATATCTGTCAGGTCTGAGTAACTTTGAGGAGTCAAACCAGATGGTCAGTGGCGATGCCGCCATCATCAGCCTCACCATCCCGCTGCTTGGCCTGTTGAAAAACTCTCTGATCAGCATGAAGTCGGAAGCTTTGCGCTCGTCACAAGAGAGGGGGAAGAAGATTCCCTTGTTGATAGCCAAAGCACCCTCAGGTCGTTTCCAGACGCATATCGGAGGAGGTGGAGGAGGATGAGGAGGAAGAGAGGAGAATGTGGCGAGACACAAGTGGGGAGCATTGCTCAGACCTTCACTGTTCAACGTGTATGGGCAGAAGAAGAGGAGTTGGAGGAGTTGGAGGAGGAGGAAATGGGCAGTCAGGCCAGTGAGGGGGTGATCTTGGCGCGTTGGGACTCTGGCGCATATACAGATTATGCTAGGCTGCCTATCCCGTGACCCTCGCGTTCAAAGAATTTATTCCAGCTACCATTACTGGGTATTCACTCTCCTGGACCCACGGTACAAGCAAATCTTTCCACTCTCATCCCTGGAGAGGAAAGGAGTGTGAGAATGCATGAATACCAGCAGGCCCTGGTGCACAAGCTGAAATTATTCCCTTCTGACAGCGCTAGCGGCAGATGCGTAGTTGCTGCGGACAAGTAGCGAGGGAGAAGTAGGCGAGCAGGCAGCTTGTCCAGCACTGGCAAGGGACGCTTTACAAGGGCTTTGCCAGCTTTATGTCACCCCAGCAGACACTGTACCTGTCCCCAGTCTCGACAGAGTAGGGCTGATCTTTACAGAAAGATGGTGAGGGAGTACGTAGCTGACCATACCATCGTTCTAAATGATCACACAGCTCCCTACAAATACTGGGTTCAAAGGGGACATGTGCCACCAACTGGGCGCTGTACGCCTTGGAGGTTCTTGCCTGCCTGCCCCTAGACGTCTTGTCCGAGCGGGTTGCAGTGCAGCTGGGGCATCATCACCGATAAGCTACACGCCTGTCGATGACAGCGCTGACAGGCTGACGCTTATGTAAGATGAATAAAGCCTGGATTTCTCATAATTTCCAATCTCCACCAGTGAAGGAAGCTCAACCTGAATAATTTATGCACTCCTCCTCCTCCTCCCTCTTTTCCTCCTTCTCCTCCTCTTTGTAACACTAAAGCAGAGGAAACTGGCTATTTTTTGACAGGGCCACTGGCTCTAGCTATAGTACTTATGCATTAATTTTTCTGGAGGGCCACCTACCCGGTCCTCTGTTTTAAAACAATTTTTGGGAGTGCCACATACAGGCCTCAATCTATTCAATTTTTCTGGAGGGCCACCTACCTGCTCCTCTGGTTGAAAACTTTTTGGACTGCCACATACAGGCACTCAATCTATTCCATTTTTTGGAGGGCCACCTACCTGCTCCTCTGGTTTAAAACTTTTTTGGATGCCACATACAGGCACTCAATCTTTTCCATTTTCTGGAGGGCCCCTACCTGCTCCTCTGGTTTGAAAACGTTTTTTGGACTGCCACTACAGGCATCAATCTATTCCTTTTTCTGGAGGGCCACCCTACTGCTCCTCTGCGTTTGAAAACTTTTTTGGACTGCCACATACAGGCACTATCCAATAAATTGTCTCCATAGCAGCCTCCACACGTTGTCTCCATTGCTAACCTCCAAAAGTCGTCCATATAGCTGCCTCCATACATCGTCCCCTTATCAAACGAGGTGTGTCAGCCGAAAATTTGGGTTGTTTTCATGGATTCCACATCAAAGTTGTTAACTTGTCGCCACCCCTCTGTGTTATCCACAAAATATACTGGCAACTTTTATGATTACCGATATTATTTCAGCGCTTCTTGCGCATCTGTTTACATTTCCCTCACCCCCGCCATATCCCAAACTTATAAGAACGCTACTACACTTGATCTTATACAAATGTTCTTAGAAGTGCTGTTTGGGGAGTAGCCTAGAGACAGGGGCTTGGATTGGCGAAAGCTCGCCTGGCAGCGGAGCGCCAGTCCATGCCAAGATTCAACTAACATAGTTTTAACTGCAGCAGCATTTAATCTACTACTAGTTCACTGCCTCCAACATGGTCCCTTATCAAACGAGCTGTGTCAGGCAGAATTTTTGGGTTGTTTTCATGGCTTCCACATCAAACTTGTTAACTTTGTCGCCACCTGCTGGTTATCCACAAAATATTACTGGCAAAACTTTTATATTAAGCGATATTATTTCAGCGCTTCTTGCCCTGTTTACATTCCCCTCACCCGTCATATCCCAAACTTATAAGAACGCTACTACACTTAACTGGTGCAGGCTGGGACCGAGTCTGCACCCTGGGCTGGTCATATACTGACTCCGACGCCCAGGATGCGGGGCCTACCTCGGTCCAGGTCTCAAAGGCCTACTATAACCTCCTCCCCTCCCACCCTCCTCCACCTCCCTCCTCCGAATACCATCCGTGGCATGGCGCCATCAGTCTGTAGCTCTAGGCACAGCAGCAGTGCCGTCGCTAAGCGACAGCAGGCGGTGCTCAAATGCTGACCTAGTCATTAAAGAGAGCACACCTGCCCCAGATCTATTTACCAAGCCCCTGTCTCTAGGCTACTCCCCAAACAGCACTTCTAAGAACATTTTGTATAAGATCAAGTGTAGTAGCGTTCTTATAATGGAGCTGGGGGGTATATATTAATGAATGTGCTGTGGGGTGTATATTATTTAATTCATGAGCCTAGGGGATATATCAATAATGTAGCCTGGTGGTTAATTAAATTATTCATGGAGCCTGGTGGGTGGGGTAATATTAATTAAATTATTAACGAGCCTGGGGGGGGGGGTTATATTAATTAATGGGATCCTGGCGGGGTATATATTGATTAATGGACCCGGGGTGGTTATATATTAATTATGGAGCCTGGAGAGTGTATTTATTCATTGAGCCTGGAGGGTGTATATTAATTATAAATAAAGCCTGGGTGCTGTGTACTAATCATTGTGTGGGGGGTAGCTGTCTATTCATAATTTGTATACTTAAGATTCTGCGTTTTTTAATGCCAACACATTTCCTGCTAATGGCCCACTGAAACCTGGAGCAAGGCTCTCCTTTTGAATCATACACCTGCCACTCTTCTGCCAAATCATGCTCAAAGTTGCAGCACATAATGGGTGGTAATTTTCTTGATTTAGCCCCTTTTAGAATGAAAAATGTGGAGTTCAAGAAAGTCCCCCTTGACAAAAAAACTTTGGTCCTATCCATGAATTTTCTATGTTCAAGTTAAAAAAAAAATCACTAAACCTTGATCAAGGTCTTTTGCAAAATGATGTAACGTTGCTTTCTATTCTTTTTTTGGTCATTTCCTCTGGGGTCTCTCCAATGAGATAAAACTATTTCATTCCAACAGCTGCTTCCCCAAAAGGCCCCAATATACTCAGAGGTCCTGTTGTAGCTGTCCAATATTCCATTTTAACAAGCAACACATAGGGTAAGGGAAATATCCAAAGATTGTATTTTCTATTGGTTTGGTATTGGGTGCATGTCATGGTAATACAAAACTGTATGTTTTGGTCTAGGTTCGGGTGACCTGCTGCCCTAATCCCCCCGAGCTGCCTCATCCCACGCGGCTAATCTCCCTGGGTCTGGCTCTCACGACTCGCATTAAAATCATCCCTATAGTCCATAGTGGACACATGGAATACAATGTATATAGTTTTATTGTGGTTCAACCACGATTTGAAATAGCCTTGTTCTTAGGATTAGAGTTGACAAGGGTGGGATCACACTGGCGTACCTGTTTGCATCCAATTGTTTGCTTTTCTGTTTTGTCTCTGGTGTTTGCCTTTCGTTCTTTTTTGGTCCCTGTCCACCACAGAAAAAAAGTTACATTGGTCCCGCTTTACTCAGTGACAAAAATTAATAGGCACCAGTTAATTTTCGCATACCTATAGACTTTTTTACTGTCTTCTGTATGTCACAATCCGTTAAAAAAAGGACGGGTGCAAATCTTTTTTCACGGAAAACAACCTGAAATGTGAAAGCCTTATTGAAACAATGGCTCAGTACAGCATCCGTGAACATCATTGAACTACGATTGAAAAGAAAAACCAGTCAAAAGAGCCCTAAATATTTTGATAACAACTTTGGTGTATTTCTTCTGAAAATAAAAACTCGGGACGATTGTATTTATTTCAATTTTGCAGAGCAGATGTTTTGTTAATGCTAAATCATAAAATTTTTAAGACCAGCAACTATTAGCAGCGTTTGAATAAAATGTCTAACCTCGTCACTTAATCGTATATAATAGACACTTCTTAAGTGTTCTAACAATTAAGTAAGATGTATAAAACTAGTTTCCAATTATTGTTTTAATTGGTCTCATTGGTTATTCAGGAATGTACCAATAAATTGATAGGATATGGCTATTACTGAACATTCGATTAGAACAATTACCATTAAATTCTATAAAACACAGAGAATGTTTTCACTGGGTAATCTAACAGCGTTAAAATTCAATTACAGCTTTTTCACAAAGTCATAGCCAAGCAATTGACCATGCTGCGTAGAAGATTGGAAGCAAAAAACTTTCACTAATTCAACTCGTTTGCAACATGAAAGTAAAAATAGGCGATTACCTTAAGTACCATACGTTGCAGAAAATCAAAAAATGAGGAATGCAAGTACACACAACCGCTATTCTGATGTGGGTGGGGGCATTTCCAGGTTGGTGACATCACTTCAGGGCATGAAGCCAGAACAGTGAAGCGAGCTTGTAATTGGTCTGATCTGTAGCATGTGAAGCATCCATGCTGTAACATCACGGAAGGTTTTTGCAGACCACTAGGACTTTCAAATTTATGCAGAACAGTGTGTTTGTATTGGACCAACTTAAGCATGTGATGAGTCTCATGCCTGTGAACCTCACTGCAGGTCTTACACCCTCTCAACAACCTCCTGTTGCTCTAGTCGGAATATAGTTTTTCCCACATGGCAACCACAGAAGCATAGCAAAGATTACCTGGAGGGAAGGCAAAACCTCTGCTTGATGCCTAACCGCTGCAAGATAGCTAATTTTAGTAAATTAGAGAATTTCAGAGTTAGGCAAAAAGTTTTATACTTTCTGTTGTACCTTAAATAAATATGAATAAATCTCCCTGACTGAAATCACTTGAAGGGGGGGCCAGACATATGGGGTGATGCAAATTTGTTTCTTTGTTTCCTTTCGGCCTGAAATGAACAATCATAAACGGGTCGTAAATTGAATTACATAAATGGGTACACATATTTTGAGTGTGTGTATAGGTTTGGAATAGAATTCTAGAGTAGGTTCAAAAGAAAGTCATGAATACAGGGGCCTGTTAAGTTTCATACGTGTGATTACAGAGCAAAACAATACCCATGCACATATTGTACCAATGCTTGGACAGTTCTGCCAGTAGGCTAGACCGGTTAACACTGCAGGGTTTGTACTGTGAAATTATGAAGCAAACACCTTTCACATAAACATTTCTTTAGAGAATACAAGTTCAGGTCATGATGAAACAATTAAATACTGGTCCTGGTAAATAAGGAGGCACAGAACCCTTCGGTTGGCTCAGGACCTGTTAATGATCACGGCCTTGATTCAGTGTAGAAGACTATCGGGTCACGCTGGACTGTTCTCCACCAGTGATTATAGACTCCACCACTCGTCATGTATAAGGCAGACTAGAACCCTTGCTAGACTATGACCAAAAACAGTATGCACTCACTAATAATCAATTCATTTAGGTAACCTCTCTTCTGAGTTATGTAATTGTTACAACACAAGTTTTTTAATATCAAAAAGGAGAGTGCTTACAAAGGGGTTAACATAGAGATGAGCGAACATACTCGTCCGAGCTTGATGCTCGTTCGTGAGCATTAGCGTACTCGAAACTGCTCGTTGCTCGACGAATACTTCGCCCGCTCGAGAAAATGGCAGCTCCCGCCGTTTGCTTTTGGCGGCCAGAAACAGAGCCAATCACAAGCCAGGAGACTCTGCCCTCACCCAGCATGACGTGGTACCCTTACACGTCGATAGCAGTGGTTGGCGGCCAGATCAGGTGACCTTGGGAATAGACTAGCCGTGCCCGCGCTGCTGATCATTCTGTGTCTGGATGCCCGCTAGGAGAGAGCTGCTGCTGTCAGGACAGCGTTAGGGTGCTAGAGATACTGTTAGGCAGGAGTGATTCAACAAGAACCCAACAGCCCTTCTTAGGGCTACAATAACGTTATATTTTTTTTTTTTGTTTGCTTGTGGCTGGGCTTGCTGGCACTAGTAGTGCAGCTAGTACCATATTGTGAGGAATGTGCAGGGGGACTTGCTACCGTTGTGTTAGCTCTTAGTGACACACATATCCCAAAAGAGAATCCAAACGGCTTACTTACGCCACAATAGCGTTTATATATTTATTCTGGTGATCTGCGGGGCTTCCTTGCGCAGTGCATATACTAGCCAATTGTGAGGATTTGGAGTGAGACTTGCGACCGCTGGTTAGCGCTTAGTGACGCACATATCCATCGCAAAGACCGAAGTGGGAAAATTATGGGGTGGATTCAATTAGCAAGTCTGCCATTTCCTTTATTTCCTTTTTTTTTTTAATGAGCGTCATCTCATCAGTGTGTTTTCATACTTGGCTAGAAATAGCCAAGGACGAATCCAAACGGTTACTTAGCCTACAATAGGTTATATATATTTTATTTGGTGATCTGCGGTGGTGTCCTTGCTGACAGTGCATATACTAGCAATTGTGAGAATTTGGAGTGAGACTTGCGACCGCTGTGTTTAGCGCTTAGTACGCACATATCCATCGCACAAAAGACCGAATGGGAAAAATTTATTAGGGGTTTGGATTTCAATTAGGCACAGTCTGCCATTTCCTTTTTTTTTCCTTTTATTTTTCATAACTCGCGTCATCTCATCAGTGTGCTTCATACTTGGTAGAAATAGCCATAGCATAGGATGCATGTTTGGTTTTAAAAACTAAAAAACAACAAAAAAAAACCTAAAAACACACAAAAAAAAGTTAAAAAAATTAAAGTTATAGTAACTTTCATTTTCAAAATGTTTTAACCCCGAGGGCTAGGGGTGAGAGGACGAGGACGAGGGCGGGGACGTGGGCGTCCATCACTGCCGGGGTCAGAGGCCGTGGCCTGGGTGGTGGTAGACACCACCTGCTGAGAGGGAGCAGGGGAACCCGCAGAGCTACACTCCTAGGTTCATCATGTCTGAAGTACTTGGATCGTGGTAGAGCAGTGTAGGCCGAACAGTGCGAACGTGATGTCGGATTGCGACCATGCTTCGAGCAATTTTCACCAGTCAGCTTTTCACTCAAGTCCACCCATGTCACCGAAATCGGCACTCCTCCAGCTCCTGCACCTCAGCTCCTCCCCCCCAGTGCTGCCCCTCCCAGGAATTTGGCATTTGAACCGCCACCCCCCCCCCCCCCCCTCCCCGCATACTCTGAGGAACTGTTTTCTGAACCCTTCCACAGTCACAAACCACTGGTCCGGTTGCTGCTGAGCAATTTTCCGATGCCGCAGGTTTTCCACCAGTCGCAGTCTGTGGTGATGATGACTTCTAAGAGTAGTGGAAGAAGTGTGTAAAGAGGTGGTCCCGACGATGGAGACCGGTGTCAGACAGTGGTGAAGTTGTTGTCAGGGCAGGAAAGTCCGAGGGGGGGAGCAGACTGAGGGATCGGAGGATGATGAGGTGACAGAACCCAAGCTGGGGTGAGAGGCGGGTGAACACAGTGCTTCTGACACGGAGGAGAGTCCTATAGCAGAACAGGTTGGAAGAGGCAGTGGTGGGGCCAGACGGAGAGGCAGGCCAGGCAGGTGCATCAGCACCAAATGTGTCACGTAGTGAAGCTCCCTGGCGAGGGCTCCCGCGGCGAGGCTAGATTTTCAGAAGTCTGGAGGTTCTTTAAGGAAACACCGGATGACCGACGACTGTGGTGTGCACCTTGCCAAACCAGGATCAGCAGGGTTCCACACTACTAGCTTAACTACCACCAGTATGCGCAGGGCATAAGAATGCTAAACACCGAATCAGTGGCACCAAGCCCGTCACCTCCGGCCGTGCACACCACTGCTCCTTCCCCTGGTCAGCTGATAGTCAGCCCCCTGCCCAGGACCCTGGCACAAAAACCCCACGTCGCCTCCACGATCCTCCACAGCATCCACCAGCGTTCGCTCTCCATACCCCAGACGCTGGAGCGGAAAAGAAAATATAGTGCAACCCACCGCACGCCCAAGCCTTAATGTCCACACTCCAGATTGCTTAGCCTGGAGATGCTGCCTCTATATAGCTAGTCAGAGACAGAGGCCTTTCGCAACCTCATGGTGCGGCCCGCCCCTCGGTATTGGTCCCAGCCGCCACTACTTTTCCCGATGTGCCGTCCCAGCCCTGCACAGCACGTGTCAGACAAACATCATCCGTGCCCACCAACGCCGTTTCTGACAAGGTCCACTGACCACGGACACGTGACGAGTGCTGCCCGGGCAGGGCCACTATATATCGCTGACGGCACATTGGGTTAACTTGGTGGAGGCTGGGACGAGTCTGACCCTGGGGCTGGTCATATACTGCCGACGCCGAGGATTGCGGGGCCTACCTGGATCCCGGTGTTTCAGGCCTACTATTCCTCCTCCTCCCCACCCTCTCCACCTCCTCTCCGAAACACCATCCGTGGGCATGGCGCCATCAGTCGGAGCTCTAGGCACAGCAGCAGTGCCGTCGCTAAGCGACAGCAGGCGGTGCTCAAACTGCTAGCCTAGGCGATAAAGGCACACCGCCCAAGACTATACAGGGCAACACGGCGCAGACTGATCTGTGGCTGGCACCGCTTGAACCTGAAGCCAGGCTGGTTGGTGTGTGACAACGGCCGTAACCTGGTGGCGGCTCTGACACTCGGCAGACTGAAACCAGTGCCATGCCTGGCCCATTTTAAATCTGATATTCAGCGTTTCCTCAAGACATACCCCAATCTGTCTATTTGCTCACGAAGGTGCGCCGCATCTGTGCGCATTTCAGGAAGTCCAGCACAGATGCGCACTCTACAGGGCAGCGCAGCCCGCCTCCAATGCCCGCTCACCGACTGTTGTGCGACGTGCCCACGGTGGGAATTCAAACTTAACCATGTTATCCAGAGTTTACCAGCAGCGCAGAGCGATTGTAGACTGCCAATGTCAACTTCCACCAGAACTGGTAGTCAGGTCAGTCAGCTTCCTCAAGTCTACAATGAGGAGTGGACGTGGATGTATGATATCTGTCAGGTGCTGAGTAACTTTGAGGAGTCAACCAGATGGTCAGTGGCGATGCCGGCCATCATCAGCCTCACCATCCGCTGCTTGGCCTGTTGAAAAACTCTCTGATCAGATGAAGTCGGAAGCTTTGCGCTCGTCACAAGAAGGGGGAAGAAGATTCCCTGTTGATAGCCAAAGCACCCTCAGGTCTGTTTCTCAGCGCATATCGGAGGAGGTGGAGGAGGATGAGGAGGAAGAGAGGAGAATGTTGGCGAGACACAAGTGGGGAGCATTGCTCAGACCTTCACTGTTCAGACGTGTATGGGCAGAAGAAGAGGAGTTGGAGGAGTTGGAGGAGGAGGAAATGGGCAGTCAGGCAGTGAGGGGAGTGATTCTTGGCGCGTTGGGACTCGGCGCATATGACAGATTCATGCTAGGCTGCCTATCCCGTGACCCTCGCGTTCAAAGAATTTATTCCAGCTCCGATTACTGGGTATTCACTCTCCTGGACCCACGGTACAAGCAAAATCTTTCCACTCTCATCCCTGGAGAGGAAAGGAGTGTGAGAATGCATGAATACCAGCAGGCCCTGGTGCACAAGCTGAAAATTTTCCCTTCTGACAGCGCTAGCGGCAGATGCGATTGCTGCGGACAAGTAGCGAGGGAGAGTAGGCGAGCAGGCAGCTTGTCCAGCACTGGCAAGGGTACGCTTTACAAGGCTTTGCCAGCTTTATGTCACCCCAGCAGACACTGTACCTGTCCCCAGTCTCGACAGAGTAGGGCTGATCTTTACAGAAAGATGGTGAGGGAGTACGTAGCTGACCATACACATCGTTTCTAAATGATCACACAGCTCCCTACAAATACTGGGTTCAAAGCGGGACATGTGCCACCAACTGGCGCTGTACGCCTTGGAGGTTCTTGCCTGCCTGCCCCTAGACGTCTTGTCCGAGGGGTTTGCAGTCAGCTGGGGCATCATCACCGATAAGCTACACGCCTGTCGATGACAGCGCTGACAGGCTGACGCTTATTAAGATGAATAAAGCCTGGATTTCTCATAATTTCAATCTCCACCAGGTGAAGGAAGCTCAACCTGAATAATTTATGCACTCCTCCTCCTCCTCCCTCTTTTCCTCCTTCTCTCCTCTTTGTACACACTAAAGCAGAGGAAACTGGCTATTTTTGACAGGGCCCACTGGCTCTAAGCATAGTACTTATGCATTTAATTTTCTGGAGGGCCACCTACCCGGTCCTCTGTTTTAAACAATTTTTGGGAGTGCCACATACAGGCACTCATCTATTCAATTTTTCTGGAGGGCCACCTACCTTCTCTCTGGTTTGAAAACTTTTTTGGACTGCCACATACAGGCACTCAATCTATTCCATTTTTCTGGAGGGCCACCTACCTGCTCCTCTGGTTTAAAACTTTTTTGGACTGCCACATACAGGCACTATCTTTTCCATTTTTCTGGAGGGCCACCTACCTGCTCCTCTGGTTTGAAAACTTTTTTGGACTGCCACATACAGGCACTCAATCTATTCCATTTTTCTGGAGGGCCACCCTACCTGCTCTCTGGTTTGAAAACTTTTTTGGACTGCCACATACAGGCACTATCCAATAAAATTGTCTCCATAGCAGCCTCCACACGTTGTCTCCATTGCTACCTCCAAGTCGTCCATATAGCTGCCTCCATACATCGTCCCCTTATCAAACGAGGTGTGTCAGCCGAAATTTGGGTTGTTTTCATGGATTCCACATCAAAGTTGTTAACTTTGTCGCCACCCTCTGTGTTATCCACAAAATAACTGGCAAACTTTTATGATTAACCGATATTATTTCAGCGCTTCTTGCGCATCTGTTTACATTCCCCTCACCCGCCATATCCCAAACTTATAAGAACGCCTACTACACTTGATCTTATACAAAATGTTCTTAGAAGTGCTGTTTGGGGAGTAGCCTAGAGACAGGGGCTTGGATTGGCGAAAGCTCGCCTGGCAGCGGAGCGCCAGCTCCATGCCAAGATCAACTAACATAGTTTTAACTGCAGCACCACTTTAATCTACTACTAGTTCACTGCCTCCATACATGGTCCCTTATCAAACGAGCTGTGTCAGCAGAATTTTTGGGTTGTTTTCATGGCTTCCCATCAACTTGTTAACTTTGTCGCCACCCTGCTGTGTTATCCACAAAAATTACTGGCAAACTTTTATATTAACCGATATTATTTCAGCGCTTCTTGCGCATCTGTTTACATTCCCCTCACCCGTCATATCCCAAACTTATAAGAACGCTACTACACTTAACTTGGTGCAGGCTGGGACCGAGTCTGACCCTGGGCTGGTCATATACTGACTCCGACGCCCAGGATTGCGGGGCCTACCTCGGTCCAGGTCTCAAAGGCCTACTATACCTCCTCCTCCTCCCACCCCTCCTCCACCTCCCTCCTCCGAATACCATCCGTGGCCATGGCGCCATCAGTCTGTAGTCTAGGCACAGCAGCAGTGCCGTCGCTAAGCGACGCAGGCGGTGCTCAAACTGCTGAGCCTAGCGATAAAAGAGGCACACCGCCCAAGAGCTATTACAGGGCATTCCACATCAAACTTGTTAACTTTGTCCCACCCTGCTGTGTAATCCACAAAATATCTGGCAAACTTTTATCATTTACCGATATTATTTCAGCGCTTCTTGCGCATCTGTTTACATTCCCCTCACCACCGCCATATCCCAAACTTATAAGAACGCTACTACACTTGATCTTATACAAAGCTTCTTAAATTGCTGTTTGGGAGTAGCCTAGAGACAGGGCTTGGATTGGCGAAAGCTCGCCTGGCAGCGGAGCGCCAGCTCCATCCCAAGATCCAACTAACAATAGTTTTAACTGCAGCACTTTAATCTACTATACTAGTTCACTGCCTCCATAATAATAATAATAATAATCTTTATTTATAGTGCCATCATATTCCGTAGCGCTTTACAAATCATAGGAGAACAAATACAATGTAATGTAACAGAGCTGCCAAAATTCTGCCTGACACAGCTCGTTTGATAAGGGGACCATGTATGCTTACAGTTCATGCCAGTCGCTGCACTGGCTGCCAGTCTCCTTTCGAATACAGTTTAAAATAATAATAACCCTCATCCATAAAGCTCTGTATAATGCTGCACCCCCCTACCTCTCCTCTCTTATCTCAGTCTATCGCCCAACCCGTGCTCTTAGATCCGCCAGTGATCTTAGATTAACCTCTACCCTAGTTCGGACCTCCCACTCGCGTCTCCAAGACTTCTCTAGAGCTGCACCAATTCTATGGAATGCTCTGCCCCGGACTATCAGACTAATACCTAACCTCCAAAGTTTCAAACGTGCTCTTAAAACCCATTTCTTTAGGCAAGCCTATAACACTCATTAACTGCATGAAGTTTTAACTCTTCTACTAACCCGTCCTGTGTCGTCCTCCCATCTGTTATCCAGCAACCAACAGGCACCAGACTTCTCTGCAGTCCCATTCACCCTGGACCTGGTATATAAGATGACGGCTGAGTGGTTCAAGCGACAGCAATTCCATTTATTATATTTTTTTCTATTCCCTAAGAAGAATGGCTTGACCATTAAATATTCTTTTACCTCGTGTTACCCCATCATCTTCATAAACCGTAAGCTCTGGCGAGCAGGGACCTCACTCCTGTTGTTCCATACAAATGTTGTGCTCTGTTACATTACATTTGTATTTGTTTCCTATGATTTGTAAAGCGCTACGGAATATGATGGCACTATATAAATAAAGATTATTATTATTATTATGGAGGCAGTGAACTAGTAGTAGATTAAAGGTGCTGCAGTTAAAACTATGTTAGTTGGATCTTGGGATGGAGCTGGCGCTCCGCTTCCAGGCGAGCTTTCGCCAATCCAAGCCCCTGTCTCTAGGCTACTCCCCAAACAGCACTTCTAAGAACCTTTTGTATAAGATCAAGTGTAGTAGCGTTCTTATAAGTTTGGGATATGGCGGGTGAGGGGAATGTAAACAGATGCGCAAGAAGCGCTGAAATAATATTGGTAAATGATAAAAGTTTGCCAGTATATTTTGTGGATTACACAGCAGGGTGGTGACAAAGTTAACAAGTTTGATGTGGAATGCCCTGAAGCGTTAAAGATGGATTCTCCCCTATCCTAAGTCTGGTTATGTTCCCCCACTTTCTTATATATAGAAAACAGCCCAACCCTAAGGTGTGCATTAGCATGAGTTATTAAAAAAAATGTGCCAACAAGGATGATGGGTCCTTCCTGTCCGGAATATGAGTTAAATGTTAACTTAAATGTATTTGTTAATCAATTTGAACGTGTCCTGTCCTATGTGCTTCAGCCAACAGGGCATACTATGTAATATCTGACACCATTGTTTGCACATACCGATTTCCTTCATTTCACAGTTGGTCTCTACCAGACCAAGGAGTAGTAATTTATTGATACCTCCTATCTTCTTTTTAACACCCAACAGATCTTTATCCAAGGGTTTCCAATAAAGACAGCAATAAAGCCTTATGTATAATAACACACAAACTCTTTGCTTTGGAGTAACAGGATATAGACTGCAATGTTAAATTTCTTTCATCTGTATGTTCATTATTTATTGGAAGAAATGGTCACTATACGCGGTGCATGTTTCTTTCTGGTTAAGCTTTCACAAATGGTCACTGCGAGTTTAGAGTTTTTTTTTTTAATTCAAGTTCATAGGTCCTTGGTGATTAATTACTGAATTTGGCAGACAATTGCAAATTTTCATTGGTGCGTCTTGATTATAAAGACAAAATCTTAAGGTACTTTTATTTGGGTTTAATTGTATGCTGTGTATCAGGTCTCTAAAATGTTTTTTTTTTTTCTTATTTGTTTACAGGAATTTTTAACGCTTTGGGACCATTAATGGCGCATAGGCCTGTCACAGCCCGACACGGCTTACCCGGGCAGTTGGCCGGGCCCCGAGGTCCCAGAGGGGCCCACCCACATACTTGGTAAGATAAGCACCTCATTTACCAAATCAGGCATCGCTATTGCCCGATGTCAATTGAATGACGCGCCTCATGACCTGCCGTGCGGCGTGACGGAGGCGGCACCGCAAGCGACGCCACGCCGGCAAAACATAATTGCAAGATCGCGTCATGCGTGCTGAAGAATGTAGACCAAAAAGGAGAGATGTTCCACAAGAGGTTTATACAAATATAAAAAGATTTTTTTATTATTGATTGGAAACAATCTAAAGAACAGACGGTATAGAAATGTTATAACAATAGCACACAACAAAAATAATGGACAACTGTGGCCCAGGTAATTATACCTAGCTACACTAGACCGCATGGTCTAATTGTTGTAATTGGTGTTAAACTTGTGATACTTATGCAACCCAATAAACCATCAAACTGTCGGATCAGTCATAGGACACAGGTGAAAAAAGGGAACATGCATCAACCTTACATTGTTTATCACAACGTACAGAAACAGTGGATAACATGAAGCGAACATCAGGCTATAGACAGACATCGTAATGCAAAAGTGGCAAAGAGTCTGTCCTCACCCCATGGGTATAGTGGGCCTCACACGCTGACCCCACAGACGCACTTTCAGCTGTCCAACCTTCAGCTGAATGGCTTGACAGCCTGAAACGTGCGTCGGGGTCGCGGTGTGCCGCGCTTATACCATGGGTGGGACAGACTTTGCACTTTTGCACTTTACATTGGTTGTCGACTGACCTGTGTCTTGCATGTATCCACTGTTCTGTTACTTGTGACGAAACAATGTGTAGGCTTTATGCATGTGCGTCACCGTGTCCACTAGAACTCGCGACATTGGATTTATCATGGTTTCATAAAGGACACAATTTACACCATATACAAAATTAGCCCATGCGTCATAGGGTCAGGGTTAAAGCTCCTGGGGCACAGTGTCCATTTGACTTCGGTTGTGTGTGTGATGTATACACATTGGTTAGACAGGCGGGTAGTGCGGCGACAATAACAAAATCTTTTGTTGATATTGTGGAAAACACCGCGGGGAATCAATGCTCTTCGTTCGGTTCTCCACGTGTTCCGTAGATGGTTCTGGTTTGATACTATGAGTATGACCACTATAGCTTCTGCAGCGGAGAAAAATGTGTTTGGTTTTGGTGGCTGAAGATGGACAGAAGAGCGCCGAGCCCCAGAAAGGATAGAAGACATGCATGACAGCCCTGAGGAAGTTGTAGCGTTTTTTTTTGGTCCTGGCCCGAATATAGTGGTATTTAAGGAGTTAATAGACCCTGGGGGTGAGGATATGAGTTAATTCATGGATTCCCGGGGGTATATTTGTAATGTAATAGAGCCTCAAAGGGGGGTTATGTAATTATTTAATGGAGCGGCGGGGGTATAGATCATGCATGGAGCCTGGGGGTATATGATTAAGATGAATGGAGGCCCTGGGGTGTATTTAATTAAATGAAGGAGCCGTGGTGGTATATATTACATGAATGGACCTGGGGGTGTTATTATTAAGTCATGGATGCCTAGGGTCATATATCAATATGAGACCTGGGGGTTTATTATTAATGTCATCGAGCGCCTGGGGGGTGGGTATATAGTTACATGGTAATTAATCGGAGCCTTCGCCTGGGGTGGGGGTATATATTAATTATGGAGCCTGGCGGGTAATCATATTTAATGACCCTGGGGGGGGTATATATTAATAATGGAGTCCTGGAGAGTGTATACTATAATTATTGACCCTGGAGGGTGTATATTTAATTAATAAAAAAGCCTGGGGCCTGCTGTGAATGACGAGCACGTTTGGGTGGGGGGGGATGCCTGTGTAATTTATTTGTAATCTGTAAGATTCTGATTCTTGCTTTCGTTATGCACACTACATTTCACTGCTAAGGGGCCGCACCTGAACTGGAGCGGGCTCCATTCCTTTGTGAAATCAAGACGCACTGAAAACTATTCGCCCATCGTAACGCAAAAGTTGCACTAGACATGGGGAGGTCTGGTGGGTATTTCTTATTTTGCCCCTTTAGTATATAGAAAAATGTGGATTGATTAAAGTCACCACTTGACAAAAATTTTGGGCTCCATATCAGATTGTCTATTTCATAAGTTAAAAAAAATCACAACCAAACCCCTTGATCAAGTCTTGTTGCAAATGATTGTAACTTGTTTATCATACTTTTTTTTGGTAGTTCCTCTGGGGCCGTCTCCAAATGGTTATAAAACTATTTCAGCACAGTGCTCTTCCCAAGCCCATTTATTACTTATTGTCCCTGTTTGTGTTCCATATTTCCAATTTTAACAGCAACACATAGGATAATGGATATTCCAGACGATTGTATTTTTCTTGGTTGGTCTTGGAGTCCATGTCTAGGTATAACAAAAACTGATTTTTTTTGGTCTGGGTTTCGGTCGTGAACCATGCATAGAACACATATGCCCCCCCCCTGATACTGCTCATCTCTCGCTGCAGTAATCACCTGCCTGGTCCTGCTCATCCACTACTCACATCTGCAGTAAAATGCAATCCCATAAGTGCCATATGGACACAGAAGTACACAATGTTTATTTTTATTGTGTGGTATCAACACAGATGTGACAATGAGCCTTGTTATTATTGTTAAAGTTGACTAAGGGTGGATTCCACGGCGTACTGTTGCCATGACAATTGTTTGCTTTTCTGTTTGTCTTCTGTTTGGCTTCTTTCTTTTTGTCCCTGTCCACAGAAAAAAGTCTTACATTGGCTTCCCAGCTTTAACCGTACAAAAATTAAATGGCAACAGTTACAACTTTTCGCATCCTATGACTTTTACTGTCTTTCTTTGTATTCACCTCCTTTAAAGAAAGGACAGGTTTCAAATCTTTTTCACGGCAAACAACTAATGTGAAAGACTATTGAAACCAATGGCTCAGTAAGCATCCGTGAAAATCATTGAACTACAGATGTGGAAAAGAAAACCAGTGCCAAAAGAGCCCTAATATGTGAACAACATCTTTGTGTATTTCTTCTGAAAAAAAAATACTCGACGATTGTCATTTATTTCAATGTTGCAGGCAGGTTTTTGTAATGCTAAATTCATAAAAATTTGTTAAGACCACACAACTAATTAGACAGCGTTTGAATAAATGTCTAAACCGTCATTAATCTATATAATAACATATCTGCTTAATGTGTTTCTAAACAATTAATTAAGATGTAGTAAAACTAGTTTCCAAGTATTGTTTTTATGGTTCTCATTCTCTTTGGTTATTAGGAATGACCTAATTGAGAGGATATGGGCTATTACTGAACATTAGATTAAACAATTACACCTTAAATATAATAAATCACAGAGAATGTTTTCCACGGGTAAACTACCAAGCGTTAAAGTTCAATTACATCAACAGCTTTTCACAAAAGCATCCAAGCAAATGACCAAGTGCTGCCGTAGAAGATTGGAATGCAAAAAACTTTCACTAATTCAAACTAGTTTCAACATGAAAGGTATAAAAAGGCGATTCCTTAAGTCCATACGTGGCAGAAAATCAAATAAAATGAGAATGCAGAGTACACACGCTATTCCTGATGTGGGTGGGTGGGGCATTTCCAGGTTGTGACATCAGCTCAGGGCAATGAAGCCAGAACAGGAGCGAGCTTGTAATTGGCTTGATCTGTAGCATGGAAGCATCACAGGCTTGTAACATCACGGAAGGGTCTTTGCAGAACACTAGGACTTTCAAATTATGCGAACAGTGTGTTTGTAATTGGCCAATCTTAAGCATGTGATGAGTCTCATGCCTGTGACTTCACTGGCAGGTCTTACAAACCCTCTCAACAAGCCTCCGTTGTCTCAGCTGGAATATAGGGTTTCCCATGGCACCAGAAAGCATAGCAAGATTAGCCTGGAGGGAAGGCAAAACCTCTGCTTGATGCTAAACAGCTGCAGATAGCTAATTTTATAAATTGAGAATTCAGAGTTAGGCAAAAGTTTTATACTTATGTTGTACCTTAAATCAATATAATATATCTCCCACTGAAATACATTGAAGGAGGGGGCAGAATATGGGGTGATGCCAATTTGTTTTCTTTGTTTCCTCTGGCCTGAAAGGCAATCCAATAAACGGGTCGTAAATTGAATCATAAATGGGTACACAGTATTTGGAGTGTGTGTAATTGGAAGAGTATTCTAGAGATGCAAAAAAAGTCAAATAGGGGCCTGTTAAGTATCATACATATGATAGGAAAGCAGTAGGGCCTATTCGAAAGAGCAAACATAACCATGCACATATTGTACCAATGCTGCAGTTCTGCAGAGAGGCCTAGCCGGTTAACACTGGGGTTGTACTGGAAATTTATGAAGCAAAACACTTTCACATAACATTCTTTCTTCAGAGATACAAGGTTCAGGTCATGATGAAACAAGAAAATAATGGTCCTGGTAAATAAGGAGGCACAGACCCTTCGGTGGCTCAGGACCTGTTAAGATCACGGCCTTAAGATTCAGGATAGAAGACTATCGGGTCACGCTGGACTGTTCTCCACCAAGTGATTATAGCTGCCACCAACTCGTCAGTATAAGGCAGACTAGACCCTGCATAGACTATGACCAAAAACAGTATTGCACTCACTAATAATCAATTCATTTAGGTAACCTCTCTTCTGAGTTAGTATTGTTACAACACAAGTTTTTTAATATCAAAAGGAGAGTGCTTACCAAGGGGTTAAACATTAGAGATGAGCGAACATACTCGTCCGAGCTTGATCTCGTTCGAGCATTAGCGTACTCGAACTGCTCGTTGTCTCGGACGAATACTTCGCGCGCCGAGAAATGGCAGCTCCCCCGTTTTGCTTTTGGCGGCCAGAAACAGAGCCAATCACAAGCCAGGAGACTCTGCACCTCCCCAGCATGACGTGGTACCTTACAGTCGATAGCAGTGGTTGGCTGGCCAGATCAGGTGACCCTGGGATAGACTAGCCGCTGCCCGCGCTGCTCGGATCATTCTGTGTCGGATGCCGCTAGGCAGAAGCTGCTGCTGGTCAGGACACGTTAGGGTGCTAGTAGATTATCGTTAGGCAGGTGATTCAACAAGAACCCAACAGCCCTTCTTAGGGCACACAATACGTTATACTTTTTTTTTTTTTGTTTGCTTGTGGCTGGGCTTGCTGGCACTAGTAGTGCAGCTAGTACCATTTGTGAGGAATTTGCAGGGGGACTTGCTACCGTTGTGTTTAGCTCTTAGTGACACACATTCCACCCCAAAGGAGAATCCAAACGGCTTACTTACGCCTACAAGCGTTATATAATTTTATTTCTGGTTGATCTGCTGGTGGCTGTCCTTGCTGCAGTGCATATACTAGCCAATTGTGAGGAATTTGAGTGAGACTTGCGACCGCTGTGTTTAGCGCTTAGTGACGCACATACCATCGCAAAGACCGAAGTGGGAAAATTATTAGGGTTGGATTTCAATTAGGCACAGTCTGCCATTTCCTTTATTTTCCTTTTATTTTTTCATAACTGAGCGTCATCTCATCAGTGTGTTTCATACTTGGCTAGAAAACTCCAAGGAGAATCCAAACGGCTTACTTACGCCTACAATAGCGTTATATATATTGTTATTTCTGGTTGATCTGCTGGTGGCTGTCCTTGCTGCAGTGCAATACTAGCCCATTGTGAGGAATTTGGAGTGAGACTTGCGACCGCTGTGTTAGCGCTTAGTGACGCACATATCCATCGCAAGACCGAAGTGGGAAAATTTATTAGGGGTTGGATTTCAATTAGGCACAGTCTGCCATTTCCTTTTTATTTTCCTTTTATTTTTTCATAACTCAGCGTCATCCATCAGTGTGCTTTCATACTTGGCTAGAAATAGCCATAGCAATAGGATAGCATTGTTTGGTTTAAAACTAAAAAACACAAAAAAACCTAAAAACAACAAAAAAAGTAAAAAAAAAATTAAAGTTATTAACTTTCATTTTCAAATGTTAATATCTACCCGAGGGCTAGGGTAGAGGACGAGGACGAGGCGGGGACGTGGGCGTCATCTACTGCAGGGGTCAGAGGCCGTGGTCCTGGTGGGGTGAGAACACCACCTGCTGATGAGGGAGCAGGGGAACGCCGCAGAGCTACACTCCCTAGGTTCATCATGTCTGAAGTTACTGGACTCGTGGTAGAGGCACTGTGAGGCCAGAACAGTGCGAACAGTGATGTCGTGATTGCCGACAATGCTTCGAGCAATTTGTCCACCAGTCAGTCTTCACGCAGTCCCCCCATGTCACCGAATCGGCACTCCTCCAGCTCCTGCACCTCAGCCTCCTCCCCCCAGTCTGCCCCCTCCCAGGAAAATTTGGCATTTGAACCGCCATACTCTGAGGAACTTTTTCTGAACCCTTCCACATCACAACCACTGTCCGGTTTCTGCTGAGATTTTCCGATGCCCAGGTTTTCCACCAGTCGCAGTCTGTGGGTGATGATGACCTTCTTGACGTAGTGGAAGAAGTGTGTAAAGAGTGTCCGACGTGAGGAGACACGAGTTGTCAAGCAGTGGTGAAGTTGTTGTCAGGGCAGGAAGTCCAGGGGGGAGCAGACTGAGGGATCGGAGGATGATGAGGTGACAGACCCAAGCTGGTTGAGAGGCCGGGTGAACACAGTGCTTCTGAGACGGAGGAGAGTCCTATAGCAGAACAGGTTGGAAGAGGCAGTGGTGGGGCCAGACGGAGAGGCAGGGCCAGAGCAGGTGCATCAGCACCAAATGTGTCACGTAGTGAAGCTCCGTGGCGAGGGCTCCCGCGGCGAGGGCTAGATTTTCAGAAGTCTGGAGGTTCTTTAAGGAAACACCGGATGACCGACGACTGTGGTGTGCAACCTTTGCCAAACCAGGATCAGCAGGGTTCCACCACTACTAGCTACTACCACCAGTATGCGCAGGCATAAGTAATGCTAAACACCCGAATCAGTGGCACCAAGCCCGTTCACCTCCGGCCGCTCACACCACTGCTCTTCCCTGTTGTCGCTGATAGTCAGCCCCCTGCCCAGGACCCTGGCACAAAAACCCCTCGTCGCCTCCACGATCCTCCACAGCATCCACCAGCGTTCAGCTCTCCATACCCCAGACGCTGGAGCGCGAAAAGAAATATAGTGCAACCCACCCGCACGCCCAAGCCCTTATGTCCACATCTCCAGATTGCTTAGCCGGGAGGCTGCCCTATATGCTAGTAGACGAGGCCTTTCGCACCCTCATGGTGGCGGCCGCCCCTCGGTATTCGTCCCCAGCCGCCACTACTTTTCCCGATGTGCCGTTCCCAGCTGCACCAGCACGTGTCAGACAACATCATCCGTGCCCTGACCAACGCCGTTTCTGACAAGGTCCACCTGACCCGGACACGGGGACAGTGCTGCCGGGCAGGGCCACTATATATCGCTGACGGCACATTGGGTTAACTTGGTGGAGGCTGGGACCGAGTCTGACCCTGGGGCTGGTCATTACTGCCGACGCCGAGGATTGCGGGCCTACCTGGGGTCCAGGGTGTTTCAGGCCTACTATGCCCCTCCTCCTCCCACCCCTCCTCCACCTCCACCTCCTCCTCCGAAACTACCATCCGTGGGCATGGCGCCATCAGTCGGTAGCTCTAGGCACAGCAGCAGTGCCGTCGCTAAGCGACAGCAGGCGGTGCTCAAACTGCTAGCCTAGGCGATAAAGGCACACCGCCAAGAACTATTACAGCATCACCGCAGACTGATCTGTGCTCACCGCTGAACCTGAAGCCAGGCATGGTTGTGTGTGACAACGGCCGTAACCTGGTGGCGGCTCTGCAACTCGGCGAGACTGACACATGTGCCATGCCTGGCCCATGTGTTAAATCTGATAGTTCAGCGTTTCCTCAAGACATACCCCAATCGTGTCTGATTTGCCACGAAGGTGCGCCGCATCTGTGCGCATTCAGGAAGTCCACACTAGCTGCCACTCTAGGGCAGCGCAGCGCCGCCTCCACTGCCCGCTCACCGACGTTGTGCGACGTGCCCACGAGGTGGAATTCAACATTAACCATGTTATCCAGATTTACCAGCAGCGCAGAGCGATTGTAGACTGCCAGATGTCAACTTCCACCACAGAACTGGTAGTCAGGTCAGTCAGCTTCCTCAAGTCTACAATAGGAGTGGACGTGGATGTCTGATACTGTCAGTGCTGAGTAACTTTGAGGAGTCAACACAGATGTCAGTGGCGATGCCGCCATCATCAGCCTCACCATCCCGCTGCTTGGCCTGTTGAAAACTCTCTGATCAGCATGAAGTCGGAAGCTTTGCGCTCGTCACAAGAGACGGGGGAAGAAGATTCCCTTGTTGATAGCCAAAGCACCCTCAGGTCTGTTTCTCAGCGCTATCGGAGGAGGTGGAGGAGGATGAGGAGGAAGAGGAGGGAGAATGTTGGCGAGACACAAGTGGGGAGCATTGCTCAGACCTTCACTGTTCAGCGTGTATGGGCAAAGAAGAGGAGTTGAGGAGTTGGAGGAGGAGGAATGGGCAGTCAGGCCATGAGGGGAGTGAATTCTTGCGCGTGGGACTCTGGCGCATATGACAGATTTCATGCTAGGCTGCCTATCCCGTGACCCTCGCGTTCAAAGAATTTATTCCAGCTCCGATTACTGGGTATTCACTCTCCTGGACCCACGGTACAAGCAAATCTTTCCACTCTCATCCCTGGAGAGGAAAGGAGTGTGAGAATGCATGAATACCAGCAGGCCCTGTGGCACAAGCTGAAACAGTATTTCCCTTCTGACAGCGCTAGCGGCAGAGTGCGTAGTTCTGCGGGACAAGTAGCGAGGAGAGTAGGCGAGCAGGCAGCTTGTCCAGCATGGCAAGGGTACGCTTTACAAGGCTTTTGCCAGCTTTATGTCACCCCAGCAAGACACTGTCACCTGTCCCCAGTCTCGACGAAGTAGGGCTGATCTTTACAGAAAGATGGTGAGGGAGTACGTAGCGACCATAACATCGTTCTAAATGATCACACAGCTCCCTACAACTACTGGGTTTCAAGCTGGACATGTGGCACGAACTGGCGCTGTACGCCTTGGAGGTTCTTGCCTGCCCTGCCCCTAGCGTCTTGTCCGACGGGTTTGCAGTGCAGCTGGGCATCATCACCATAAGGTACACGCCTGTCGACTGACAGCGCTGACAGGCTGACGCTTATTAAGATGAATAAAGCCTGGATTTCTCATAATTTCCAATCTCCACCAGGTGAAGGAAGCTCAACCTGAATAATTCTATGCACTCCTCCCCTCCTCCTCCTCATTTCCTCCTCTCCTCCTCTTTGTACACTAAAGCAGAGGAAACTGGCTATTTTTTGACAGGCCCACTGCTCTAGCTATAGTACTTTATGCATTTAATTTTTGGAGGGCCACCTACCCGGTCCTCTGTTTTAAACAATTTTTGGGAGTGCCACATACAGGCACTCAATCTATTCAATTTTTCTGGAGGGCACCTACCTGCTCCTCTGGTTTGAAAACTTTTTTGGCTGCCACATACAGCATCAATCTATTCCATTTTTCTGGAGGGCCACCTACCTGCTCCTCTGGTTTGAAAACTTTTTTGACTGCCACATACAGCACTCAATCTTTCCTTTTTCTGGAGGGCCACCTACCTGCTCCTCTGGTTTGAAAACTTTTTGGACTGCCACATACAGGCACTCAATCTATTCCATTTTCTGGAGGGCCACCTACCTGCTCCTCTGGTTTGAAAACTTTTTTGACTGCCACATACAGGCACTATCACAAATTAATTGTCTCCATAGCAGCCTCCACACGTTGTCTCCATTGCTACCTCCAAAGTCGTCCATATAGCTGCCTCCATACATCGTCCCCTTATCAAACGAGGTGTGTCAGGCCGAAATTTGGGTTGTTTTATGGATTCCACATCAAAGTTGTTAACTTTGTCGCCACCCTGCTGTGTTATCCCAAAAATAACTGGCAAACTTTTATGATTACCGATATTATTTCAGCGCTTCTTGCGCATCTGTTTACATTCCCCTCACCCGCCATATCCCAAACTTATAAGAACGCTACTACACTTGATCTATACAAAATGTCTTAGAAGTGCTGTTTGGGGAGTAGCCTAGAGACAGGGGCTTGGATTGGCGAAAGCTCGCCTGGCACGGAGCGCCAGCTCCATGCCAAGATTCAACTAACATAGTTTTAACTGCAGCACCTTAATCTACTACTAGTTCACTGCCTCCATACATGGTCCCCTTATCAAACGAGCTGTGTCAGGCAGAATTTTGGTGTGTTTCATGCTTCCACATCAAACTTGTTAACTTTGTCGCCACCCTGCTGTGTTATCCACAAAATATACTGGCAAACTTTTATGATTAACCGATATTATTTCAGCGCTTCTTGGCGCATCTGTTTACATTCCCCTCACCCGTCATATCCCAAACTTATAAGAACGCTACTACACTTAACTTGGTGCAGGCTGGGACCGAGTCTGACCCTGGGGCTGGTCTATACTGCGACGCCCAGGATTGCGGGGCCTACCTCGTCCAGGTCTCAAGGCCTACTACCTCCTCCTCCTCCCACCCCTCCTCCACCTCCTCTCCTCCGAATTACCATCCGTGGCCATGGCGCCATCAGTCGGTACTCTAGGCACAGCAGCAGTGCCGTCGCTAAGCGACAGCAGGCGGTGCTCACTGCTGAGCCTAGGCGATAAAAGGCACACCGCCCAAGAGCTTTACAGGGCATTCCACATCAAACTTGTTACTTTGTCGCCACCCTGCTGTGTAATCCCAAAATATACTGGCAAACTTTTATCATTTACCGATATTATTTCCAGCGCTTCTTGCGCATCTGTTTTACATTCCCCTCACCCGCCATATCCCAAACTTATAAGAACGCTACTACACTTGATCTTATACAAAACTTCTTAGAATGGCTGTTTGGGGAGTAGCCTAGAGACAGGGGCTTGGATTGGCGAAAGCTCGCCTGGCAGCGGAGCGCCAGCTCCTCCCAAGATCCAACTAACATAGTTTTAACTGCAGCACCTTTAATCTACTACTAGTTCACTGCCTCCATAATAATAATACTAATAATCTTTTATTTATATGTGCCATCATAGTCCGTACGCTTTACCATCATAGGAAACAATACAAATGTATGTAACAGAGCACAACATTTGTATGGAACAACAGGAGTGAGGTCCCTGCTCGCCAGAGCTTACGGTTTATGAAGATGATGGGGTAACACGAGGTAAAAGAATATTTAATGGTCAAGCCATTCTTCTTAGGGAATAGAAAAAAATATAATAAATGGAATTGCTGTCGCTTGAACCACTCAGCCGTCATCTTATATACCAGGTCCAGGTAGAATGGGACTGCAGAGAAGTCTGGTGCCTGTTGGTTGCTGGATAACAGATGGGAGGACGACACAGGACGGGTTAGTAGAAGAGTTAAAACTTCATGCAGTTAATGAGTGTTATAGGCTTGCCTAAAGAAATGGGTTTTAAGAGCACGTTTGAAACTTTGGAGGTTAGGTATTAGTCTGATAGTCCGGGGCAGAGCATTCCATAGAATTGGTGCAGCTCTAGAGAAGTCTTGGAGACGCGAGTGGGAGGTCCGCACTAGGGTAGAGGTTAATCTAAGATCACTGGCGGATCTAAGAGCACGGGTTGGGCGATAGACTGAGATAAGAGAGGAGAGGTAGGGGGGTGCAGCATTATACAGAGCTTTATGAATGAGGGTTATTATTTTAAACTGTATTCGAAAGGAGACTGGCAGCCAGTGCAGCGACTGGCATGAACTGTAAGCATACATGGTCCCCTTATCAAACGAGCTGTGTCAGGCAGAATTTTGGGTTGTTTTCATGGCTTCCACAACAAACTTGATAACTTTGTCGCCACCCTGCTGTGTAATCCACAAAAAATACTGGCAAACTTTTATCATTTACCGATATTATTTCAGCGCTTCTTGCGCATCTGTTTACATTCCCCTCACCCGCCATATTCCTAAACTTAGAAGAAACGCTACTACACTTGATCTTATACAAAAGGTTCTTAGAAGTGCTGTTTGGGGAGTAGCCTAGAGACAGGGGCTTGGATTGGCGAAAGCTCGCCTGGCAGCGGAGCGCCAGCTCCATGCCAAGATCCAACTAACATAGTTTTAACTGCAGCACCTTTAATCTACTACTAGTTCACTGCCTCCATACATGGTCCCCTTATCAAACGAGCTGTGTCAGGCAGAATTTTGGGTTGTTTTCATGGCTTCCATGTTAACTTTGTCGCCACCCTGCTGTGTAATCCACAAAATATACTGGCAAACTTTTATCATGTACCGATATTATTTGAGCGCTTCTTGCTCACCTCCTTTGGTTCCTCTCTGCCACCCATTGGTTTGAAGCCTGAGTCCCTTTAGGGTATGTCGCCATGCCACTCTCTAGCCTGCCGCTGCTTCCGCTGCCTCTGCATGCCGTCCCCTATAGTGTCAGGGTCAATTATTGGATGTTTTAGATGCTATCTAGCTTCATTCTGTCACTCTGTCATGGCCATGCTGTTGCCCATAATTTTGGCATAATGGTGCGATTATGCAGCCTCAGAGGCATCCATGCATGCTGCCCCTGCTGTTTCCTGTCCATTTCCGTGGTGTTTCCATCCTTTTCTGAGGTTCCCAGGTGTTTGGCCAAGCTTCCCTGTGCAGAGCCTTGGTCCCCTTGAAAAATGCTCGAGTCTCCCATTGACTTCAATGGGGCTCGTTATTCGAGACGAGCACTCGAGCATCGGGAAAAGTTCGTCTCGAATAACGAGTACCCGAGCATTTTAGTGCTCGCTCATCTCTAGTTAACATACAAAAAAGGGTAACATGATATCAACAGACATATATAGTTGGTACAGAGATTATCTAGAACCCTTTTCACTTTGTTTTATTGCTGCCAATTGGTAGGATCATTGCTCATTAATGTGCACTCTGCACTCTGAAAACAGGGTGAAGATCACCCTAATCTTGATTAAGAGCCCTAACAGTTTTTTCTGAGCTAACCTATCTCACCAGTTTTTTAGGGACAGGAGTTAACGGAGATGAATCTCTTTGAAGTAGTCACTTCTACTGTATTTAAAGGGAACATGCAATGGGTACAGAAAGTATTCAGACTCCTTTAAATGTTTCACTCTTTGCAGTCAATTAAGAACAAAAAGTTCTGTTTTTGCTCATTAATGTACACTTTGCACCGTATCTTGACAGAAAAAACTGAAATATAGATATTTTTGCTAATTTATAAACAAGAAAAAGTGAAATATCACATGGTCATTGTGAAGAAGATGCATGTTTTTTGTAATATTGAAAACTGGTTTTCTGTAACTCTGGTTGTGGTACATTAGTTTCCTGGTTTGGTAAACTTCTGTGTGAATGATTGACTTCTTATTCTACTTCTCTCATTAGGCTGGCCATCTAATGCTCTATTCTCTTCTGTCTAGTATTGCCACTTGGGAGCTATGTACCAAAACCAGGGGATGTGCTGTTACAATGTAAAACAATGTAATATTTGTTATGTTCTACTTACCTGCAGCATGGTGGGTCTGCTCTGACCTTATAAGAGGCAGGCCAGCAGCAGCCCTGGTGTTTTATAGGGGAAGCTGCAGAGAATTGTGGGTATTTCAATTGTATAAAAGGTTTCACTGACCAGCAATCTGGGGGATTATGATTGTGGAGATTTGTGTTTTGCCTTCTGCTGGTCTGTGGAACTACAAGAGCCTGGTGTTTATTGAACCTGTTATGTTATATATGGACTTTTCTAAATAAACTCCTTTGGATTATTTTCATCAAGCAGAGCCTGGTTGTGCATTGAAAAGCCTATGCCTCAAAGTCATTAGTATGCAGACCCATTGCTTAGAAGTCTGGTGCCTGGAGAAGTACAAACACAATGGGGGTTATTTATTGTGCGCCAACGTATGATAACCCGGCGGCTATGCACATGTGAAAATTGGCCGCGCCCTCTGCTCGCCTGACTTCTATCTTTTTCCTCATAATAGCCCACAGGCATACATACTAATTATGTAAGTAGTAATAATATTTAGCGAGTTATTTAAATTCTTCCTCTTACTGGGGTGTCATGCAGTGGCCTTTGACACAGTAACGGCAGAGATCTGGATGGAGTTATTAGGGAAAATTATGTGGCCAAAATATGAATTATGCCACATAATT
This sequence comes from Engystomops pustulosus, assembly GCA_019512145.1. NCBI lineage: Eukaryota > Metazoa > Chordata > Amphibia > Anura > Leptodactylidae > Engystomops > Engystomops pustulosus. The sequence continues at coordinate 201,937,317 of CM033641.1, forward strand.
CTTTGATGTGTAAAGCAAGTTGGAGAGTTATAAAGGTGACCTCAGATCTGTAGGCCGTAACCTTCTGCTGACCTCATTAAGGGATATAGAGAGAATCTCATTGTGTCATTAATTTTATGATTGGATCTGAAACTTGGAGATGAAGGCTTTATTGTTCCAGCAACGTGATCTGCAGTAGAGGAATAACAGAAACATTTCAGAGGGGAATTACAGAAGGGAGGGGTGCCTGCCTCTCCTAGTTTTGAGATATCCCTATGTTTTCACCACAGGACCCCATAATTATTCATGGTTGCTAAGGGCTAATAGGACCTGTTACATATTTTACTTTGTGGTACATGAGATGTAATTTAGATGGCTAAAAGGAAATAACAATGATTTGACTGATTCACTTCTAATACTCAAAATACATTTCATCAAATAATTTTGTAAAAAAAAATAAACCTCTGACTCTCCCATGTGTAAAGCTTAACAGGTGTACTGTGTTTAACATCTACTCACCAATGTCCTACATAACAATTGACCAAAAAAAAAAAAAATCACATTTGTACCATTTTTTTTAAAGCTTTGTTTTTACGGCACACAGGACACATCACCTTTATTGTTTGGATAAGTAAGATCACTGATATACCAAACTTATGTGGATTATGTTTTGATGCCCTAAAATTTAAATCTTTCAAAAAAGTAGCTATATCAACATGTTTTACTTCATGTACAGAACTATGCATGCTTTTATGGATCATGTATTTTTTTCTATAAATAACATCTGGTTATATGACCAATTGATCACTTATTTATCCATTTTTTGTTTATCAGTGACAAAAAGACAAAAAAGCGGCAATTTGCATGTTCACAATTTTTTTCCATTATGGCTTTTACCACAGTTATTTAAAAATGTTAATGTCTTAAGTGTTTGTGATTTTGTTTGAAGAATTAGAGTAATTTGAACTTTTAGGTTTTGCTTGCTTTTCTTTATTGTTAAAAGGAATTATTTTTGCTATTATTTTCAGGCCCCCTATGGTCTATGAACCCAGTGATAACTGCTGGTATAATACAGAAGGAACATGTCCTGTATGAAGAGGACTTCTGAGCCATCTTTATGCACCCTTAATGATTTTGTAATATGCTATTGTCACATGTCATTAATGAGTTTACCCAATCATCACCATATTTGTTCTTTATGTGTCTCTTGCTACACCCTGGTTGGTGTATGGGTTGCCTTTGAGTGCTATATTTAGCACTTTTTGAGACAAGTTTGATAATTTCAACATGCCATTACTTTATTATAATAAAGCATTAGCCCAATCTTTTTAATGGCATTTCACTGTACAGTAAAATTTACTGTTGAACTAATGAACATATACATGCATCCATACTGCATGGTACATTGATAATACCTATGTAACAATGGTGATGGTTTTTGCAAAGGGTTTAATTAAAAGATTTTACATATTTAAGTACTCGCTTTTCTAACTCCAAAATATGTGTCCTCGACCATTTCTATTCATCAAAGTAGAATTCAAAAGTAGAGCACAATAGAGTTATTCAATACCACTTATAGACATCTACAGTGACTGGAATATTTTAGTTGTAAAAGCTTACATTTTGTCCTATGAAAGATAAAGTATCTTGCTAGTATAATCACACACTGAAACAAAATTCAGAAACAAATTTTTGCACAGAAATAATGTTTTTTTTAAAATCTCCTATGAACCTAGCACAAGTATCATTTTTTGGAGTATCTATAAAGGCAAGATGCTGAAGTAATGTTATACTGAAATGCTTAGAGCCTTTCAATATTTTAAGAGCTGTTTTCACATTAGAATCTGCAGCACAAACGTCAAATTTATTCTTTAACATCTTTACACTAATAGCATAATTTGAACTAAATTACAAGTAGTTGCCTTAGCATTTCCCATTGAAATTGGTTTTCATTGGGTTTTAAAGAATACCCTGAACTGAACTCATAGAATACATAAATGTACTTTGTTATATGATTATTAAATCATATAAGATCATTAAAGATGTAATTATGCAGCACAAACTTGAACCAATTGATTAGTTACATATATGCTGGTACAAATAACATTTTTAAATAATTGTTAAAATTATTGCCAGATAAAGTAGAGAAGTAATTTAGGATATTTAGGATTTTAAATAATTTTAACTTGAGGTAAGAACTTGGCCACCTATAACTTACAATCAAAGAGGAAAAATCAAACAAGTTAAAATATTCAAATATGTGTTTATACAGTTGCATATTTCTATAATTCACTTCAATTACAAAAAATTTACAGTGGGGAAAATAGGTATTTGATCCCAGGACAATTTTTGCAAGTTTCCCAAACTACAAAGAATGGAGAGGTCTGTATTTTTTAATTGTAGGTACACTTCAACTATGAGAAAAAGAATCTAAAAAACAATACAGAAAATAACATTCTTTGATTTTAAAATTATTACTTAACATTTTATTTCATTAAATAAGTATTTGATCCTATAGAATAACAGAACATAACATTTGGTTTACAAACAAATTACTGAGGTCAGACATTTTCTGTATTTCTTAGAGTTCTTCTCCAGATATTGAATTTCAGCTCCCTCCAAAAAATTCTGATAGGGTTCAGGTCTGGTGACTGGCTAGATCACTCAAGGACCGTGAAATGCTTCATATGAAGCTTTTCCTTAGTTGCCCTGACTGTGTGTTTTTGTGTCATTGTCATACTGAGAGAAAGAGGTTTTTGTCCAAAATCTTGCGATGCATGGCCCATCCATCCTCCCTTCAATGCGGTGCAGTGGTTATGTCCCTTTTGCAGAAAACCATCCCCAAAGTAAGATGTTTCCATTCCCATGCTACACGTCTTAGTGTTGTACACATCCTTCTTCTTACTCCAAACCCAGAAAGTGGAGTTTATACTAAAAAGTTCTATTCTGATCAAATGACCTTCTACCATGCCTCCTCTGGATCATCCAAAAGGACAGTGGGGAACTTAAAATGGGCCTTGACATGTGTTAGCATGAGCATGGGGATTCAAGCCCTGCATGATTTTAATTCTTGATGGTGTAGTGTAAAAGTAATCTTTGACACTGTGTTACCACTTTAGGTTATTGATCACATCTGCCTGTGTAGTTCTGGGCTGATTCCTGATCTTTTTCAGAATAATCCTTACCCCACAATGTGATATTTTGCATGGAGCCCCAGAACTATTTTCTAATAATTGTGTTAACAGTTGTTTTATTCTCACCAAGCTGCTCGCCTATTCTCCTGCAACCCATCCAAGTCTTGTGCAGGTCTACAATTGTGTCCCTGGTGTCCTTATATAGCTCTTTGGAGAGGTTGGCTCTTTTGGAGAGCATGATTACAGACGTCTCCGTCTCCCATTGGCACGGGATGGTATACTTATTTTCCCTACTGTAAATACTTTTTAAAAGCATACTTGGACAGATCCTCTCCATAAGTTATGTCATTGGTGAGTGTGTGCCACTCGTGCCAATGACAACTGAAAAAGACTGTCAGGTGCTGTCAGGAAAAAGTCCTGCTATATCTTTTACGATAGTCTCAAGAAGTCGGCTCATACATCAGGCGATGGAATTCACAGTCTTGTGCGTGAGCCCATAGAAGTGAATGTGGACATGAGTTAGCTCTTGAAACAGTAGCTAGCACATGTCCCAAGTTCACATTCATCCGCATGAACTCAATGGGGCACATTTACTTACCCGGTCCATTCGCGTTCCAGCGGCGGCTTCTCGGACGAGCGTCTTCCGGCGATTCATGAAGGTCCTGCGCCCGATGTCCACCAGGTGTCGCTGCTGCGCCGAGGTCCGCCGAGTTGCGTCGGAGTTCACTGATCTCTTTCTGGTGCATGTGAGTATGGCCCGTGCGACCAATTTTTTGTTTTAAATGCGGTGGTTTTTCCGAATCCTTTGGGTTTTGGTGCCGCCACGCCCCCGATTTCCGTCGCGTGCATGCCAGCGCCGATGCGCCACAATCCGATCACGTGCGCCAAAAACCCGGGGCAATTCATGGAAAATTGGCGCAAATCGGAAATATTCGGGTAACACTTCGGGAAAACGCGAATCGGGCCCTTAGTAAATGACCCCCAATGTTTTCTTATTTGTGACTAATAAATTGCAAACTGAGACAAAAAAATTATGAATGCACATGTTAGACTAATGTGTGGTAATTATGGTGGTCACATTGAAAAACTCCTGCTGAAATATTGCACTGGGGGATTATAACTGTGTTATCAGTCGGGTCTGATAATGGACCCTTGTGTTGCTATGTTATTTTTAGTCATATGATAGTACAGAAAAAGATATTTGACTATATGACACTAGCAAAGTCCAGGTAGTTGGGTAGGAGATCCACAGCATTTAAATGAGTTGCATTTCAGAAAAAAGTGTTTTACTTAGCACCTGGTTCCTTATTTGTAATGCAGGACATCTTTGGGCCTATTTAAGGATAAATAAAAGTCCAGTTAAGTTAAGATTCTATGTAACCCAAAATGTAAGCACAAAAAGTTTAACACAGCCCTCAAAAACCAGCCCTTATACAATTATGATTACTGAAAAATCTAAAAACATTAATGGCTTTTGAAAGGTAAAAACATGATACATATTGCTTGGATATTTATTGTACATAAATATAAAGTTTGTGGTTAAACACAAAGCAAAAACAAACATGGAATAGAAATAGAAAGACCAGTCCTTTTTCCATTTTTCTGTTTCCGATTTTCACATTTGGCATTCCAAAAAACATTAAAATTATTAAAGTTTTTCTATTTGCAAAGCTGTATGTCAAGTTGTTATCTGGGGGGCAAATTTTACTTTGTTTAATTCCATCATTAATATTCTGTGTAGTTTACTGGGAAGCTAGAAAAAAATCCAAATTCAATGTACTTGATTAAAAAAGTATTTGCGCCAGCAAAATCACAGAGATTCCAAATTTACATAGTTTTGCCAAGTCTTAAAGGGGTTGGTCACTTTTCAATAAATCTGTTTCATTAGAGAGGTCTCAGCATGTACATGTACCTTTGTCTTTGCCTCCTGTGAGAGGCCTTTCCCTGTTATCCACATGCTGTACTCGGCATCTTTACACAACTTCCTGATTCCAACTCCTTAAGTCCGTCCTAATGGCAGCCTCCAGTGTGTCTATTTTCTCTCCATAAATTTCTCTGACTTACACAGGGAGGTGGGAGGGGGACAGCAGGATGAGTCATCATCTTCTGCTGCGGTACTCTCCTATTTACCAGTGTAGGATCTTTGACATGTCTATACAGAGTGCACAGAGAGTCTACACACAGCAATAAAGGAAGCAGGGTTGATGAATTTATTGGTGAGCATTCAGGGATTATTGTTAAGGCAGTAAAAGAACATAGGCAATTCATGTAAAAGAGTGGCCAATCTCTTTAACCCCTTCACGCTCCGTGACGGATATATCCACCATGGAGCTGTGAAGGTTGTATGAAGAAGGCTCACGGGTTAATGTACCCTAGAGGCTCCAAGAAATAGTGGGAAAAAAAAGAAAAAAAAAAGTTTAAAAAATGTAAAAAAATAATAAAATATTTAAATTTCAAATCACCCCCCTTTCCCTAGAACTGATATAAAATATAATAAATAGTAAAAACCACAGACACATTAGGTATCGCCGCGTCCCAAAATGCCCGATCTATCAAAATATAAAAACGGTTATTGACGGCGGTGACTTCCGGAACAGAAAATGGCGCCCAAATGTCCAAAACGCGACTTTTACACCTTTTTAGATTACATAAAAAATGTAATAAAAAATAATCAAAATGTCGCACAGTCCTCAAAATGGTAGCAATGAGAACGTCGGCTCATTTTGCAAAAAATGACACCTCACACAGCTCCATGCGCCAAAGTATGAAAAAGTTATTAGCGTCAGAAGATGGCAAAAAAATTTTTTTCTTTTTTGTACACATTCGTTTAATTTTTGAAAATGTATTAAAACGCAATAAAACCTATAAATGTGATATCACCACGATCTCACCAAACCAAAGAATAAATAAGAGGTGTTATTTGGAGCGCAGAGTGAAAGTCGTAAAAACTGAGCCCACAAGAACTGAGCACATGCAGTTTTTTTTTCAATTTTTCCACATTTGGAATTTTTTTGCGGCTTCCCACTACATGGCATGGAATAATAAATAACATCATGGGAAAGTAAAATTTGTTACGTGCAAAATAAGCCCTCACACAGCTCTACACACGGAAAATTGAAAAAGTTATGGATTTTTGAAGATGGAGAGCGAGAAATTAGCGAAAATACCCTGCGTCCTTAAGGGGTTAATACTTGTAAAAAATATTAAAATCTTTGCAAAAAGAAAAGTTTACATTCCCATATACTTTGGCACATGGAGTTTAGCATGTCATCTTTTTGAGGAAATGAGATGACATTTGCATTTATAACATTTTGTGAACTCAGCAATCATTTGATCACTTTTACTTTTTATTAAATATTTTATTGGTGGAAAAATGTATAAAAAGTGTTATATTGGGGCAGTTTTTTCTGTTAAAATGTTTACCGTATTGGATAATTATTTCTATACTTTGATTAGACATTTTAAAACACTGCCATGACTAAGATGTTTTTTTAAATTATGTTTTTTTTAGATTTGTTAAAATCTCCTATTATGTTAAAACATACAATATGTTTCAATGCTACTGCTGCATTGGGATTAACAGCAGGTTCACAGGTGGTATATACACTATAATATAGCAGACACCTACCCTGTATGGAGATGGCTGGACCTGTAAACCCTATCCATAAACCTTTCACAACAGACAACAAAAATATCCATCAGTCTTTGTGCGGAAGTTAATAGATGGAAAATTTATTAATATTGCATATTGCAGCAAAACCCATATTGTGCTAGCCCTGATCGCGTGTGTTTTCCTGCCGATTGCCACCGGCAATGCTACCGCTGACTTCAAAAAGACGGTGGCGCATAGGCCGTAGTATGGCAGTATATGATAGGATCAATCACACAACCTAGGGTTAAAGTACCCAAGGAAGTCTGAAAAATAGTATCCCGCTTTCCCTAGAACTGATATAAATATTATTAAACAGTAAAAATCATAAACACATTAGGTATCGCTGTGTCTAAAAAAGCCCGATCTATCAAAATATAATAACCGTTTTTCACTGCGTTTTACCCCGTAACAGAAAAAAACGCCCAAAGTCAAAAATGGCACTTTTTTGCCATTTTGAAAAATATGCAAAAATCAATAAAAAGTGATCAAAAGGTTGCACAGTCCTAAAAATTATAGCAATAAAAACGCCATCAAAAGTCGCAAAAAATGAAACCACCCACAGCTCCGTACACCAAAGTATGAAAAAGTTATTCGCGCTAGAAGATGGCAAAAAATGTTTTTAAATTTTGTACAGGAGGTTTTAATTTTTGTAAATGTATGAAAACATTATAAAACCTATACAAATTTGGTATCCCCATGATTTAACCAACCCAAAGAATAAAGTATGTCATTTGTGGATTTTACAGTGAAAGCTGTAAAATCCAAGCCCACAAGAAAACGTCGCAAATGCGTTTTTTCACCATTTTCACTGCATTTGGAATTTTTTTCCCACTTCGGCATGGAATATTAAATACCGTCACTATGAAGAGCAATTTGTTATGCAAAAAATAAGCCATCACAGAGATCTTTATGTGGAAAAATAAAAAATTATAGATTTTTGAAGGTGAGCGAAAAATGGAAGTGAAAAAACTAAGAAGGGCCAGGTCGCTAAGGGGTTAATTATTGTTTTTATTTATTGTTTTAGCTTATAGTCATTGAATAAATGACAGCTATAAGAATCGAAACTCAACTTTTAGTAGTCTACATGGCTTGGAGTCGCAGTCTCCAAAATTAATGCAGAACCAGGTACGTTTTTACTTGTTCCATAATATTAACATTCACTTGTGTGGCAGAAATTGCAAATTTTTCTAATGCTTCCCAAATTCCTATACAAAGTAAAAAAAATGCAATGTAAAAGTTAATGAAAATGCCAGCCTATAATTGAACAAAGCAAGCACTCACTACCAGATATAGATTAACAAGAGGAAATTAATCTGTCATCTTGCAGGAGCCAAGACCAATATGAATGTCCTTATGTGATTATCTCAATAAATATCTCTTTTGTTTTCTCTAATTGCTGGTTTGAATGTATGAAACTCATCAATGGGATTAAGGCTAATAGATGTTTGGTCACGCATAACATGCAGAGGAGGAATCTGATACACATACAGGAAAAAAAAACTGCACTTAATGAGCTTTGCAAATGTTTGCCATATTTTTAATGAACCCTGGGGCTGTCATTTAGAAATGCTTAGCAACTGCCTTTCCATCCTTGAAAAAAACAGCAACTGAAGGACATTAACACTTTATACACCGTAAAAGGAAACAGCTGTATTAAGGCATTAGGTAGGATGGTCGTATGTGTTTTTCTGTAACAAAATAGTGATACTTAACACAATGACCAGTTGCTGTTTAACTAACCTTGTGCTTTTCAAGCATGAAATTGATACATTGCTTACTTAAGTACACACTCTACATAGCCAAAGGTATGTGAGTACCCGTCATTTTCTATGTTTGTGGCTGCCGCAGTAGCCACCACTCTTCTAGTTGGACTATAAGCTAAATTAGAAAATTATGCCTCACAGATCTTTTGGCCATTATTCCAAAAGAGAAGCCACTCACTAAAGTAAAACCATCAGTTGCAGGAACTTAAAACAATCATCATGGGGAATATCAACCACTTGGTGCTTAAATGGCCAGTATCCCATTACACAAGACTAGTTGGCATGTAACAACCAGTATCAAAGAAAAGTTCATTGGGGCACATTTACCAAGGAACAAAAATGGTAAAGGAATGTCAGCTCACCTAAAGGAATGAATCAAACATGCAGCCACCGATGTTCCCGAGAGGGGGGGTAGATGAAGACAATCATCGATCTTCCAAAGCCGTGTCGGTGAACAGCTAGCAACAATGAAGAGATGGCAGGAAAGTGTTCTCCGGCACTCCAGATTATGGTAAAAACATCTTGGGTTTATTGGTCACATTAAAATCTAAATGCAAAAAAATGCATATTCGGTACACAGACCAAAGCATTTCGAACATACAAAATTTCTTCAGTTCTTAGTCATGGTCTAACACTAGAGTAGTTTAAATAGCCAAATAATGGTAAGTACACAGGCGCATGTGTATAGCATGCGGGGGAGGAATACATGTAAACAGCGCAGCTGTGGGAGTGCCGGAGAACATTTTCCTACCTTCTCACATTTACTAAGCACCTTGTGCCAGTTTTCTGTCACACCTTCAAACTGCTTGCTCATGTATTTAAGAAGTACCTAAGACACATTTGTGGCCCACGCAACCCTTTTGTTGCCTGGCTGCACTATTCATGCAATGCAAAATTCGTCACTGATCTGGGTGTTCCAATGCAGTCAGACCGTGAATCAAAAAAAAGTTAATGCACTCGGTCGGAGCAGTGCAAGGTGCACCAGATTTATGAAGAACGGGCACAACAAATCATGAATCTGGCGCACCCTGCACACTACATAGGCAAACTGAAAATTGTGCAGTTTGCACTGTTTTTCGTAAATGTGGGCCATTGTTTCTTTCCACCTTTTTCCATTTTAAAATGAAGCCCATGTTACCAAAAAGAGATAATCCATAGATTTCACTTCACATCAAACATGACTTTCAAGAAGCCTAATGACATGATGTAGGAATATATATAAAGGTTTAATCTAAAGCATATAACTAGCCCGCGGAGGGGGGTAAAAAAAATTAGCTTATATTTACCATGCACTGACTGGTGCAGGATAATGGGAGCAACGGTGAAGGAAAGCATGACCTCTTTTTTCTTTTTTTACCACCCCCCCATTCCCAGTAGGTTATATGTTGTATATTGAACCCCGGACAACCTCTTTAACCCCTTAATGACTAGGCCATTTTTTTGTTTCCTTTTTTCACTCCCCATCCTCAAAAATCAATAGCTTTTTTTATTTTTCCATGTACATTTTTCCATGTCCATGTGGGTTTGTTTTTTGCATAAGAAATGTTACTGCATACTGACAATATTTAATATTCTTTGCTGTCTACTGGGAAGTTTTAAAAATTGCAAAAGCAGTGAAGTCAAGACCTTGCGTCAAAACCTTAGCACAGGCTACACTATTTGCCAGTAAGACTTCTGTCAAGCCTGGTTTTAACATACTTTGTTCATGTACCCTTTTGGTATCTAATCTTTCTCATTATTTGTGCCTGCTGTAGCCGACCGGGATTGTCCACTCCAGCTTATTGTGATGTTTACTATGTTTTGACAGGAAGAGACAGAAGAGAACTGGATTTAGTGATGACATTTACATTGATCCAATTTTGGGGACTGTATGACCTTTTGATCACATTTTATTAGTTTTTAATTGCTGCAAAATGGCAAAGAAGTAGTGCTTCAGACATTTGGGTGCTATTTTATCTTCAACATCAGGAATAACCATTATTATATTTTGATAGATCAAGACTTTTGGTCCGTGATGATGTCTAATATGTTTAGGATTATATTTGTTTATTTTCATATACTTTCTAAGGAAAGGGGAGTTGATTTGTACTTAGGTTTCAAAAAAATAATTTGTTCTTGCTATTTTTCTGACCACGAGGGTATTTTAACCCTTGGTTGTCAGATACAATGTGCCACCGGCACAACTGATCTTTCAAAATGACACAGCCTCAATGACTCCAGATGACGTCAAGGGGAGCGATGAATAAAGCCAATATAGCGGCGTCCATGCTAGGACCAATCAAGGGTATTGTCCATCTTATATGGAGAGAGGCCAGCCTGTAACCCCTCCATACATGTATGTTCTAATACATCACATGGCGTTAAGGGGTTAATTGACAAAGTAACTTTAAAGAGAACTCTTACTTCCTGATCCTATTAAAACATTGAGACAAATAATTATTCCACAAGAGAAAAGGAAAACCTGTGATGCCTCTTCAAACATCCTTAAATCAAGGTAAAAAGCTGGTTGTGGGTGTTAGCATGAGCCTCTTATAGATTTTTATCTGGGGCTCAAACCCCTAATCATTGTAAGGTGACTTTCAAATTAAATGAGTTTGTGTCCAGCGCTGGAATTTGACTAACTTGAAAGAAAAGACAAAACCTGTCCTTGCAGGAAGTTAGCAAACAACAAGACTGATAAGTTTATTGAGGGACCGACATTTATAGAAAACCATAAGGCACTTTACATAAGGCGTGTAATTAGGAAAGCAGCAACTATAATTGGGTGTTCTCACCCAGGAAATGTAACACTATTGGATGTAAGCACACAAAGGAGTCTAATACTATTGGCTACATGCAAATACTGAAACTTCCCAGGTGTTCGCCTGGATACCTTCCACTAGGTAGTGCTAGTGAGCACTAAGTCTTTGTGTGCTGAGGGGAACACCCAAACTTAGTTATCACTACACAAAGTTATATGAAATGAATGCTGAGTCTTTAAAATGTCCGACAATACGTAAGATGGCGTCTGAGTCCAGTGTAATATCTTTAACATTTTCCCCCTTTTGAGCTTTGCATGGCCTGTAACTTTTGTCCAGGGTGACCTCCTCAAACTCCAGGTACCCACAGGTAGGCTAAGCCCTTACCTGCTGGACTTGTTAACTCTTCACCAGATCCCCTGGAGGCCAGTCACTCGGGGGTTACAGGCCTGCATACTCAAATTACATAATTGTGTTTCCATAGTTTATGGGTTTATTAACAGGCTGGTTCTTCAACAAGACGGTATCCTCCACACCGGGACTTCTCCTGTCATGGTTCTTACCACCTGGACGGCCATCTCGGACATGGTGGACTTGATGAGGGGGACCACACAACACGCAATAAGTGACGAGAGCAAAATCACAATCCCCAATATCACCCCCACTTACAGGAAACCCTTCCAATCCCCCAAATACAAAGTGAAGGACAAAGTGTCCACCCCAGAGTTCCTCTTGAGTTCCCTGGACAGTCCTTCAATCTCTTCAAGTACATGGGTAATCGATCCATAGGGGGCGATGTCATCCGGGATGTACATGCAACAAGCCACTCCCACCATCTTACAGACTCCTCCCTTCTCAGCAAGGGTCATGTCCAAAGCCATGCGGGTCTGGAAAGCATCTAGGATACAATCACAAATCTCTCTAGCTTCACAGACGTGGCACTGGTCAGCATGGGAAGTAGGGGCCTAGTCTGGGTGCACAGCCAAAAAAAATACTTCAAAGGGGGACCATCCCATCTTTCTGTTGGGGTGGTCCTAACTGTATAGTGGGCAGCAGGAAAGCACTCGCGCCATGGTTTACCTGTTACTTCCATGGCCTCCCGGATCTTTAACTTAAGAGTTCCGTTTAGTCTCTCAAACCCACCACTAACATGGGAAGGGCAAGGGGTGTGCAGGGCCTGTTCTACACCCAGGAGGGACAAGGCTTTCAGTCTTTACCTGTCCAGTGAAGTTGGTTCTGCGACCGGACTCTATGGTCTCTGGAAGTCCAAACCTGCAGAAAAATCTCACTCACCAACTTCTTGGCTGCAGCTCTGGCAGTAGCCTTGGTCATGAGAAAAGCTTCTGGCCACCCTGGAAAGAGATCAATGCACACGGGCACGTATTCCTACGTACCACTTTTTGGTAGCTGGATAAAATCCATCTGCAGTCTTTGGAAGGGATACAGCAGCTTGGGTGTCACCTTCTGTGGGGTCTTTACCACCTTACCTGGGTTGTGGCGGGCACAGACTATACAGGCTTTCACTAGTCTAGTGACAGGGGTAGTAATGCCCGGGACCACCAGCGGTTTATGAGCACTAGCATGGCCATTTTGGATATGTGTGTGTGTCCGTAGGCTACTTGACTTACTGTCGGGTGCAGGGCTCTCGGCAGGCACACCCTCTCTCCCAGCATCCAGGTCCCATTGGCATCTGGGCTCCAGCTTTCCTCCACACTCCCTTCACTTCTGATGACTCCCGGGCCACCAGGGACTGGAACTTTTAGCTCAGAACTCACCGCTGAGACTTCAGGACAGTCTCTGGGCTCCATCTGTGCAGCTGCCTTCACCATCCCGTCAGCCACATACTTGCCCTTGGCTTGTGGAGTTACCAAATTGTGTGTGCTTTTACTTTTATCATCCTCACCTCTTGTGGAAGTAAGAGAGCATCCATGAGCTCTTTACCCAGCGTGCCATGCTTAAAGGGGTTCCCTGCAGAGGTGAGGAAATCTCTAGCCTTCCATATGGGTTCATAGTCGTGTTTAGACCCCAGGACTATACCTTGAGTATAGATGTTTGCCCTTTTACCTTCCACCAGCTGTAGCGCTTCCCTGAGTGCCGTCACTTCACCTCCTGCGCTGACCTGTGTGGAGGGAGTGGTTCTGCTTGTACTACCTCATGTGCGCCACTGACCACTGCATATCCAGTGTAGAACCGTCTGTCTTCTCCAGCAGACCTGGAGCCACCTATGAGAAAAAACTCAACATCTGTGTTACTCACCCTTCTCTCCCCCCTCTCTGAATCCTGGAAGACTGGCGATAGAATGAAGGATTCAGAGCTGTGCACCTTATCAGTGTATCCTGGGGCATCAGGAGTGCACACTGGAGTCTGAGCTGTCTGGCCTTTGCTCAGATGCTTGGGCTGTACTTGGGTGAGGACACCGTGCAAGGTATATGGCGTTTGCACTGTAACTGAGTGACCTAGGATCCCTGGCCTTGCTGAGCAGATTGCTGGCTGCAGCTACTGACACATGACGGGCTCCCCTCACGACTGAGTCTAACCGGGCCTAATAATGGTCCACTGGTAAGGCCACCACGTTCCTGGACTAGACACCTGTGGCCTAGATACTCAGTGCAAAATAAAACAAAAGTTTGATCCAGTGGGATGTGCCTAGGGCCGGGGCACACAGGATTTGCCACCTTAAGGCTATAGAATGCATCAATTGCCTCCTGACTAAGGGCAAATGGAGAAGAGGCAATTCAATTATCAAGGGGCAACATCAGGCTGGAGGCAGACCTTATCCCAGGCCTGAAGGAACTGGCCAGTCCTAGAAACATGTGAAGAGGCTTAGGGCCTCAGGGCAGGGGCACATTCTGGACTGCCAGCTTTCTTTCCTCTGTCAGGTGTCTGCCTGTGGCTGAGAAGCAGTGGCCTAGGAAGACCACCTTCTCCTGGCAGTACTGGAGTTTGTCTCAGGAAACTTTACAACCCTTCTGGAACAGAAAACACATAAGGTCAATAAATGCATCCGGGCAAACAAAAACAGTAGGTTCTCCACATACTGAAAAGGAGAACATCCAGTAAGGGGCTAGTCTGCCAGTCTACTCCCTATAGGGCCGTGTAGTATGGAGTACTGGCTGGGGGAGTTTTACCCCCCTTGTGGGAGTCTACATCAGATATACTGGAATACTACACTGGTAAAAGCAAATAGGTACTGGAAATCTTCATGTAGGGGCACAGAGAGGAAAACATTTGCCAACAGGGAAGAGTTCTACAATGAAAGGCACTAACTCTATTTGGGGGGGGGGGCTTTCAGAAGAGGGGGACTATTCTTGCTGACATCCTTGTCCATTACCACCCCCCTTGTCCCGCCCTGTTGGGGCCGTCTATGTTTCCTAGAGTGTGGGAAGTCACTTCAGTAATGTCTCCTCCCATGTAACGCCCACTTGGGTCGGGGTGTCGACGGAACCCAACTTTCTCTCAGTCTCTCTTTGGCGCGGTCTGTGAAACTAGTCTCTGTTCTTCCTGGCTTTCTGTCACAAGTCTGGCAGAGACGTCTCTAGTCTGCTAACACCAGTCTCCGCTTTATCTCATCTAGACATATAGGATTCTCTCAACCATCTCTAGTTCAGTGTTCTGTGCTCTCTATAAAGTTCTGGCCAGACTCCAAGTCTCAAACAGAAGTCAGGTACACTTGTGTTGGTTTTTAATCAAAAAGGAACAAAAGTCAGTTATAGGCTCTGTAATACAGTTAGGGGCTTGTTCTTGCTTAGTCTGTTCGTGGGGTACACAGGAGGACGTCACATCATACTGTCTTTTTGTATTCTTATCACAAGCAAATTCCTCTAAATCTTTTAGGCTGTCAGCTCTGTCTCCCCCACTCAACACAGATGCTTTCTGTGTGCTTCAAGGCCACTTCTCACAGACACACATAAGACAAAGCAAAGCCCAGCTGCACAGCTGCCCACAGATCTCACCCTGATTAACTCTTTCAACTCCAGAAAGCAGGTACCAGAGACATTGCAACACTTTTTCTAGTAATTTTTCTGCAATTTTCAGAATCAAATAAGTTTTAAAATAAAATAAACAAACAAACAGCGTTGCACACTCAAGACCCTTAGCAAATGTTTGAAATTGGTGAAAATATTCACCTGCCGGCATTTTATTTCAAACATCTGCCAGGACGCCTGAAGGGTGACTCAGCTGCTATCCTACAACAAGCCATTATGGCTGCCTACAGTGTAGAATCATAGACAATTAACTTTCAGGGACTTAAGATGGCCGCCACTGAAAAATGGTAGGGCGTGTCATCTTCTCTAACCCCCAGATACGGGGGTGGAGTCTAAGAGGGTGCTGGTCTGCATTCCAAAAGATTTTTCTTTTTTTTTTTTTTTTAATGATATCCTATAGATATCCTCCGTACATACAGCTCCAGACTACCCCGCTACCTATCAGTAAGTACAAATTAGAGACCTTCACACAATATTTCAGAAATCAAGGAGATAACGCTCAACTGTAAAATTCCCGTCAGTGTCCTTCCTGCCTCTACTGTCCTTTCCGCATCACGGGGCCGCATCAATCCCGAAGGAACGATACGTAAATTTGGCCAGAATTTGTCTCTGCAAACTTCCAGATTCTATCCGCGCTTACATGAACAAAAATCTCAACACCATCACAAACTTTCTGAACTACATCAACAATTCACAAGAGGGCACTGCAGACCTTTTTCTACAACATACATAGTCACGTCCAGTCTCTGTCAGTCACTTTACAAGAGTTCCTTTGCCGAAATTATAGTGAACATACTATTAAATATGGACATGTAAGGCAAAGTACATATTATCACACAAGGAGATGACCTTACCCAGTCCCTTTCAGCCAGTGAAACAGAACTACAGTCAAGGTAGACAGAAATAGACTTGACTTACCCCGACGAGCGCTCATTGTCAGTTCTGGTCACTGGCCACCTGGACTCTTGCGGAGGTCACCTCGATGGTTAGATGTCCATAATATGGCCACCCAGGAGACGCCAATTCTTATAGATTTTTATCTGGGGCTCAAACCCCTAATCATTGTAAGGTGACTTTCAAATTAAATGAGTCTGTGTCCAGCGCTGGAATTTGACTAACTTGAAAGAAAAGACAAAACCTAGGGGCCTAGTCTGGGTGCATAGCCAAAAAAAATACTTCAAAGGGGAACAATCCCATCTTTCTGTTGGGGGTGTTCCTAACTGTATGGTGGGCAGCAGGAAAGCACTCGCACCATGGTTTCCCTATTACTTCCATGGCCTCCCGGATCTCTAACTTAAGAGTGCCATTTATTCTCTCAAACCCACAACTAATTCGGGAAGGGCAAGGGGTGTGCAGGGCCTGTTCTACACCCAGGAGGGACAAGGCTTCAGGTCTTTACCTGTCCAGTGAAGTGGGTTCTGCAACCGGACTCTATGGTCTCTGGAAGTCCAAACCTGCAGAAAAATCTCACTCGCCACCTTCTTGGCTGCGGCTCTGGCAGTAGCCTTGGTCATGAGAGAAGCTTCTGGCCACCCTGGAAAGAGATCAATGCACACAGGCACGTACTCCTACGTACCACTTTTTGGTAGCTGGATAAAATCCATCTACAGTCTCTGGAAGGGATACAGCGGCTTGGGTGTCACCTTCTGTGGGGTCTTTACCACCTTACCCGGGTTGTGGCGGGCACAGACTATACAGGCTTTCACAAGTCTAGTGACAGGGGTAGTAATGCCCGGGGCAAACCACTTATGGTTTATGAGCACTAGCATGGCCATTTTGGATGTGTGTGTTTGTGTCCGTGGACTACTTGACTTACTGTCGGGTGCAGGGCTCTGGGCAGGCACACCCTCTCTCCCAGCATCCAGGTCCCATAGGCATCTGGGCTCCAGCTTTCCTCCACACTCCCTTCACTTCTGATGACACTCGGGCCACCAGGGACTGGAACACCTGTGGATCAAACTTTTAGCTCAGAACTCACCGCTGAGACTTCAGGACAGTCTCTGGGCTCCATCTGTGCAGATGTCTTCGCCATCCCGTCAGCCACATACTTGCCCTTGGCTTGTGGAGTTACCAAATTGTGTGTGCTTTTACTATCCTCACCTCTTGTGGAAGTAAGAGAGCATCCATGAGCTCTATATCCAGCGTGCCATGCTTAAAGGGGGTCCCTGCAGGGGTGAGGAAATCTCTAGCCTTCCATATGGGTTCATAGTCGTGTTTAGACCCCAGGACTATACCTTGAGTATAGATGTTTGCCCTTTTACCTTCCACCAGCTGTAGCACTTCCCTGAGTGCCGTCACTTCACCTCCTGCGCTGACCTGTGGAGGGAGTGGTTCTGCTTGTACTACCTCATGTGCACCACCGACCACTGTATATCCAGTGTAGAACCGTCTGTCTTCTCCTGCAGACCTGGAGCCACCTATGAGAAAAAACTCAACATCTGGGTTAATCACCCTTCTCTACCCCCTCTCTGAATCCTGGAAGACTGGCGATAGAATGAAGGATTCAGAGCTGTGCACCTTATCAGTGTGTCCTGGGGAATCAGGAGTGCACACTGGAGCCTTTGCTCAGATGCTTGGGCTGTACTTGGGTGAGGACACTGTGCAAGGTATGTGGGGATTGCACTGTAACTGAGTGATCTAGGGTCTGAGATCAACTCACTGGCCTTGCAGCTGCAGCTACTGACACCTGAGGGGCTCCCCTCACGACTGAGTCTAACCGGGCCTAATAGAGAGCCACTGGGGAGGCCACCACGTTCCTGGACTCGACACCTGTGGCATGGCCTAGATACTCAGTGCAAAATAAAACAAAAGTTTGATCCAGTGGGATGTGCCTAGGGCCGGTGCAGACAGGATTTGCCACCTTAAGGGTATGGAATGCATCAATTGCCTCCTGACTAAGGGCAAATGGAGAAGAGGCAATTCAATTATCAAGGGGCAACATCAGGCTTGAGGCAGACCTTATCCCATGCCTGAAGGAACTGGCCAGTCCTAGAAACATGTGAAGAGGCTTAGGGCCTCAGGACAGGGGCATATTCTGGACTGCCAGCCTTCTTTCTGGTGTTTGCCTGTGGCTGAGAAGCAGTGGCCTAGGAAGACCACCTTCTCCTGGCAGTACTGGAGTTTGTCTCAGGAAACTTTGCAACCCTTCTGGAACAGAAAACACATAAGGTCAATAAATGCATCCTGGCAAACAACAACAGTGGGTCCTCCGCATACTGATAAGGAGAACATCCAGTAAGGGGCTAGTCTGCCAGTCTACTCCCTATAGGGCTGTGTAGTATGGAGCACTGGCTGGGGGAGTTTTACCCCCCTTGTGGGAATCTGCACCAGGTATACTGGAATACTACACTGGTAAAGGCAAATAGGTACTGGTAATCCTCATGTAGGGGCACAGAGAGGAAAACATTTGCCAACAGGGAAGAGTACTTCAATGAAAGGCACTGACTCTATTTGGGGGGGGGCTTTCAGAAGAGGGGGACTGTTCTTGCTGACATCCTTGTCCATTACCACCCCCCTTGTCCCGCCTTGTTGGGGCCGTCTACGTTTCCTAGAGTGTGTCTCTTTGTATTCTTATCACAAGCAAATTCCTTTAAGTCTTTTAGATTGTCAGCTCTGTTTCCCCCACTCAACACAGATGCTTTCTGTGCCCTTCAAGGCCACTTCTCACAGACATAGATAAGACAAAGACAGATCTCCCCCTGATTAACTCTTTCAACTCCAGAAAGCAGGTACCAGAGACATTGCAACACTTTTTCTTGTAATTTTTCTGCAATTGTCAAGATCAAATAAGTTTTAAAATAAAATAAACAAAATAAACAAACAGCGTTGCACACTCAAGACCCTTAGCAAATGTTTGAAATTGGTGAAAATATTCACCTGCCGGCATTTTATTTAAAACGTCCGCCAGGATGCCTCAAGGGTGACTCGGCTGCTATCCTACAACCAGCCTACAGTGTAGAGTTATAGGCAATTAACTTTCAGGGACTTGAAAAGAATATACTGTCTTAAGATATCCCCACTGAAAAATGGTAGGGCGTGTCATCTTCTCTAACCCCCAGATACGGGTGCTGGTCTGCATTCCAAAAGATTTTTATTTTTTTTTTAAATGAGCACTCTCTAGGATTCCTGTCCCTCTGTCCTGGTCCGTCCGTAGTCACTGGTCTAAGTCTCCAGTAATCAACCCCATCCACTTTCCTTTGTCATTAAGTCTCTACTTACATCAAAACAACCTTCTGCCTGGGTGTGCCACTTTTTGTCTTTGAGCCAGCCACCATTTTCATCAAGTGCTGTCTCCCACCTTTGCACACTCAGGGGATCATCTAACATACCCAAAGACTTCAATACCTCATAACTTCCTTTTACCCACTCTTTACCTTTCCTGTGTGACACTATGTCCTTCGCCTTTTTAGGTCTGCAGTGTCCAGCTACAGTCTTACTTTGCTCACTACCCATTTTGTGGAATCTGTGGAATACCTGATTTTGTTCAAGGGCTATAGATATCCTCCGTACATACAGCTCCAGACTACCCCGCTAACTATCAGTAAGTACAAATTAGAGACCTTCACACAATGTTTCAGAAATCAAGGAGATAACGCTCAACTGTAAAATTCCCGTCAGTGTCCCTCTTGTCTCTACTGTCCTTTCCGCATCACGGGGCCGCATCAATCCCGAAGGAACGATACGTAAATTTGGCCAGAATTTGTCTCTGCAAACTTCCAGATTCTATCCGCGCTTACATGAACGAAAATCTCCACCATCACAAACTTTCTGAACTACATCAACAATTCACAAGAGGGCACTGCAGACCTTTTTCTACAACATACATTGTCACGTCCAGTCTCTGTCAATCACCTTACAAGATATCATTTGCCGAAATTATAGTGAACATACTATTATATATGGACATGTAAGGCAAAGTACATATTATCACACAAGGAGATGACCTTACCCAGTCCCTTTCAGCCAGTGAAACAGAACTACAGTCAAGGTAGACAAAAATAGACTTGACTTACCCCGACGAGCGCTCATTGTCAGTTCTGGTCACTGGCCGCCTGGACTCTTGCGGAGGTCACCTCGATGGTTAGATGCCCATAAAAGTATGTCCACCCAGGGACGCCAATTCTTATAGATTTATATCTGGGGCTCAAACCCCTAATCATTGTAAGGTGACTTTCAAATTAAATGAGTCTGTGTCCAGCGCTGGAATTGACTAACTTGAATGAAAAGACAAGACCTGTCCTTGCAGGAAGTTAGCAAACAAGACTGATAAGTTTATTAAGGGACGGACATTTATAGAAAACCATAAGGCACTTTACATAAGGCGTGTAATTAGGAAAGCAACAACTATAATTGGGTGTTCTCACCCAGGAAATGTAATACTATTGGATGTAAGCACACAAAGGAGTCTAATACTATTGGCTACATGCAAATACTGAAACTTCACATAAACCAAATGTCCAGATGTCCACCTGGATACCTTCCACTAGGTGGTGCTAGCGAGCACTAAGCCTTTGTGTGCTGAGTGACCAAACCCAAACTTTAGTTATCACTACACAAAGTTATGTGAAATGGATACTGAATCTTTAAAATGTCCGACAATATGTAAGATGGCGTCTGAGTCCAGTGTAATATCTTTAACAGGCCCGATGCCCATAAGTAAGTTTTTTTCTGACAGACTCATACTGAGCGTGTGCAGGATTTACTGGACCGAACCTATTGAAGTGCTGAACTGAACTCAGTGTGGGAGATTTATCAGAAGTTTCTGAGGTAAAACTGTTTTGGTTTCCCATGGAAACCAATCAGAGCTCAGCTTTAGTTTTATAAACAGCTGTGGGAAGATGTAAGCTGAGCTCTGATTGGTTTCCATGGGAAACCAAAACAGTTTTACCTCAGACACTTCTGATAAATCTCCCTCAGTATATCAGTTCAGTAATTTTAGGCTTGATCTGATAAATCCTCCACACTCACGGAGTGATTTTGTTGGAAGAGGGTTACAGTAGTTCACATTGGGGGAAATCTGAACAAATTTTTCAATGGGAGCCTGTTTGTACGATCTGGAGGATTTTTGCCTGTATACACACCCTATATATAAAGTTTTCGAGCGCCACTGCTTCATTTTGTTGTTTGAGTGAAGATTTTTGTCTGTCATGTCTTGCAATTTTCTTTTTGCTTTTTTTTGTATATTTTTATGTGTAGGATTTAGGAGCGTCATAGAATATACGAGGAACATGTTCGGTAAATGTCATGGTGAAGAGCATAGTGAGTCAAGACCGCAATAAAGCGGGGACATAAAATGTTGTTTTCCCAGAAGCGCGCTGACTAGTCAACAAATCAGACGGAGCCATGGGGAGGGAAGATGGACCGCAGCGCAGTGATCACTGACTTCTGCTCTCTAAAGAACGGAGAATTATGGAGCGGGAAGAGCCAATAACCCAAGTGTCCAATATACCAATGAGAAGAGTATGTCAAGACTGTCCAAAATGGCCGCTCATTGTAATTGTCAATTATTAGTCGCTGATCCCCAGTGCTTAAAACCCAAAGACATTTGTGAAAGTTTAAAAATTTTTATGGGTGGCATAAACCTTCAGATATTTGGATATCAGCATATTTTTCTGTTTTAGCATGCGGCATATGACATAATACTCTTTGCATTTTGATAGGTTGCGCCTTTTGGGATGCAGGGATACCTAACATGTTCATGATTTTTTGTTTATTTATATGTTTTCTAGGGAAATAATGAAGGATGATTTTAAATGTATTTTTTTTTTTTTTTTAAAGAATTCTTTTTTTCTTAATTTATTTTTACAATAGTGTTCTTAACCCCAGGGGGGTCTGATTGCTCATCAATTGTTTCAGTAGCTTCACAGGCTGTTACACTGGGCAGGAGCACTTCCCCCTTCAGTGGTGTGCTGAAACTTCCTCTGTTGCAGTGAAATTACACCAGGAAGAGGGAGGGGGAAGTGCTGAGGGAGCAGACAGTGACACTACTGCACAGAGGAGTTCTGGTAACACCCCCCAGAGGCCTTCAGGCTCATTAGCATCATTATAATTTTTTTTGTCTTCTTATCATTTTTTGCTTTTGTTCATTTATCTCTAATATGATTGTTCTGTCATTGTTTATACTGTACTCTCTCCGCTGCTGTGACACTGTCATGCTATTTCCCCACTACTGACTAATTAGGATTATCTTATTTTATAAAATTTGATTACGGAAGGAAGAAGGTCATGACTAACAAATATCAGATTATTACCACAGTCACGGTGCCTGGATCTATGAGTAAGTGCCCCTGGTTTATCATGACGGATTTTGCTGGTAGATTTCCTTTACCGCATCCCATGTATTGTCAGCTGGTGTTGTTACAGGCTGTTTATTGGCTAGTTCCCTAGAACCTTCCAGAAGCTGAAACCTTAAGTCTATAAACATAGGCTCAGCCCTGGGTTCTGTGTCTTTTATTCTTTTCAGACTGGAGTTTTTCAAGATATACGAGTGGAGGAGAACAGATTGCTGATCTTATGCTTCGGGGCTGATATACGGAGTTCTACCCCCTGCACCAGGGAAGATTTATAGCAGTTCAGCTAGCAAAGTCGGGGAGCCTTTTACATGCCACCAGGGGAAAACATATGTGAGCACCCGGATAAATCCACTAACATCACAGGCCTTCAGAGTACCCCAGGGTGAACTTTATTATCACCCAGATCCCCCTTCTTATTGCTTTACCCTTTTGGCCCGGATGGGTGTGGATGAGGCCTACACTAGGACTGCTATGGAGGGTTGAATATTCGCACTGACCCTCTGTAAATGACACGACACATACTCGGAGGTTAGTCAGTGATATAGTACTGATCAGTGACATCTGGTACCTCCAAATGGGGGTCAGGAGATCCTAATTTTGAGCATATTGTAAGTGTGGATTTTCATAAATGGCAGAGATGGGAATATCCCTTTAAGTGTGTGTCAGATAATGGCAGCTGTCAATGGGTTGTGACCAACAAACTGCAGTGCAAAAAGCTTTCGCGGTTATTTGCTTCCATAACCAGTGATGAGTGACCTACATGTTCTCCGGTCACCTGGGAGCTCGTCACATCCATAAGTCTATTTATAACGATGGCTGCCTGTCCCCTGCCACATGCGGACAGGTCTCTTCTAGGCGCATTAGCTGTGACCTGTGGGCGAACTGCACAAGTCTTCATATTTTTCATGAAAAATTTACATTTCCTTCTACATCATTAGCTCCGAATCAGCCCAGACACAGCAGACATTGTGCAGTGCGGGTCATAGCCGAGCCGAAAACACTAGAAAGTCTTTAAAGGGGATGAAAGAAATCATCTAAAATAAACCAGCAGTGAAACCAGAAAGACATCACAACACTCCGGCCTTTTCAGATTTACTTTTTAAACAATTCCTTTTTCAGTCTTTCTTGTTACATAGGTTATTCCATGAAGAAACATTATTACCACTATTATATTCCATAGCACATACTGCATCAAGAATCTCTTATCGTACTGTGCATACAGCTTATGCATATACATATAAAACACTATGTACAATCTGCTCCTCCTACACTATAACATGCTGCCTGCAGATAGGACACTACATACAATCTGCTCAGCTCCTCCTGCTCTATAACATGCTGTCTGCAGATAGGACACTATGTACAATATGCTCAGCTCCTCCTGCTCTAATGGATTTTTTCAATGGAAAAACCCACACCTCTCACCAAGTTTAAAATTCAGGCCCACAAGAGAATTTGATGCATTGAACTTACATCGTGTAATTGCAGCAATGTCCACCACAGTCGCTCAGAAACTGGAACTGACATGCTGAGATCAGTTCCAGTTTATGAACATTCAGGATGATCATTAAAGCATGATTAACACATCAAACTTGCCTGCGGACAAGCAGTGTTAAAACATCTGCATTTCTAGTGTTAGGGAAATTGGGGCATATTTTCAGGGCCTCTGTGCGTCAGTGGCGTCCAGTGCTTCAGCATTAAATCAAGCAGCTTGCCCACTGTGACTTCTAGTGAAGCTCTCTGGATGCTTTACTTTACACCCAGGCTGCAATGATCAGCTGTAAAGTGTCTGTAATGAAGTTATTGATAATCCTTGGTCCAATTACAGTTAAAAATTTTTAAACTACAATAAAAAAAATTTTTGTCTGGATCTACAATTATAAAATATACAGTTTCAACTTACATACAAATTCAACTTCAGAACAAGCCTTTGGAATCTATCTTGTACGTAACCCGGGGACTGCCTGTACATCTTTGTGAGAGTGCTCTGTTGGTGCAACATTATTAACCCCTTAAGGACGCAGGGTTTTTCCGCTCATTTCTTGCTCTCCACCTTCAAAAATCCATAACTTTTTCATTTTTACGTGTACAGACCTGTGTGAGGGCTTATTTTGTGCGTAACAAATTTTACTTTCCTGTAATGTTATTTATTTTAACATGACATGTACTGCGAAGCTGAAAAAAAATTCCAAATGTGGAAAAATTGAAAAAAAACCACACGTGCGTCACGTTCTTGTGGGCTCAGTTTTTTCGACTTTGACTGTGCACTCAAAATAACACCTCAGCTTTATTCTTTGGTTCAGTGCGATCGCGTTGATACCAAATTTATATAGGTTTTGTGTTTTAATACATTTTCAAAAATTAAACAAATGTGTACAAAAAAGAAAAAACATTTTTTGCCATCTTCTGATGCTAATAACTTTTTCATACTTTAGCGCACGCAGCTGTTTGAGGTGTCATTTTTTGCGAAATGAGCCAACGTTTTCATTGCTACCATTTTGAGGTCTGTGAGACATTTTGATCATTTTTTATTTCATTTTTTATGTGATGTAAAAAGGTGCAAAAGTCGCATTTCGGACATTTGGGCGCCATTTCCCGCCTCGGAGGTCACCGACGGCCGTAACCGTTTTTATATTTTGATAGATCGGGCATTTTGGGACGCGGCAATACCTAATATGTTTGTGATTTTTACTGTTTATTATGTTTTATATCAGTTCTAGGGAAAGGGGGGTGATTTGAATTTTTATACTATTGGCTACATGCAAATACTGAAACTTCCCAGGTGCTTGCCTGGATACCTTCCACTAGGTGCTGCTAGTGAGCACTAAGTCTTTGTGTGCTTAGGGAAACACCCAAACTTTAGTTATCACTACACAAAGTTATATGAAATGAATGCTGAGTCTTTAAAATGTCCGACAATACGTAAGATGGCGTCTGAGTCCAGTGTAATATCTTTAACAAGGTCATTGCTACTGTGCGGGGGCTTTAACACTAAGGGCTTTGCGCCAGTTTTCTGTCGAACTTTGCACGTTCTTTCTAGTGTCTGTACCACAAATTTGTTGCACACAATCGTTTTGTGGCGCAGCTGCACTAGGCACCATGCAACACAAATTAGGGGGTGTTCTGGTGCTCAGTCGGACCATGCACCAGAATTAAAATGCCCTATATTAAAGTTACACCACAAAAAAGTTGGTGAACACTGTCGGCCCAGTGGAAGGAGACGCCAGATTCATGATTCCTGGGGCACATTCTTAATTAATCTGGTGCCCCTAGCAGTATACACAGGCAGAGCACTTTTTGTGCTGTATCCTACTTCCTTTGTAATTGTGCCCCATTGTGTTTACATTGCGTATTGAAACGCATCACAACAGATGAGAAGAGTAGATTTGTCTAATTACATTGCTGT